>CM061750.1:358247189-358802333 GCA_030979885.1 Lolium multiflorum
ATTCTTTGCTTTTCCAGATGTTTTATGCTTTTCATAAGGCTGTGGCCTCTGAACAAAGTTATCGGTTGACCGTTTTGAATACTCCCTTGGACTGAAAAATCGATCACACTAGCACTATGTAAAAAGCAATCAGATCGGAAATTGTACTTTACAGGAGGAATCTACCTTGGTTTCTGAATGACCGAATGTATAGTAAACAAGAAAGTTTGTAACAAGAACGCCTTCTAAAGTAGGGAGTATCGCATTACCATTTCACATGTTAGGAGATCTTACCAACATTGTACTGAATCTACTTCCAGCTACTCAAGAAGAAGCAGCTGAGGCCTATGACGTAGCGGCGATCAAGTTCCGCGGCTTGAACGCTGTGACGAACTTCGACATAACCAGGTACGATGTCGACAAGATCATGGAAAGCAGCTCCCTGCTGCCTGGGGACGAAGCTCGTAAGGTTAAGGCGGTCGAACCAGCACCTGCCTTGAACAATGGCGGCAGGGAGCTCAACCCTGCCGAAGGAAGCTCCACGGACACCGGCGTCTGGAGGATGGTGCTCCATGGAACACCGCAGGAAGCTGCAGCGTGCACCGACGTGACCGACCTCCGGAAGGCCACCATGGGTGACCCTCGCTCGTCCCTGCACAGCATTGCCGGGTTCGACGTCGAGTCTGCGGCGCCAGCGCATGACATCGACGCGTCGGGCAAGACCAGCGGCGGCGTCAACTACTCCAACTCGTCTTCCCTGGTGACCAGCCTCAGCAACTCGAGGGAGGGGAGCCCCGAGCGGTTGAGCCTCGCCATGCTTTACGCCAGGCATCCCAACGCCGTCAGCCTTGCCACCATGAGCCCCTGGATGGCCATGCCGGCACCGAGCACCACGCACGTGTTGATGACCCCGAATTCCATCCCTCAAATGCCGGTATATGCTGCCTGGACCGATGCATAGCCAATTACCTCGTTGCTGCTCAGTCCTGCTGTCATTGGGCCTGTGCTTTGAACTGAGGCAGGATTAGTAGCATCTGTTTCTCTTGAAATGTAAGTTAGCTAGGATGGCAAGACTGGTTAATTGGTTATCATGAAGGTGGTGTAGTGGTACGTAGGAGAAGCAGGCATTAGTCTCTAGCTCACCCACTTGTAGTAGTCGTAGTAGTAGTAGTAGTGTTCTTACTTTCATTGAGCATCTTTTTATGTAAGCTCCTTAGAGTAGTATGACGTGAATCATGTATGGCTCTAAACAATACAGACATGCATGGAAGGGGCCGGGCTGTCTCAAGAAAAGGAAATGGTTTATGGAATCGGAACTGAGCTAGCTGACGAGTCCAAATCGATTCACTTGTTAAGTTTTTTTTTTTTTTTTTGAAGAGGGGAGTAAAAACCCCGCTTCTGCATCAACTGAATGCACATTGTTCCCCAAAAAAACTGAATGCACACTGTCTTTTTACTAGGTTGATAAATATATCAACCATTTAAATAAAATGAACAAAATCCAGCTATGTATTGAGAATTTTGTTAGAAAACAGCTGCCGGGCAGCCCAACAAAAGATAAACTCATGCCGGTCCTCCGGGAGTAAGAGATGTGATGAGGGGATGATATTTATTACTCCTTCTATTTCATCACCTCCATATATATATTATAAAATTTGAACTTTTCTGTGTTGAAGTATCTCTTGAAGATGAGGTGAAGCCCAACTTCCTTCGTTTTGGCCATGGAGCCGCAACCAAAGATATTTAGGTGTTCTATTTTTATTTCAGCATGTCATGATTTAATATCTAGTTTAGGTTCATTTCCGTGAGTTAGTATTTTGGGCCTATCCAAATACATTTTTAGTTCAGCCATTTGGGCTTTACTTGTGGGGTGGGGCCTGTCCCACCTCAGTTTCCTTCGAGTCACTCTATAAAGGGTTTTGGCTGCATACGTATCTTAGGTTGAATTTTCAAAATAAAAGATACGTCAGAAACAACCCAATTTTGGGAGCACATATCTTTGTGTTTGCTTGCAGATCTTGAGATTCTAATGTGTCGTTATGCGTGGCAGTTGATTCCAATCAGTTGCAACATTTGAAGTCTTCGGGTTTTGTGATTGATCTTCAATTAATAGAATTACCTAGCTGCTGGTTATTTGGTTCACCGTGAAAGATTGGGCCTAAAACCCCTTTGGATCGTTGATCCTCATGAAAATGCAATAACGTGACCAATTGTATGACATGCAAAAAAAATTAGGAGATCTAGTCATGTTAGACCCTATATTATACATGCAAATCCATCTCTACCAACATAAAGCCGAAAGAGCTATGTGTATCATGGTCTTATTTTTCTTATTGGTGTCATTCAACCAATTGGCAAACATATAAGTGATATTTTCAAATTTCTATATAATGGAAATAAATTAATATTGCAAAGATACCAATTAAACCAAGCTTCTGCACTAACAAGAAGTCCAAAGACATAAAAAATGCACACAACCAACAAAGTAAAATAAAATAAGAGAAAAAGGAAACTCGCCGCTTGACCAAACACTCGCAACAACACCCCTCTAACCACCACCAAAGTCAACACCCGGACCACAAAGAGATTCTCCAAAAGCAATGCCTCCAAGAATGAAACAATGCACACGTGTTTTCATCGCCTGATCACCCTAGAGAAAATCCAAGTTCCAAAACAATGCCTTCACCAAGCTCACTGACGGGCACAACCAATAAAGGTCATACCTTGGGTTTTCATCCTAAAAATCATGACTCGGTACTCAACTAGCACCATCAAAAAATTAGTCCTCCCTTGCTGTCTCCCCCACTTTCTGAGGCCGATGGTTCAAGTATTCAAACACTAGATACACATGAAGAGCCTCTACAACATAGTCGCCATCGCATTCAATACACCTATTTTCCATAACTTCAAGACCTCCAATCGCAGCCACCGTGACATTGTCCACATCTATCAATTGAAAGAACATTTCATGATCTCTAGGGTTTTGCGTGTTTGATAACAACATCGGTGACAATCTAACTATGTGCTAAGTGTGTGACAGATAAATAAAAAGTTTCACAACTGACAATATCGATACCCTCAAAAAGGTGAAAAGAGTGGGCATAATTCTTCCAGTGGCCGGCACTGCCGGTGGATGCACCCCGGCACTGCCGGTGGTTGCAGCCCGGCACTACCGGTGGATGCACCCCGGCACTGCCGGTGGTTGCAGCCCGGCACTGCCGGCCACCCCTGTCGACCAGCTGTGACCTATTTTCCACGGTCGGCACTGCCGCCATTTCAGGGCCGGCACTGCCGCTGAAGTTGTCCCAATGGGCAGATTTGATGGAGGGGTATATAAGAAACCCTTCTCCTACCTTGGAAAGTTGCTCAAACCCTCAAGACTTGTTTCACCATTGCTGAGCCACCAAGAACACCAAAATCGTCAGATCTCCTCCCCCAACCACCCAAATCTCTTGAGCTTTGGAGAATCGAAGGAGAAGAACCCGATCTACATCTTCACCAAAGCGATTTGCATTTCCCCCTCATTTTGTTGAGGGCCCCCTTGCTAGTGTTCCTCTTTTGGAAACCCTAGTTGTTTGTGGTTGATTTGTTCTTGTTGTTGTTGTGTTGTTACAAATATTGGGAGCCTCCAATTTGGTTGTGGATGTGTGCCCGAAGAACCTTGTAAAGGCCCGATTTCCACCTCGAGGAAATCCCTTAGTGGAAGTGAGCTAGGCCTTCGTGGTGTTGCTCACATGAGACCTGAGTGAAGCCTTCGTGGCGTTGGTCTGGCTTTTGTAGCAACCACACTCCTCTAAACGTAGACGTACTTCCTGTCAAAAGGAAGGAACTACGGGAAGCATCTCTGTGTCTCCGCGTGCTCCACTCTCGGTTACCTCTATCCTTATTAGCTTCCCAATATATTGTCTTGCTATATATTGCTTAGTAGTTGATCTTGTCATATAGGTAAAAAATTCACATAGTTGCATATCTAGAGAATTTACCTTTGTGTCAAGCCTAAATTGAAAAAGAAGTAAAAATTGATTAGCACATATTCACCCCCCCCCTCTAGGTGCGGCATACGATCCTTTCAATTGGTATCAGAACATCGGCTCTTATTTCGGGCTTAACCGCCTAAGAGTATGCCGGACGATGATGTTACAGAAGGGGTTGTGAAGCCGGTCTGTATCGAAGATCTCAAGTTGATGGAAACATCATTGAGGTCCTCCATGGAAGCTCAAATGGAAAGTATAAAGAAAATGCTTTCCAGGCTTATGATGCCTGTTCCCCCCATCATCCCCGTCATAGAGGAAAGGGAAAAGGGTGTGTTAGAAAAGGGAGATGCTTCGGGCTTACCCTCTTCTAGCCAACACTTGGATGGTGATCACTTAGACAAAGTTAATACTCCCAAGGCCTCTCCTAGGGCAAAAAGTGTTGGAGTGAGCTACAATGCTTTCCCTCCACCTTTTCGCTCTCCCGATGTCCTGGTTCCCCATCCTCATATAAACACTAGGGGTGATCCACCCAAGTTTAATATTGAAGATTTTAGTACACGGCAATTTGAGTTTTGCTCTTATGTGTGTAGTGCCTCCAATGAACTCTGGAGAATCATTCTAGAAGGTTACAACCCTTACGACCCCAACAATTTGACTAGAAGAGAAGTGGTTGATAACCAACTCAACTCCATTGCCTTGCACATGATTCAAACAAGTGTGGGGACAAAGGACTTGTCTTATGTTCGGAAATTCAACACCGCCAAGGAAGCTTCGGAGGGTTTGTCCATAAGCTTCATGGGAAGTGAAAGCATGAAGAGAAACAAGTATAATGCTCTTCGGAACCAAGCCGAAGGATTCATGAGGTTGCCGGATGAAGATCATCAAGAGATGTATAGAAGGCTTATCACCATTGCGATGCCTTTCGGAATGTAGGTGCCCAACACATTGATGACTTTTGGATAAAGGACAAGTATATTGATTGCATGATGCATTATGAACCCGTTGATGTCAAGAGTCTCCTTGGAAGAGAAAGCTATTGTTCACTTACCTCCCAACAAGCGGTGCACGAGTTGCAAGATCTAAAGGTGGCCGAACAAAACTCTCAAGATTCTCACAATCGTGCTATTGGAATGGCAATAGGTACAACCCTTGCCTTGACGGTCAATACCGTGGAAGAAGTGAACACTCAAAATCCATATAGGACGTCTTGGAACATGTCCTATCTGGAAGACTTGGAATACCACTACAATGACCACATGGAATTCCATGCAAAAACCTTTTGGGTTGACCCATCCAAAGCAAAGGATGATAACATCAAGAGAAACAACTCAAGTGGGTTCAAGAGCTCGGGCCCAAGATCAAGATCTTGCTACAATTGTGGTGACAAGCACCATTTCATCGCTGAATGCCCCTATGAGAATAGAGAATCTAATGGTGGAAGACTCATACCCAAGGACACAAAGATTCAAAGTCCCCCAACAAGAAGTTCTACAACAAGAGTAAGAAGAACAAGAGGCCATCAAGGATTGTGATAATGACTAAGGAAGAGTATTATTCCGATGACAATGAAAGTGGTAGTGATGAAGAAGAGATCTCAAGGGAAGTACCCGCCATTGCCACCACCAATATTCCCTCTTCATCCCTCTTTGAATCCCCCAATGAGAACCCTCACATCAAGAATGCACATTGCTTCATGGCAAGGTCCTCCTTGGACACATCTATTGTGCTATCAACTCAAGAAGAATACACATCCAGGGAAGATGATGATGAAGAAGAAGATGAAACGTCCAATGGGTTGGTTGCTCTTGCTTCCCTCTCCAACAACTCTTCATCACCAATTGAATCCCCCAATGAGGACATTCACATGAAGGAAGAAAATTCCCTCATGGCTAAATCTTCCGAGGTATCATCCCCTAACCCCTCTATGCCTAACATATCAAATGTTCTAGGGGTTGATCATGCTAGCTTAAAAATGAAACAAGAAATGCTTGATTTCGATGAGTTCATTCTTAACTTGAAAGGTGACACTAAAAAGCATGTTTCGGCTCTCATGGTTCATCTAGCACAACTAGATGATACCCTTGATAAAAAATGTCAAATAGAAAGAGAGGATTCTCTTGAAATAGCCGCTCTAAAAAATGTCCTTGAGGAAGGACAAGAAACTATAGCTTCTTTTGAAGAGAAACTAGAAACTCTTGAAGAGCCTCAAGATGAAATTGCTAAGCTTACCAAAGAAAGAGATCTTGCTAGGGCTAAGGTAAAAGTGCTTAAGAAGGAAAAGGCCAAATTTGGTGTTGATCATGAGAAACTTGTGAAGGATCTAGATGAACTAGACAAGGCTCACAAAGCCTTGAAGAGTGAACACTCTCTCCTCTCCAAGTCTAATGAGCAACTTCAAATTAGGCTTGCTAAATATGATGTGCCTAGCTCCCCTACCTCTACTTGTGATCATGCAAATATTGTTGAGGAAGATTCTAGGTTGAAGGATGAACTTGCTAAGGCCTCCTCTCCCCAAAGTAAGTTATCTTTGGATGACCTTTTGAGTAAGAAAAGGTCAAACAATGGGAAGGAGGGACTTGGCTATAATGCCAAGGCAAAGAAGGAAAAAAAAGAAGGCCAAGCCCGCACAAGAAAAGAAGAAAGTGGTCATTAATGGTGATGCCCCAAAGGCTAAAACCCTTGATGATGATAATGCGGGAATTGCTAACCCTCACTATGTTTTATTTAAAGATTATTATGGTGATGTTTATGCAAAATATGTTAGCCCTTATGATGGTTATATTGCTTGGTCTATTTGGGTCCCAAAGACCCTTGTTGCTAACAAAAGAGGACCCCTTGAAAAATGGGTACCTAAATCCAAGAATTGATCTCATGTAGGACTATGCCGCCGGAGGGTCAAAATGGGTGCTTGATAGTGGATGCACAAGTCATATGACCGGCAGCAAGAATCTCGTCAAGGAGTTGAGGCCTAACATTCATGAAATCACCGTCTCCTTTGGCGATAATTCAACATCCAAGGTATTGGGTTTTGGCAAGGTTGTGGTTGCACACAACATTACTCTTGTGGATGCCATGCTTGTCAAAACCCTTGGTTACAATTTATTGTGCGTTTCCGCCCTTGGCAAGATGGGTTTTGCCGTCTTTATTGATAATGATATTGTGGTCCACTTGTGGAGCAAGACTCTAAAAGTCACTTTCGTTGGGTATCGCGAAAACAACTTGTATGTGGTGGACTTCTCGGGGGCCACCACGTTGCGATGTGCCTATTCGGAAAGGTGGATGTGGGTTGGTTGTGGCATCGCCGCTTAGCCCATGTCAACATGAGAACTTTACAAAGTCTTCACAAGGGGAACCATATTGTGGGACTAATGGACAATGTTTCTTTTTCCAAAGATCGTGTTTGTAGGGCTTGTGTTAAAGGCAAAATGCATGACTCTTGGCACCCAAGCAATACTATTATCTCTTCCAAGAGGATCTTGGAGCTCCTTCATGTGGATCTCGTTGGTCCTACCACTCATGCAAGTCTTGGTGCGAAGAAACATTGCTTTGTGATTGTTGATGACTATTCAAGATATACTTGGGTCTATTTTCTCAAGAAGAAAGATGAGACTCAACAAATCTTCGTTGACTTTGCCACCAAGGTGCAACGGCAACACAACCTCCCTATATTGGCAATAAGAAGTGACAGCGGCTCCGAGTTCAAGAACTACACACTCAATGATTTTCTTAGTGATGAGGGGATAAGACATCAATATTTCGCTGCATACACCCCTCAACAAAATGGTGTTGCGAAGAGGAAGAACCGGACTCCTATGGATATGGCAAGATCTATGATGGCGGAGTAAAAATCCCGCTATAATTTTTGGGCCGAAGTCATCTCCACCGCTTGCCACTCTTCTAACCGGCTCTATCTCCGTAAGGGCTTGAACAAGACTCCATATGAAATACTCACCAGGAACAAGCCTAATATCTCTTACTTCAAGGTGTTTGGGTGTAAGTGTTTCTATAAAATCAAAGGAGTTCGTTTATCTAAATTTGCTCCTAAAGCTTTGGAGGGTATATTTGTTGGTTATGGTGCTGAATCTCACACTTATACAGTCTTTGATGTATCCTCCGGGATTATCATCGAATCTTGTAGTGTGAAGTTCGAGGAAAATGATGGCTCCCAAGTGGGGCAAGTTGATGTTTGTGCATGTGCTGAAATACCTCAAGATGCCATAGTAAGAATGGGTGTGGGATTTTTCCGCCCCATTGAGGGACACGGTGTGGCGTCTCAGGAAGGACTATGCTCTACTACGGTGGAGCCCTCATCTTCACAACATCAACAAACTCCATCTCTTGAAGCTAATGATGCGCCAACCCAAGAACAAGAACAAGACCCTCCCTCTGGTGTGCAAGATCAAGGACAAGATCAACCAAGAATTCATGATGGATCCGATGAGTATCCTTTCAATATTCTACCCTCACCAAATATTGTCCAATATCAAGCACATGATGTTGAGCACTCTCAAGAATTTGAGGAAGCTCAAGTTGATGGTCAAGACGGGGACCCAAATGATCAAGTTGATCAAGTGATACCTCCAAGGCCTAGAAGAACCTAGGAGGAGATCGAGGCCCGTCGTCTTGCAAGAAGAGATAGGAACTTGGAAATTCTTGAACACACTCATGAGAAGGTCCTAAGTGATGTAAGAGGAAGAGTTTACACAAGAAGGAAATTGGCTAACTTTAGCAATCATCATGCTTATCTCTCCTTAGTGGAATCAAAGAAAGTACTTGAAGCTCTTGAAGATTCGGATTGGTTGGAAGCTATGCACGATGAACTCAACAACTTCAACCGCAACAAAGTATGGACTTTAGTAGAGAAGCCAAAGGATTGCCACAATTTTATAGGCACTAAATGGATATTCAAGAACAAGCAAGATGAGTTTGGAATTGTTGTAAGGAACAAGACAAGATTGGTAGCTCAAGGTTTCTCCCAAATTGAAGGAATTGACTTTGGAGAAACTTACGCTCCCGTGGCTCGCCTTGAGTCCATCCGTATCCTTCTTGCTTATGCATCACTTCATAATTTTATGTTACAACAAATGGATGTGAAAAGTGCTTTTCTTAATGGGCCTTTGCATGAAGAGGTTTATGTTAAGCAACCCCCGGGGTTTGAGGATCCCGACTTTCCTAACCACGTCTATAAGCTTGATAAAGCACTTTATGGTCTCAAACAAGCTCCTAGATCTTGGTACGAGCACCTTAAAGAATTGTTGATAGACCGTGGGTTTGATGTTGGGCTAATCGATCCCACTCTTTTTACTAAGAGGGTCAATGGGGAGCTTTTTGTTTGCCAATTATATGTTGATGATATTATCTTTGGCTCTACTAACAAAGCTTTCAATGATGAATTTTCAAAGCTAATCACTGATAGGTTTGAGATGTCTATGATGGGAGAGATGAGGTTCTTTCTTGGTTTTGAGATCAAGAAATTGAGAGAAGGAACTTCCATCAATCAAGCAAAATATCTCCAAGACATGCTCAAGAGGTTCAAGATGACGGAAATGAAGGGTGTATCCACTCCAATGGTTACCAAATGTCATCTTGCACTAGATCCCAATGGTAAAGAAGTGGATCAAAAGGTATATCGCTCACTAGTAGGAAAACCCTTTAGTAGCTTAGTTTAGTTAAAAATGCGCCTGAAATTTATTTTGTGGTGTAATTGCGCGCCACAATAGGTTAATTTTGTGGCGCACCATGGAACACTGCGCCACAAAAACTTTGTGGGGCCCACACCCTGTCACGCCCAATCATTGGTTTCACTTTTTCTACGGCGCACGCACTTGGTGCGCCACGTGCGTATTCTGGCGCACGGCCTAGGTGCGCCACGGAAATAACGTGTTCGTGGCGCACTGGCCTCGGTGCGCCACATAAATAACGTCTCCTATATCATGGCCGTACCCCTCCCTCGCCCGTATACCACTCTCTCCCCCTCTCCCCTCTCCCCGCGCCGCCGCCTTCCTCCACGAGGGCCGCATGCCGCCACGCTCCACCCATCCCCGCCACCAGCAGCACAAGCCGCTGCGGCGTGGAGGAGGAGGGGCGGCGCGGCGTCAAGGTGGAGGAGCTGCCGCCGGGTCAAGGTGGAGGAGCCGCCGCGACCTCCACCCCTGCCGTCGTCGTCGTTGAGCTCCTCCACAACTGTCGTCGTCGGTGACTCCCCTCCTCCCTCTTCCTCTCCCGCGCGAGCACAAAGTGCTCGATGAAATGCTGCTGTGATTTTGTGCTGCTGTTGTGCTCGATGAAATGCTGCTGTGCTCCCCTTTTCTTATTCTTTATAACTTGGATAATTACATGGATTGAATTATGATCCCATTGATGCCATTTATCTGGTATGTGCACATGGATTGAATTATGATCCCATTGCTTGCAGTTGTTGCCTGTCAAGCACTGCATGAAAGCCTTGATTAAGTGCTTTACTGAAGCTTTGGCTTTAGTGAAGTGTCATGTGCAGGTCATGCTGCTATTGCTTGATTAATTGGTGCTATGCTTGTTACTGATGGAGCTATAGTTGATTAATTGGTGCTATGCTTGTTACTGATGCTGCTATATTGCTTGATTAATTGGTGCTATGCTTGTTACTGATGCTGCTATATTGCTTGATTAATTGGTGCTATGCTTGGTACTAAATGGACATGCTATATGAACACCAGCTACTAGCAGTGACATGCTATATTGGCTCTATATATATCTGCTCCAAAGGTTCCATTTGGAGCCTGGATTGCTCACTTGGTATTGCTTGCTAGTTGGACATTTGGTTGGTTTTGATGCTACTGGTTCATTTAAATGCATGAAATGCTACTATGGTATGCTACTGTGGTATGCTTGTGAAGAAAATGATGGATTCTTGTGAGCTTATGGTATGCTACTATGCTATTGTGGTATCCTTGTGAAGATTTACTTGATGGATTCTTGTGAGCTTATGGTATGCTACTATGCTTATAATGCTCTGATTAGTGGGGATGCTTACTGGATCATGTGCATATAGTTCATATAGTTCCTAAAAGAAAGAATGCTCCCTGGCCAGATGCTTGATGTCTTGGCTCAGCCAATGATGCAAAGGCTGAGGCAAAAACTTGGATAAGAACAGATACTAAAATGTGTGATTTAAATGGAATACTTATGATGATATACTAAAATAGAGATATTCACATTAGGGAATCATGTAAATGAATGCCACTGTGGTATCCTTTGAAGAAAAAGGACTGTTTCTGATGGTTTTAAAAGGCTAGGTGGTGCTAGGTGATTCAGTTGGCTACCAAGACTTGTCTCATCTGGTTAGTTGGGATATGCTATGTGTTGTTGCTTGTTTAGGCATATCTATCCTTACTGGATTTACTGGTTCTTGATTGGCCTCTCTTTTGCCAGCATCACTTGGTCTATATACCAAGTGATGAATAATCCCTTTGGAGCATCTGCTCCATGCATGCTATGTGTGTTTGAGCATCTTGACTTATGTCACCATGGTTGCTGGTTTGTTGGTGTTTTTGTACTTGCCGATGATTAGATGGTTGGTCGATCACTCGTACACTCGGGGTGGAGCAAGTGAGCCTGGTGTGATGGCACAAATATCAATATCTTGTGCATCCTACCTGGCCTCACTTACTCCATCCCTGAATGTTAATATTTGTTTCGACCAACAAAGTATGAGGCATTCCATTTAGTTCATACTATTTAGTTGTCTATTATTTGAGTTGGCACTTCTTAATTGCATTGGCTGATGATTAGAATGTTTGGTCACTTGTACACTCAGGGGTGGAGCAAGCGAGCCTGGTGTGATGGCACAAATATCAATCTCTTGTGCATCCTACCTGGCCTCGCTTACTCCATCCCTGAATGTTAATATTTGTTTTGACCGACAAAGTATGAGGCATTCCATTTAGTTCATACTAGCTACTTCTTAATTGCATTGGCCTTTCTTCCATTTTAGTGCCGATGATTAAATTGTTTGGTCACTTGTACACTGGGGGGGCGGTGAGCCTGGTGCGATGGCACAAATATCAATCTCTTGTGCATTCTACCTGGCCTCACTGACCCCATCCCGGAATGTTAATATTTCTTTCGACCAACAAAGTATGAGGCATATGATATCTAGTTGAGGTACCACTTGGCTCTTCTTCCATTTTAGTGCCGATGATTAGAATGTTTGGTCACCTATACGCCGCAATATACTTTGTAGACGGGCCCCCCTTTCCCCGGCCGCCGTTCCTGTCGGGGGGAAGACCCCGGGTAGGGCAATGGATGCGGAGCAGCCGGCTAGAGGTTGGCCGGCTCGCGGCAAAGGCCGGCTGAGGAGCAATGGAGCTGTGGCCGGCTGCCTCGGAAGCGGCTGGCTCTAAGTCCTAGTCGGCTCGGCTACGGCCATCCTGCGCTGTGGCTGGGCCGGCTTCTACAAGCCATATCCGACGGGGTCTATACCTCGACCGACTCGAGGCTGGCGAGTCTTGCACGAGAAGGAACTGGGTGGGTGGTCCGGGTTCAAAGGTCCACGCTGACCTCACTTACCGTAGCACGGCACCGGAGCAACAGCGCGTGGCGGGCGGCCGTCATCGCCTACGCGGTCCGTACCGGCTCAGGGCATGATGGCGACAGGGACATCTCCTCGCCATGCCGCTGACCTCGTCTGGCGGATGGGACGAGCCACTACGCTCAACGGCTCCATGACGTCAACGCCTCGGGGAAGCGGAGCCGGAGCCGCCAGCGCGGGACCATAGGACGTAAAGTGCCGGTGCCTATAAGTGGGCTACCCCTCGTGCGGGGAGGATCGATCATTCTTACTTCACTCTAGACTTAGCGCTGCCCTGTGAGACCCTCGTCTACCTTAGCCTCCCGGGGCGGATACAGCTCTAGGAGCACCATTGTACTGTGATATCATCTTATACACACATAACAGGAGTAGAGGTGTTACCTCCATCGGAGGGCCTCGAACCTGGGTACGTCGCCGTGTCGCTCGTGCCCATACCCGCATCCGGATACCGCCGTGAGTCCACTAGGAACCACCTCGATTAGCCACCCTATGGCATATGCCGTGACGATACCACGACATTTGGCGCCCACCGTGGGGCCTTCGGCGTCCGCGGCCGGTGTCTTCATACGGACGGGCCTCACCATCACCACCGAGCGGGTCGCCGGGCTTGATCCGAGATTCGGCTCCCTCGACGCATCAGCGACAACGCTGGCGCCGCCGACAGGCCATTTCTGCCGGCGGCGACATCATCAGCTTCGGCGGCTTCGACGTCTACGTCGCCACCGTCGCACCACCGCGCTATCCGCGCCGGATCCTGCGCTGCGCAATCCCTCCCCCGGAGCCGGCGCCAGCCTCACCGCCGCCAGGCCACATCGTGCACGAGGTCATGGCAGCCGGCGACGAGCAGCCCGCCAAGTCCACGCGCGTTCGCGGCCCCGACCTGGAGCGCAACGTCGGCGGGCATGCATCCGCATCAGGCGCAAAGCCGCCACCACCACCCTCCCGGCTGGAAGAAGTCCGGGCAAAGCTGAGCACTCCGCTCACCACCGTCCGGGCCGACGCCGCCACCGTCGAGGCAGCCTGGAGGCGCACCGCGTGCTCCTCCTGGAAGTGGCTCGTAAGAGCTGGGCTGGCGCGGCGGAGTGGGCATCCACGCCGGCACGGCGACGGCCTCCCCCTGGGCCGGCGCCGGCCGACGGAGCCCGGAGGTCCGAAGCGACCGCGCACGGCGCGGACACACCGGCTCCGTCGGAGCTGCCCATCTACAACACCCCGACAAGAACACCGCGCCGAAGCCGCCGCAGAAGAGCGCACCGCCTCGAAGGCGAAGAGTTACGCCGCGAGACTACGCGGGTGACTGAGTTGCTGAAGGCTGCCAACAAGCGTCGAAAGACCCGGTACGCCCAAGACCCTAGAGCTTCTCGCGCTCGTGGTGCCGCAGGCAATGCAGGGACACGGCCGAGTCCATCTCAGCGCCAAGCCGGCGCAACGACTCCCGCGCCACGCACGCGAGCTCAAGCCGGCCGAGCCAGAGCCAGCGGCGGCGCCGCGCGGCCGCCACCTCCCGAGAGCGCGGACCTCCAGCCCTCTCCAAGCCTCCGGCTGCTGTCGCCGGATACATACCCTGGCCCATCGAGCCGACAGACGCCGAGATCGCCTCGACCGGTGGTCGAATCCCGCATTGCGGAAGAAGAGGGGCCAGCCGGCCCAAAGTGCTTCGGGCCCATCGCCAACGAGCCCATGATCGACGGCTTCCGCTCCCGCGCGACACGCCGTGGGATTGCCCGCCAAGCCGGAGGACTCTCGCGGACTACTCCACGCGATCGGCATCGCAGGGGCAACAAGCGCCAGGCGATGCGCTATTCCCCCGATGCTGGTCGGCTCGCCTCGCACCTGGCTCAACAACCTGCCGGCCGGCAGCATCAACGGCTGGCTGGTTCGAAGGCCTTCATCGGCAACTTCACCGGCACCTATCGCGGCCGGTCGCCCTCAACAGCAGAGATGTGCAGGCGGGGCCGGACGAGACGGACCGCATACAGACGGTGCGGAAATGCGCTCTGCGGTGTGCATGAGATCCAAGCCATCAGCTTCTTCATGGGAGGCTGCCGGCCCAACACCATGCTGTGGCACAAGCTACGCCGCAGCGACCCGTCGATGGCCGCCTTGATGGCCATCGCCGACAAGTACGCGCTGGCTGAGGAAGCCGGCAAGGCGCTGGCTGATATTTCACCGGCCCCAGCAAGACGGGACAACAAGCCGGCGAGCACAAGCCGGCCGAGGGCGGCTCGCACGGCAGCCGGCGGGATAATTACGCGGCAAGCGGCACAGCGACCAGCCGGACCGCCGTACGGCTCCGCGCCCATGTGGCAGCCGTGTCGGACCACGCGGCGGGCCCGGCTAAGCCGAGCGCCGAAGCAGTGACCGGCCACGCAGGCCGAAGTACACCTTGAGCGGATGCTCGACTCGCCGTGCAAGTACCACAGCGGCAAGAACCCCTCCAACCACACCACCTGTTGCCACTTCAGGCGGCTGACAAGCGGTGAACCCCTCCCACCCACCCCGCCTCCTCCGGCGTGGACCGGGTGGCCACCGGCGCAGAGAACGCCAACCTCGAGCACCACGAGGCTAACCAAGTGCAACATGGCCGCTACTGGCCGAGGATGCCACCTACATCATCTTCACCTCCAGAGCCCGAGACAAGGCAGGCAGAGAGCCGTTCCTCGAGGTCACGCGATCATCCACCGGTCCCCGGTACCTAAACTGGACCGAACGAGCCATCACCCGATCGCCGCGACACACCGGCTGTCTGCCGAAGCCGGGCAGCTATGTGGGTCCTCGACCCCACCAGCGGCCACGACCGGCGTGCGCTTCTCGCGTGTCCTCATCGACGGGCAGCAGCATCAACATCCTCTACCGCGACACGCCCAGGCTAGGCATCCAAGAAGCGCGACCTCGTCCCACCCAGCCAGTCTTCCATGGCAGCCGTGCCGGGTCTGCTGCCAGCGATCGGCGGATCACGTGGAGGTGATGTTCGGAAGCCGGATCACTTGCTGCTGAAAGGATCGAGTTCGAGGTTGTGGACCTCGTGAGTCCCTATCACGCGCTCCTCGGCAGGCCAGCCCTGACCAAGTTCATGGCGGTGCCCCACTATGGGTACCTCAAGATGAAGCTGCCCCCCAAAGGGGTCATCACCGTAGCCGGCGACCCGCCGCTCCATGGACTGCGCCACGCGAGCTCCAAGATGGCCCAGGGCGCTGGTCATCGCGACGAGAAGCAGCTCATCCACGCGCCGTCGCCTGGCTAAAGCGCGCGGCGGACATGCGTGTGGGCAACCGGCTGGAACGACCACTTCGACCGAGCGACCCAAGAAGATCTGCTGAACGCGGGAGGCTGATTCGTCACCATCGGCGCCGGCTTGAGCAGGAAATAGGAAACGAGCTCTCCCGTGAGAATCGGGACATCTTCGCATGGCCTCCAAGGTTATCTTGCAGGTGTCTTGAGGGAGTTGGCTGAGCACCACCTCCACGTCAGGCGAAGCCAAGCCGGTGAAGCAGCCCTCAGGCGCTTAGAAAGAAAGGAGGCCATCGGTGAAGAAATCGCCGGGCTCCTGCCGGCTTCATCATGGAAGTCTGCACCCGGACCGTTAGCAAACCCATCCACAGTTTGAACAGCTCTGGCGCATGTGTATCGACACACCAGCCTCAACAAGGCGTGCCCGAAGGACCCCTTCCCCTCCGCGCATAGATCAAGTTATAGACTCATTGGCTTTGAACATTGTCTTTTCTAGATGCCTATGAGCTACCACCGAATTCCTTGAATCGGCGATCAAATAAAGACTTCCATTACCCAGTATGGGGCTTTCGCTACACGACTATGCCATTCGGCATGAATGCAAGCGCCACCTACAAAGGTGCATGCAAAGTGTTTGCGGGATCAAATCGGAAATGTTCACGCATATGTGGATGATGTCGTTGTAAAAACCAAGGAGATGCCTACCCTCCTTGATGACCTGAGAGAAAACCAATCTGTGAAGATTCCGGATGAAGCTCAACCCGGCCAAGTGCACGTTCGGCGTGCCAGCCGGCCAACTCTGGGCTACCTCTCTCTCGAGGACGAAGCCAACCCCGGAAGATCGGTGCCATTGAGAACCGCAAGTGCCTCAAGGACGTCCGGAAATTCACCGGATGCTGGCCTCCTTGAGCCGCTTAAATCGGCCGGGAGAGAAGGCACGCCTTGTACCTTCTTTGAAGAAATCGGACAAATTCGTCAGGTCACCAGGCGGATGAAGCCTTCCGTGACTTAAAGCGCGTGCTCTCAACCGCGCCCATCCTCATCGCCGGCTTCAATGGAGCCGATGCTTTATACATCGCTGCCACCAATCGTGTGGTTAGTCGTCACAGTGGTGGAGTGAGGAACGACAGAAGCGGCAACCCAACGGTCAATCAGCGCCAAATTACCTTAGCGAAGTCTTTGTCCCGGTCGAAGCAAAACTACCCCCACTACCAAGGTCACATACGGCGTATACATGGCGGCCAAGAAGCTCAAACACTACTTCCAAGAGCACCCCATCAGGTGGTGGCCAACACCCTTGGCGGAAATCATTGGCAGCAAGGACGCCAATGGCCGAGTTGCCAAGTGGGCCACGGAGCTAGCCGCCCATACCATCATCTACGAGCCGCGCACAGCCATCAAGTCGCGAGATCTCGCGGACTTCTTCGTCGGCAGGCCGGATGTGCTGCCGCGTGCGACTCCACGCCCGGAAGCTGCCGGACGGCTCGAAGATGCGAACGGCAGGGAGCCGGCACGTCGTCACCTGCACAAGGAGATCGGGCGGACTCGTCTGCCAGTCCATTCGCCGCATCCAATAATGTGGCGGAGTATAGGCGCTTATTCATGGGCTAAAGCTGGCCAAGGAGATGGCGTGCGTCGCATCCTCTGCTTCGGCAACTCCGACGGACGACAAGCCTCGAGGCGGCCCAGGACGCGAGGGCCAACATGGCCTCGTGCGCTTCCGTCCAGCAGCTTCAGGCTTCTTCGATGGCTGTGAATTCTCCATGTGCCACGAGCAAACAATGAGGGCAGACGCCCTATCCAAGATTGGCTCAACCCGGCAAGCTATTCCGCCGGGCGTTGCCTTGGCGGTCCTCAAGAAACCGTCCATCATACCGTCACCGGACTCGGATTCGATATTCGTGCCGGCTAACCCGGGGACTTCTCAGCCGAACCCGGGGGCTTCATCGCCCAAGTCGGGGGCATCAGCCGAACCCGCCGGCTCCACGGCCGAACCCGGGCTTCTCGGTCCAACGCGGGGGCTTCTCAGCCAAACCGGGGGCTTCTCAGCCGAACCGCCGGCTCCACACCGGACCCGGCGACCATGCAGTCGCCGGAAGCTCCGAAGATGGAGGCCTTGGTGGTCAGCGTATTTGAAATAAAATGCGTACCATCATGGGCACAAGAATTCCTCTCCTACCTAACATGGTGTGCTGCCCAATGATAGGGCTCAAGCCGGGCAGATTGAGAGAAGGGCCAAGGCCTATACAATCATCAACCACGAGCTGTACAAACGCAGCGTAAGTGGGGTGCTCCGCGGTGCGTCGAGCCGGCTGAAGGGATTGAACTCCTACGGAAATCCACGGGGGAGTGCGGCCACCACGCCTCCTCAGCCATAGTGGCCAAAGCCTTGCGGCACGGTTTTTACTGGCCATGCGCTCAGAGACGCAGAAGAGCTGGTGAAGAAGTGCAACGGCTGCCAATTGCCAAGCAAAAGCACACGCTGGCTTCCGCCTTGAAGACCATCCCCATTACCTGGCCATTTGCCGTATGGGGCTTGGATATGGTGGGCCCATTCAAAACAGCCCGAGGCGGCATGACTCATCTCTTGGTGATGATTGACAAATTCACTAAGTGGATCGAAGCCAAGCCAATCAAGAAGCTGGACGGCTCACACCGTCACATTCCTCAAGGAAATAATCGTGAGATACGGCTACCCCCATAGCATCATCACCGACAACGGCAGCAACTTCGCCGAGGGCATTTTCAAACGCTATTGTGGAGAGATGGGGATCCGGACCTATCGTCCGTGGCACCCCGGAGTCAAACGGCCAAGTGGAGAAAGCAAACGGCTTGATCCTAGCCGGCATCCGGCCCCGGTGGGCAACGAGCGCTCAGCCGGCTGCTGGATCGAAGAGCTGCCCAACGTGCTATGGAGCCTGCGCACGACGCCAAACCGCTCAGTCGGCTTCACACCCTTCTTCCTCGTATACGGGGCCAAGCCGTCCTGCCGACCGATATCGAGCACGGCCGCCAAGAATCAAGCTCTGCAGTGAAGCCAAAGAAGCTCGTGAAGATGGAGTCGACCTGGTTGAAGAGGTCCGGCTCATGGCCGAGTCCAGGTCCACCGTGTACCAGCAAAGCCTCCGACGCTATCCTTAGCATTCTGAGAAGGAGACCTAGTGCTCCGGCTGATCCAACGGACAGCCGGACAGCATAAACTGTCATCCCCATGGGAGGGTCCCTTCATCGTGAGCAAGGCAGTAGGTAATGATTCCTACTATCTCATAGATGCCCAAGAGGCTAAGAAAACAAGGCAAACAAAACTGACGAGGAGACTAAACGTCCCCGGAATGTCAGGTTGCTTCGACCATTTTATACTTGAGAGCAGGAATGTATGTATCCTTGTACTCCTTTTGTAAGCTATGAAAAAGTAAGCGCCAAGAGCGCCGATTTCGACAAGTTTTTCGCGTACCCTAGTGTTTTCGCCAATTGGCTAACACCCTCTCACGCGGCTTAGTAACGTGATTCGGTTTGGAGTAGTCGGCTTCCGACAGCTACAGACCGCAACCCGGGTGTCCCGTGCAGCGGGAGTAAGTGCCTGAGGAGCCAGGCACGAAAGATGGCTAAGGGAAAGAGTGAAGCGAATTGTTTCTTGCACAACTTTTCATAAAGTGCCGGATTGCGAACTCGACTCGTTCACTGAAATACTATCGGCCTCACCCAGCGGCACGCTCTTGATCCGACGACGGACCGCAGAGTCGGACGTACGACCGGCAGGGCACAGCCAAAGAGTGGGCGGATGGGAAAAAGCGAACAAGTGGAAGAAAGCAAGCCGGCACACAAATGATTAAACAAACACATTAAAGTGTGCCTTAATAAAAGGATAATAATATTGTCTTACATATGCACCGGCATCCCGGGGATTTAACGAGTTGTCTTGCAAAAGCATAGGATAACGGGTAGAAGCTAAGCACCGTGGATCGGGACCAGCCAGGCGCCGGCGAGGCGGCTGCCTCATCCTCGGGCACGTCGGCTCCTCATCCTCAGCCTCCTCCTCCTCGTCGTCGGACGCGGATTCGGGTCGCGACGAAGATGGCCTTGTCGCGAAGTCGGCAATGCGCGAGGCGGGCCCGAGCCGGTCTTGTTCTCCACCGGGAGCTTGTCCTCCACGTCGCGCGCCGGTACTCCAGCGGTCGAGGCTAACCTCGTTATACCAGGAGAGCACAAAAGGCGCCATATCAGCTCCCGGCGCGCGTGGCCGACTCCTTCCAGTCAGGAAGCAGTCGGGAGCCCTGTCGACCCAGGTGATGAGGTTGGAGAGATCTTGCGGCAGGCGTCTCCGTCGGCCATAGCAGCCGGATCAGCTCTTTCGCTTCCGCAGCTCCTAGCCAAGCTTGGTGATTGGCTCCACGCGGCGGCCATGGACGCAGAATGATCATCATGGTGAAGCGATCGGAGCTCTGCTCCCAGTGGCTGCGGCGCTCCTCCCGCGCCACCAAGCAATGCCGCTAACGCCGCCTCTGCGCCTCGGGGAAGGCCGCTGCAAAGAAGCAACGTCAGAAATCAGAAGCCGGAGATAGCTGAAAAATACAAATTTTCGAGTCCTAAAGTAGCTTTGGCACGGCCAGCAAGAAGCATGCCCCAGATGGAGATTCCGAAGCTCTAAGTAAGCTTTGGCGGCAGCGTAAAAACCGCTTGCCCCAACTGAAGATGGAGATTTGAAGTAAAAAAAAAAACTGTGGCATTAAGCAAACAGCCCCAGACCTGAAGATGGAGTATCGGAAAAATCAAAGTTTCTGCTACCGTGCCAACCTAAGCCGGCAGCCGACGGGCGGCAGCAAGGGGAAGGCATAAGATAAAAGACTCACCCGCCAAGCCGCGGTCGAGCGCGCTAAGTTCCTCCAACCACCGCTTGGCGGTGGCCGACAGCTCGTTGGACTTGGTGGTCACCTCTTCACGAAGCGCAAGCCGCTGGCGCTCCACCTCATCCAGCCGCCTGCTCAGGTCCGCCAGCTTCTCCTCCTCGTCCTTCTTGAGGGCGGCAAGTTCCTGAGGTGGTTAGCCTCAAGCTGCGCATCCGCTTCAGCTCCCCGTCACCACCTTCAGCTTGGCGAGCGGCCAGTTCGCCTCCTCGCTTGTGACGCATTGGGCGCGGGCAACTCGGAGGTCCAGCTCCGGGATCCGGGCGGCCTCAGCTGCAGCCGGCAAAAACAAGCCGTCAGTAAAAAAGAAACTCAACAGAAAGAGCAAGTCAAAAGAGAGAAGGCCTTACCCTTGACAGCCTCGGCTCGCGGGCCAAGCCGGCCCGCTCGATCTTGGCCTTGTGGTAGCTAGTCACCACCTTGTTGTACAAAACGGTGCGTCGCTCCGCAACCACGAAAGAAACAATCAGATATCCAGACGAAACCCGGACCGGCTCCAAGCAGCCGGCCCATGCCTCGGAGGGCTACCGGGATGTACGAAATTGCAAAAACAAGAAGACATATACCTTGTCGGCATCCTCCGGCGTTGCATTGGGCGAGGGTCTCGGCTGACCTTGGCCTTGAGGCCGCGGGCCGGAAAAGGAACGACTTCATGGGCGCCACGCACAGCTGCCCTCTAGTGGTCACCTCACGAGGCATCCGCTGATGCCACGCAACCTCCATGGTGCCGGTGAGCCAAGGCTGAGTCGGAGGCGGACCTGTCGCACAGCCTGGGCCCCTTACACATGAGGCCCTTAGATGGGTCGACGGGCCCTCCGTCCTCACCAGCGCGCCGGCGTCCTTCGAGCGCGCTGGCTCCTCCCTTACCGGCTCCTTCTGGCGGCTCCCTCGTCTGGCTCCGAAGGCGGAGGCGCGCGGTGCGATCGGCCCGGTGGGGCCGTCGTCTCCGGCCGCTGGCGCTCCTTCCGGGCTGCTCTCCGGCACCACGACGTTGGGCGCCGGGCCCCGCGCGTCGGTCGCGGCGGCGCAGCCGCCCCGACTCGGCCCGGCGCGAGCGGCATGCCCTGCCAGCTCCGGCCGCTGCTCCTAAACGGGCGCGGCGCGAAACATGTCGTCAATGGTCGGCCGGCGCGCCGCCGACTGGACTCCCGCCGCCAGGGCGCCGCAGAAGCGCGGCTGAAGAAAACGCCCGAGAAGGCGGCGTGGCGCGCAGGCGGCACGTTAGCGCCGGTGGCGTGCGCGCGCGTGCCGAAGGCTGCGGGGTGGGCTCCCTCCCTGGCGAAGCGACGTGACAGGAGGAGCTTGCCAGAGCCGCCTCCACGGGTAAACTTAATTAGACCCTAGTTGAACAAGCAAGAAAGGATAAGTACAAAAAGGAAAGAAAAGGAATCAAACAACAGAGGAAAAGGAACTCACCCGGCTTTCTCCGGAACCTTCTTGGCTGCCGGCGCCTGGCCCTTGGCTTCGCCTCCCACCGCAGCCGTGGACCCGCCGATGGCCCGCTTCCTCCTTCGGCGCGGAAGTCGCCGTGCCCGTCAGCGGCACCGCGCGTGAGGCACCGCGGGATTGGCCCGCGTCCGGATTCCGCCCGGCTCGCGCGGCTGCTCCTGCTCCTGCTCATGCTCGGGCGAGGGCGCGGATTATGCTCCCCCTGGCCGCCTTGATCCGGCACCTCCGGCAGAGGTCGTCGCCGGCTGGGTCGGCCGGGTCGACGTGATCCGCGTCCAGACTTCGCGCCAAGTCGCCATCCTCGATGCCTTGGCGGGTGAAAAGCTGAAAACAAGACAAGATAAATATCGAGTCGGCCATGCAGCTGCAAGCCGGAAGACGGCAAAACATCAAACTTACCAGTTCAGGCGGCTGCTCCCGGTCGTAGGGCAGCAACCCCCAATCCCAGTTGTCCGGCATGTTGGCCTTGGTGATGTTGTTCACCCGGCGAGCTACCTGGGACTTGGAGAGCTCCGCCTTCGACGTATGGGTCGGGTCGAGCCGGCCGGACATATGGCCGATCTTATGGACGCGCGCCTGCAGAGCGACCCGGCGCATGACGTGGAGAGGAGGTCCTCGGCGCTCAATGGCCTCTGCGTGGCACTCATCTTGAAAGTCCCACAGGGAGGTTCACCTCCGCGTCCGGGTCCGAGGACTTGGCGTTGTGGATTAGGCGACGGCGCGCGGAGCGGGTTGTATTCCGGTAGGTTGAGCCGGTCGAAGGCAGGGCTCTCGTTCCGCACGCAAAAGAAAGACATCTGCCAATTCTTTACAGAATCGACAGTCGGGATCCGCGGGAAGGACGTACCCGTGCGAGGATAGATGGAGGCGGCGCCATGGTCCTCGACGGCCTTCGGTCGTACGTGCCTTGATGTAGAAAAGCGGCTCCAAAACTCCACATCCAGGCCACACAAGGCGTAGCCTTCCATGAAGACCACATAGCAGCTGAGGAGGATCATGGCGTTGGCCGGCAGGTGGTGCGGCTGCAGGCCGAAGTAGTCGAGGAACCGGCGGAAGAAGTTGGAGGCGGAGCCAACCCCGCGGTCGAGGTGCGCGCCGAAGACCACGCGTTCGCCGGGTTCCGGCTGGGGCTCCATCTCCGCGCCGGCGCCCTCGTAATCACCCCCGCCGGGATGCGGCGGAGGCGCACGAGCCGAACGTGTCGTCCTCCCGCATGTAGGAGCCCTTCCAGGAATCGCTCGGTTGAGCCATTGACGACGAAGAAGAGGAAGAGGTCCAGGAGAGGCGGAAGGGCGAAGAAGAGCCGCTCCTCGCCGGAGGAGATCGCGGTGGAGAAGAGCGCGCCGTCGACGCGCGCGGCCCCGTGGCGCCGGATTGGCGGAGTTGCGGCGGCAGCTCGGCGGAGGATCGTCGGGGCAACCGCTCGCCGAGGTTCGCCAGGGGAACGGAAGAAAAACTGCGCCGGAGCAGCGAAGAGCTCGAGCGGAGAGAAGGAGCGAAGCGGGAGCGCGAGGAGGAAGAAAGGGGCAAGTGCCGCCTCGATGCCTCCCCCGCGGCATTTAAAGCCTTCAGCCGTGGGCGGTTGGCCTCCAAGTGGCGAACGTGGACCACGCCCCCGGATTTACTGCGCCGTAACTCCTCCCACGACCGCGACGGTTACTGGAAACGGCCACACCACCCACCACGACGCAGCGGATCCGACGGGGACATTGATGTGACCAGACGAAGGCAACGAAGCTGCCGTCGGACCAGTCAAGTCGGGCACAAGGCCCAAGGCGGCGGAGACTCCAGCGCGCCCAAGCGGAGCCGGACATAAAATTCAATCCGGCCCCAAACTCTCCTAACAAGGCGGAGACATCGCCAATACTTGTAAAAAAAGCAAAAGCTGCAGAAGCAAAAATGACGGCCGGCTGGAAGCAGCCGACGACTGTGGTACTTCGGATGAGGGCGCAGCCGGCTGAATGGAAAGTCCGGTCGGCCCCTCCGGGGACCGCCCAACGTACTCGAGGAGATCTAAGAGCCGGGGAGCTGCCTAGGTCCCTCTTAACGCAGGACCTTGCCAGCCGGGGGCTAATGTCGGGGAAGACCCGGGTAGGGCAATGGACGCGGAGGCAGCTAGAGGTTGGCGGCTCGCGTCAAAGGCCGGTGAGAGCAGCCGGTGGAGCCGTGGCCGGTTGCCTCGAAGCCGGCTGGCTCTAAGTCCTAGTCGGCAGGCTCGGCCATCTGCGCTGTGGCTGGGCCGGCTTCTACAAGCCATATCCGCCGGGTCTATACCTCGGACCGACTCGAGGCTGCGAGTCTTGCACGAAGGAACTGGGTAGGTGGTCAGGGTTCAAAGGTCCACGCTGACCTCACTTACCGTAAAGCACGGGCTGTGAAAGCAGTGCGCGTGGCGGACAGGCCATCATCGCCTACGCCGGTCCGTACCGTCTACAAGGCATGATGGCGACAGGGACATCTCCTCGCCATGCCGCTGACCTCCTCTGGCGGACGGGACAGGCCACTACGCCTCAACGGCTCCATGACGTCAACGCCTCGGGAAGGAGCGGAAGCCGGAGTTGGCCAAGCCGGCCAGTAGACCATAGGGACATAAAGTGCGGTGCCTATATAAGTTGGGCTACCCCCTCGTGGGGAGGGGAGAGATGCCCCAGAGGCAATAATAAAAGTGGTTATTATATATCTTTATGTTTATGATAAATGTTTATATACCATGCTATAATTGTATTAACGAAACATTGATACATGTGTGATATATAAACAACAAAGAGTCCCTAGTAAGCCTCTTAACTAGCTTGTTGATTAATAGATGATTAGTTTCATAATCATGAACATTGGATGTTATTAATAACAAGGTTATATCATTGTATGAATGATGTAATGGACACACCCAATTAAGCGTAGCATAAGATCACGTCATTAAGTTATTTGCTATAAGCTTTCAATACATAGTTACCTAGTCCTTATGACCATGAGATCATGTAAATCACTTATACCGGAAAGGTACTTTGATTACATCAAAGCGCCTGCGTAAATGGGTGGTTATAAGGTGGGATTAAGTATCGGAAAGTATGAGTTGAGGCATATGGATCCAACGGTGGGATTTGTCCATCCGATGACGGATAGATATACTCGGGCCCTCTCGGTGGAATGTCGTCTAATGTCTTGCAAGCATATGAATAAGTTCATAAGAGACCACATACCACGGTACGAGTAAAGAGTACTTGTCGGGAGACGAGGTTGAACAAGGTATAGTGTGATACTGATGATCAAACCTCGGACAAGTAAAATATCGCGTGACAAAGGGAATTGGTATCGTATGTGAATGGTTCATTCGATCACTAAAGTCATCGTTGAATATGTGGGAGCCATTATGGATCTCCAGATCCCGCTATTGGTTATTGGTCGAGTGAGTACTCAACCATGTCCGCATAGTTCGCGAACCGTAGGGTGACACACTTAAAGTTGGATGTTGAAATGGTAGAACTTGAATATGGAATGGAGTTCGAATATTTGTTCGGAGTCCGGATGTGATCCCGGACATCAGGAGTTCCGGAATGGTCGGAGAATAAGATTCATATATAGGATGTCATTTTATGTGAATAAAATGATGCGGAAGGTTCTATGGAAGGTTCTAGAAGGTTCTAGAAAAGTCCGGAAGAAACCACCAAGGAAGGTGGAGTCCACAGGGACTCCACCTCCATGGCCGGACCAGCCCTAGTGGGGGTGGAGTCCCAAGTGGACTCCACCATGGGGGCCGGCCACCCCACATGGGGAGGAGAATCCCACCTTTGGGTGGGAGTCCTAGTTGGGCTAGGTTTCCCCCTCCTATGGAAGGTTTTGGTTTCGGGTCTTATTCGAAGACTTGGACACCAACACTTGGGATCCACCTATATAGAGGGCCAAGGGAGAGGGCCGGACACAAAAGCCTCAAGCTTGGCCGCCCCCCATAGTGGCCGGCCACCCCTCTCCCCAAACCCTAGCGCCCGCTCCTCCACCATATCCCGCACGCTTAGCGAAGCTCCGCCGGATTTCTCCACCGCCACCGACACCACGCCGTCGTGCTTCCGGATTCAAGAGGAGCTACTACTTCCGCTGCCCGCTGGAACGGGAGGTGGACGTCGTCTTCATCAACAACGAACGTGTGACCGAGTACGGAGGTGCTGCCCGTTCGTGGCGCGGGCAACCGATCGTGATCAAGATCTTCTACGCGCTTTTGCAAGCGGCAAGTGAACGTCTACCGCAGCAACAAGAGCCTCCTCTTGTAGGCTTTGGAATCTCTTCAAGGGTTAGTCTCGACAATCCCCTCGTTGCTACCGTCTTCTAGATTGCATCTTGGCTTGGATTGCGTGTTCGCCGTAGGAAAATTTTTGTTTTCTATGCTACGTTATCCTACGGTGGTATCGAGCCGTGTCTATGCATAGATGGTTGCACGAGTAGAACACAATGGTTTGTGGGCGTTGATGCTCTTGTTATCTTTAGTTGAGTACTTTGCATCTTTGTGGCATAGTGGGATGAAGCGGCTCGGGCTAACTTTACATGACCGCGTTCATGAGATTTGCTCACGCTTGACATGCAACTTGTATTGCATAAGTGGCTTTGCGGGTGTCTGTCTCTCCTACTATAGTGAAGATTCAATTTACTCTTCTATTGACAACACTAGTATCACCTTTGTGGTTCATGTTCGTAGGTAGATTGGATCTTGCTCGAAAACCCTAAACCACGTAAAATATGCAAACCAAATTAGAGAACGTCTAACTTGTTTTTGGGGGTTTGGTGATGTGATATGGCCATAATGTGATGATGAATATGTATGAGATGATCATTATTGTATTGTGGCAACCGGCAGAGCCTTATGGTTGTCTTTAAATTTCATGTTGAGTAGTATTTCAAAGTAGTTGTAATAGTTGCTACTTGGAGGGCGATCATGAAGACGGCGCCATTGACCTTGGTGCTTCGCCGACGATGATGGAGATCATGCCGTTGATGATGGAGATCATGTCCACGCTTTGAGATCAAGATCAAAGGCGCAAAGATAAAAGGGCCATATCATATCACATATGAACTGCATGTGATGTTAATCCTTTTATGCATCTTATTTTGCTTAGATCGCGACGGTAGCATTATAAGATGATCCCTCTCACTAAAATCTCAAGATAATAAAGTGTTCATCCTTAGTAGCACCGTTATCAAGTCTTATCGTTTCGAAGCATCTCGTGATGATCGGGTGTGATAGATTCGATAAGTACATATGACGGGTGCAAGACAGTTTGCACATGCGGATACTAAGGTGGCCTTGACGAGCCTAGCATGTAAAGACATGGTCTCGGAACACGTGATACCGAAAGGTAGAGCATGAATCATATGATTGATATGATGAACACTTTGAGTGTTCGCCATTGAAATTACATCTTGTCTCGTGATGATCGGGCATAGGTATGATGGATTTGGTTCGTGTGATCACTAAGACAATGCGAGGGATATTGTTTTGAGTGGGAGTTCACCTAGATTTTTAATTATGTAGAATTAAAATTTGAACTCAATTTGTCATAAACTTAGTCTAAACTATTGCAAATATGTTGTAGATATGGCGTCCTCAATCAATTTTAACCAGTTAGAAAAAAAAGCTTAAGAGCAACGGTAGCAACTTCACCGACTGGTTCCGTCATGTGAGGATCTTCCTCAATGGCGGAAATCTGCAATATGTGCTTGATGCACCGCTAGGTGACCCTCTGACTGAAACCGATGAAGTAAAGAATGTTTACATGACTCGGAAAACTCGGTACTCTCAAGTTCAGTGTGCCATCTTATGCAGTCTGGAATCCGATCTTCAAAACGTTTTGAGCACCACGATCCTCATGAGTTGATAAAAGAGTTGAAGACTATTTTTGAGACTCATGCGGCCGTGGAATGCTATGAAGCATCGAAACACTTTTTCAGCTGTATGATGGAAGAAGGCAGCTCCATCAGTGAGCACATGCTCGTTATGACCGGGCATGCGAAGAAAATAGTGATTCCTAACGGTGGGGATTAATCGTGTCCTTCAATCACTGCTACCAAGTTATAAGAACTTTGTGATGAACTACAATATGCGAGAACATGAACAAGGAGTTTCTGAACTCTTTGGCATGCTAAAAGCTGCTGAGATTGAGATCAAGAAAGAGCACCAAGTGTTGATGGTCAACAAGACCACCAGTTCAAGAAACAGGGCAAGTCTAAAGGCAAGAACAAGAAGAGTGGCAAGAAAGCTGCCACGCCTCTGTGAAACCTAAGTCTGGCCCCTAAGCACGATCTTGAGTGCTATTCTGCAAGGAGAAGGGACACTGGAAGCGTAATTGCTCCAAGTATTTGGCGGATCTGAAGAGCGGCCTTATCAAGAAAAAGAAAGAAGGTATATCGATATACATGTTATAGATGTTTATCTCACTAGTTCTCGTTCTAGTACCTGGGTATTTGATACTGGTTCGGTTGCTCATATTTGTAACTCGAAACAGAACTAAAGAATAAACGACAACTGCTGAAAGATGAAGTGACGATGCGCGTTGGAAACGGATCCAAGGTCAATGTGATCGCAGTCGGGACACTTCCTCTACATCTACCTTCGGGATTAGTTTTAAGCCTAAATAATTGTTATTATGTACCCGCGTTGAGCATGAACATTATATCAGGATCTTGTTTAATGCAAGACGGTTATTCATTCAAGTCTGAGAATAATGGTTGTTCTATTTTTATGAATAATATCTTTTATGGTCGAGCACCACAAAAGAATTTTATCTGTTAGATCTCGATAGTAGTAATACGCATATACATAACATTGATGCTAAGCGAATTAAATTGAATGATAATTCTACTTATATGTGGCACTGTCGTCTTGGTCATATTGGAGTGAAACGCATGAAGAAACTCCATACCGATGGATTACTTGAATCACTTGACTTTGAATCACTTGATAGATGCGAAGCATGTCGATGGGAAAAATGACTAAGACTCCATTCTCGGGTATGATGGAGCGAGCTACTGACTTATTGGAAATCATACACACAGATGTATGTGGACCAATGAGTGTAGCATCGCGCGGTGGTTATCGTTATGTTCTAACCTTCACGATGATTTGAGTAGATATGGGTATATCTATTTAATGAAACATAAATCCGAAACTTTCGAGAAGTTTAAGGAATTCCAAAGTGAAGTAGAAAATCAACGTAACAAGAAGATTAAATTTCTACGATCTGATCGCGGAGGTGAATATCTGAGTTATGAGTTTAGCATGCATTTAAAGAAATGCGGAATACTTTCACAATTGACACCGGGGAACACCACAACGAAACGGTGTGTCCGAACGTCGTAATCTCTCTTAGATATGGTTCGTTCTATGATGTCTCTTACTGATTTGCCGTTATCATTTTGGAGTTATGCATTAGAGACAGCCGCATTCACTTTAAATAGAGCACCATCAAAATCCGTTGAAACGACACCGTATGAATTATGGTTTAATAAGAAACCTAAGCTGTCGTTCCTAAAAGTTTGGGGTTGCGAAGCCTATGTAAAAAAGTTACAACCGGACAAGCTAGAACCCAAAGCGGAGAAATGCGTCTTCATAGGATACCCTAAGGAAACTATAGGGTACACTTTCTATCACAGATCCGAAGGCAAGATCTTTGTTGCTAAGAACGGAACCTTTCTTGAGAAAGAATTTCTCACTAAAGTGGTGGAAGAAAAGTAGAACTCGATGAGATTGAAGAATCTCTACTCGTTGATCAGAGTAGCGCATGCCGGAAAATGTTCCTGTACCACCTACACCAACAACAGAGGAAGCTAATGATAATGATCATGAAACTTCATATGAGACAACTACTGAACCTCGCAGATCGACAAGGGATCGTGCCACTCCAGATTGGTATGATCCTTGTCTAAATGTCATGATTGTGGATAACAATGATGAAGACCCTGCGACGTATGAAGAAGCGATGATGAGCCCAGATTCCAACAAATGGCAAGAAGCCATGAAATCCGAAATGGGATCCATGTATGATAACAAAGTATGGACTTTGGTAGACTTACCTGATAGCCGCAAGGCTGTCGAGAATAAATGGATCTTCAAAAGAAAACAGATGCTGATGGTAATATTACTGTCTATAAAGCTCGACTTGTCGCAAAGGGTTTCCGACAAATTCAAGGTGTTGACTACGATGAGACTTTCTCACCTGTAGCGAAGCTAAAATCTGTGAGGATTTTGTTAGCAATAGCTGCATTTTTCGATTATGAGATTTGGCAGATGGATGTCAAAACAGCGTTCCTTAATGGAGACATTGAGGAAGAGTTGTATATGGTACAACCCAAAGGTTTTGTCGATCCTAAAAATGCTGACAAAGTATGCAAACTTCAGCGTTCAATCTATGGACTGAAGCAAGCATCGAGAAGTTGGAACCGACGTTTGATAAGGTGATCAAAGACTTCGGGTTTATACAGTGTCATGGAGAGGCTGTATTTACAAGAAAGTGAGTGGGAGCTCTGTAGCATTCCTGATATTATATGTAGATGACATATTATTGATTGGGAATGATATAGAACTATTAAGCAGTGTAAAGGGTTATTTGAATAATAGTTTTTCAATGAAAGACCTTGGTGAAGCATCATACATATTAGGCATCAAGATTTATAGAGATAGATCAAGACGTCTAATAGGGCTATCACAGTACATACCTGGACAAGATTCTCAAGAAATTTAGAATGGACGAAAGTAAGAAAGGATTCTTACCTATGTTACCAGGCAAGGTCTTGAGTAAGACTCAAGGACCGGCTACGGCAAAGAAAGAGAAAGGATGAGTCAGATCCCTATGCCTCGGCAGTAGGCTCTATCATGTATGCCATGCTATGTACAAGACCGGATATAGCACATGCTGTTAGTTTGACTAGCAGATATCAAAGTGATCCAGAATGGAACACTGGACAACGGTCAAGAATATCCTGAAGTACTTGAAAAGAACTAAGGATATGTTTCTTTGTTATGGAGGTGACCAAGAGCTCGTTGTAACAAGTTACACCGATGCAAGTTGGAACACCGATCCCGATGACTCTAAGTCACAATCGGGTACGTGTTTATATTGAATGGTGCTGCGAGGGGGCAAGCTCGAAGCGGTGCACGGTGGCGAAATCCTCAACAATCGGAGTACATAGCGGCTTCGAGGCTTCATCGAAGCGGTATGGATGAAGAGGTTCATTGTAGAGCTCGGTGTGGTTCCTAGTGCATTGGACCCATTTGTCATCTACTGTGATAATATGGGTGCCATCGCCAATGCACAAGAGCCAAGGTCACACAAGAGGCTGAAGCATATCAAGCTGCGTTACCACTCGATTCGCGAATACATCGAAGATGGAGAAGTAAAGATTTGCAAAGTACACACCGATCCGAATGTAGAGATCCGTTGACTAAAGCTCTCCCTAGGGCAAAGCATGACCAACACCGAGAATGCCATGGGTGTTAGGTATATTACAATGTAATCTAGATTATTGACTCTAGTGCAAGTGGGAGACTGTTGGAGATATGCCCAAGAGGCAATAATAAAAGTGGTTATTATATATCTTTATGTTTATGATAAATGTTTATATACCATGCTATAATTGTATTAACTGAAACATTGATACATGTGTGATATATAAACAACAAAGAGTCCCTAGTAAGCCTCTTAACTAGCTTGTTGATTAATAGATGATTAGTTTCATAATCATGAACATTGGATGTTATTAATAACAAGGTTATATCATTGTATGAATGATGTAATGGACACACCCAATTAAGCGTAGCATAAGATCACGTCATTAAGTTATTTGCTATAAGCTTTCAATACATAGTTACCTAGTCCTTATGACCATGAGATCATGTAAATCACTTATACCGGAAAGGTACTTTGATTACATCAAACGCCACTGCGTAAATGGGTGGTTATAAAGGTGGGATTAAGTATCCGAAAGTATGAGTTGAGGCATATGGATCAACAGTGGGATTTGTCCATCCCGATGACGGATAGATATACTCTGGGCCCTCTCGGTGGAATGTCGTCTAATGTCTTGCAAGCATATGAATAAGTTCATAAGAGACCACATACCACGGTACGAGTAAAGAGTACTTGTCGGGAGACGAGGTTGAACAAGGTATAGTGTGATACCGATGATCAAACCTCGGACAAGTAAAATATCGCGTGACAAAGGGAATTGGTATCGTATGTGAATGGTTCATTCGATCACTAAAGTCATCGTTGAATATGTGGGAGCCATTATGGATCTCCAGATCCCGCTATTGGTTATTGGTCGAGTGAGTACTCAACCATGTCCGCATAGTTCGCGAACCGTAGGGTGACACACTTAAAGTTGGATGTTGAAATGGTAGAACTTGAATATGGAATGGAGTTCGAATATTTGTTCGGAGTCCCGGATGTGATCCCGGACATCACGAGGAGTTCCGGAATGGTCCGGAGAATAAGATTCATATATAGGATGTCATTTTATGTGAATAAAATGATGCGGAAGGTTCTATGGAAGGTTCTAGAAGGTTCTAGAAAAGTCCGGAAGAAACCACCAAGGAAGGTGGAGTCCACAAGGGACTCCACCTCCATGGCCGGCCAGCCCTAGTGGGGGTGGAGTCCCAAGTGGACTCCACCATAGGGGGCCCGCCACCCCCCACATGGGAGGTGGGAATCCCACCTTTGGGTGGGAGTCCTAGTTGGGCTAGGTTTCCCCCTCCTATGGAAGGTTTTGGTTTCGGGTCTTATTCGAAGACTTGGACACCAACACTTGGGATCCACCTATATATAGAGGGCCAAGGGGAGGGGGCCGGACACACCAAAGCCTCAAGCTTGGCCGCCCCCATAGTGGCCGGCCACCCCCTCTCCCCAAACCCTAGCGCCCCGCTCCTCCACCATATCCCGCACGCTTAGCGAAGCTCCGCCGGATTTCTCCACCGCCACCGACACCACGCCGTCGTGCTGTCGGATTCAAGAGGAGCTACTACTTCCGCTGCCCGCTGGACGGGAGGTGGACGTCGTCTTCATCAACAACCGAACGTGTGACCGAGTACGGAGGTGCTGCCCGTTCGTGGCGCCGGAACCGATCGTGATCAAGATCTTCTACGCGCTTTTGCAAGCGGCAAGTGAACGTCTACCGCAGCAACAAGAGCCTCCTCTTGTAGGCTTTGGAATCTCTTCAAGGGTTAGTCTCGACAATCCCCTCGTTGCTACCGTCTTCTAGATTGCATCTTGGCTTGGATTGCGTGTTCGCCGTAGGAAAATTTTTGTTTTCTATGCTACGTTATCCTACAGGAGGATCGATCATTCTTACTTCACTCTAGACTTAGCGCTGCCCTGTGAGAGACCTTCGTCTACCTTAGCCTCCCAGGGGCAGCCGGATACAGCTCTAGGAGCACCATTGTACTGTGATATCATCTTATACACACATAGCAGGAGTAGAGGTGTTACCTCCATCGGAGGGCCTCGAACCTGGGTACGTCGCCGTGTCGCTCGTGCCCATACCCGCATCCGGATACCGCCGTGAGTCCACTAGGAACCACCTCGATTAGCCACCCTATGGCATATGCCGTGACGATACCACGACAGTTCCGTGAACGAGTCTTTGACGAGACAACAACGCCGACCTGCCTCTCCGGTGCATCACCACTTTTCTTCTCTCTCCGTCCAGTACGTGAACGAGTCCTTAATGCAAAGACGGTGTCGCCTCCCTAGCATCATGCCGACCCCTGTTGCCGTGCTTCGTGTGTCTCAGCGCCTGCACTCTTCACCTTTTTGCCCGGTGAACGAATAGACTAATCGTTGGAATAAGGAAGCCGATGACGGCCGATCGCAATTTAATCTTGCGACCGGCCGTCATCGATTTCCTTATTCCAACGATCATTCTATTGGTTCACCGGGAAGAAGGTGAACAGTGGGCGCGGGACACGGCCTGAAGCGCGGCAACACGGCCCGCATAATCGGCGAGCCGGCACGGTCTTTGCATCAAGGACTCGTTCACTGACAGCAAGGGACTGCCGTGGTTCTGCGCCGGAGAGGCAGATCGGCGTTGTTGTGTCGTCAAGCACCCGTTCACGGAACGGCGGCCCGAAAAGGGGGCCCTTCAAAAGTATCTGCGTGTATACAACTATGGTTTCTGACCATAGTATTTGTGTTGACCAACAATGTATGAGGAACTTATTCCATTTTGTCATTCCATTTGCTTTGAGATTTTCAAAATGCCGATGATTAAAATGTTTGGTCACCGTACACTCGGGGGTGGCGTAAGTGAGCCTGGTAAGATAGCACAAATATCAATCTCTTGTGCATCGGACTTGGTCTCACTTACACCGTCCCTGAATGTTAATATTTGTGTTGACCAACAATGTATGAGGCATTTATTCCATTTCTCTTGTGCATCGGACTTGTTGGTCTCACTTTCTTCCATTTTCATCATAGTAGGAACTAGATGAAGGACCCCGATGCAAGCGAGCCTGGTGGGTAGAGATGAGGGAGCAAAGGAGGAACCGGATGAAGACTACTTTGTATCTCGAAATTGTGAATTTTGTATGAATTAAGAGTTGTATGCAAAACATTTGACACTTGCCACTATATATGTATCTCGATCGGGCTCTAAGTAATGTGATGATGATGTCTATGTTATATCTGTGCAATGTACATGATATTTATATTATATCTGAATGTTGCTGTATATAACCTGTATATCTGTATATTGCTGTCTATAAACTGCATGTGTATAGCAGGTAGCACAAAATCGTGTATAATACAAGCAAATTCTGTGGCGCAAAACCAATTCTGTGGCGCACGCTTTTCTGTGGCGCACCTAAGAACACGTGCGCCACGAAACCTTAATTCTGTGGCGCATGGTGCGCCACAGAAACCTTATTTTTGTGGCGACGTTTCTGTGGCGCACCTCCCATGCGCCACAGAATCCATTTTTGGTGCGCCACTGATGAGGCTTTTCCTACTAGTGGCTCCATGATTAGATCCTTGCTTTACCTTTGTGCATCTAGACCGAACATAGTGTTGAGTGTTGGTGTGTGTGCAAGGTATCAAGCTTCTCCTAAGGAGAGCCACATGATGGCTCTCAAAATAATCTTCCGATATTTGGTTGATACCCCAAGATATGGTCTTTGGTATCCTAAGGGCTCAAGTTTCTATCTTAATGGATACATCGATGCGGATTGGGCGGGAGACAAGGATGATAGGAAATCAACCTTCGGGGCTTGCCAATTCCTTGGGAGGTCCTTGGTGTGGTTGTCTTCTAAGAAGCAAAATTGTATTTCTCTCTCCACTGCCGAAGTCGGATATGTTGCCACCGCAAGTGGATGCACTCAATTGTTATGGATGAGGCAAACTTTAAAGGAATACGGTGTCACTTTGTGACAAAGTGTCTCTTTTATGTGACAATGAAAGTGCCATCAAGATTGCCTATAATCCGATGCAACATTCAAGAACGGAGCATATTGAGACCCGGAATCATTTCATTAGGGATCATGTTGCCCGTGGTGATATTGAGCTATGCTATGTTCCAACCAAAGATCAACTCGCCGATATATTCACGAAGCCTCTTGAAGAAGCAAGGTTTTGCTATTTGAGGAATGCGCTAAATATCATTGATTCAAGGAATATAGCTTGACCATCTTGCAAACACACCCTTCTTCTCAAAACTTTATTTGGTTTAGATGTGGGCATGGAAATAGGGGGAGTGCGGTTTAAACTATTGAGCTATCCCTCCCCCATAATGCCGATAGTAAGAAATCATTCTCTTTATATCATGTGTTGATATGTGAGCTTCAATGACGAGTATTAGTTTTGGGCCCAAGATATATCTTCGTGGTGCCATACCATGACACTCATACATGGTGGCCTAGGCCACCGCCCTCTTCTTTGTGAAGAGTTGGTGCTATTTGGATCTTAATGGATTTCATTTGACTCTTATATGTTCTTATGGAAAATCACTCGTTTTTGGTCTTTATTTGCTATGTTTGCGAAAATGAGTGATAATGTCCCATCAACAGTTTGATCATTCTATCCTAAGCCCCACATTACCTAAGAAATCATTCCACTCTTAGTGCACTAATTTTCTGAAAAATTTCGAAGGGTTTTGGGCCTGGGGCATGTTGGCCAGCACTACCGGTGGTGGAACTCCTGCACTGCCGGTGGTGACACCCCAGCACTGTCGGTCATGGTTCAGCGGCATTGCCGGTGCTGGTGGGGTCAAAGTGATGGGTCCTGGGGAAAATTAGGGCAACTGCCCATTCTTTCCACGTGCCCCTCTACTCCCACTCGTCGCCCCAGCCGCCGCCGACGCAGCCCCAGCCCAATTGCCGCTGTTCCGAGTCCTCCCTCGACCTCTGGTCGGCAGGGCTTGGGCCGGCCACCCTCCTCCATGGCCTCCTCCTCCGGTAAGCTTCTCCTCCTTCCCTCTCCCTCTCTAGGCTTGGTTGACTCGCCTAGAAGATAGATGGCTGGTGGATTTGCTCCGTAGTGATTACCATGGGTGTAGATGGGACATTGCATCACTTTGATGAAGGTTTGAGACACAATGTGTGAGTCTTCAGCGGATCTGGTGACATTTTGGCTTGATCGGCACTACCAGCCGCTCCGCAGCGGCCGCTGGGCCAACACTGCCGGCTATGCTGGTTCCAGATCCACCTTAGGCTCTGCAAGTGTATCTCTAACAATTCATTTGTAATGCACTGTCTATCTGTTTTTCTTAAAATTAGTGTACTCTATCTTCATTTCCCTCTGTCTCTTGTTGTCTCAGGTGTAGGTGGTTCACACAGTAAGGGAAACTCGGGAAAACAGGTTGTTCCGAGAGATTTTGATGTTGAGATCTTACCAGTGAGGAAGGCATCACGTCGGGAGAAGGGAATGGCTGAAACAGAACCGCGCAACCTCGTCATCAAAAGGCTACGAGGCACACCTATTGGGAAATGGCCTGATTATGAGTATGCTCGACTGCGTCAGACAAATGTCTATGTCACACCTAAGGCCACCAACTGTTCTGAGTTATTATGGAGTAATCATCAAGAGAAGATCTATTTGGATCTCTATGGTGAGGCTGCCTATCATGTTGCTCCTATGCACCACATCAACTTTGCTCACATGGACAAGTATGCTCAGTATTTTGCAGAAGCTCGGGAGATTTGTGAGTACCTTGGTCTCTTCCCTCTGATGCAGTTTCATCACCCTTACAGTGTTGACGTCATCGAACAATTCTTTGCCATCGTCTATGTTGACAATGATGATGCCAAGACAATGACTTGGATGACCGAGGGTCGCATGTTGCATGGCACTTGGGGTCAGTTCGCAGATTGTCTTGGCTATCCAGTGCTTCCTGACAACACAGAAGGATACTTCCGAGCTCACAACTCTCCAAAGCCCCTTGCTAAGTCTCTTCTGGCTGATCTCTATCTTGAAGGCGAAGTGGTGTATGGCTCTCAGAAGTTTCTTCGTCCAGTTTATGTCATTCTCCTTCGCATTTACAGAGAGGTTCTCAATCCCAAGGTTGGATGCGTTGATCAGATGTATGGCTATCTTGGAAATCTTCTGTATCTCACGCACCAGGACCGTGGCACCGGCCTTCAGCATGATGTGATGGATTATTTGTGGGAGGAGTTTTGGTCTTGCATCATGTCTCGCAAGTCTCCGGTCTTTGCACCCTACTTCATGTGTTTCATTTGCTCTCGCTGGGATAATGTTGGGTATGGTAATCTCCTTGATGATGTCAACTTTCTGCCTCACAAACACAAGGATCTCAAGGTCAAGACTCATCCCCTACCTCCTCGGCTTCCTGCTGATGATGATTCTACTGAAGAAGACTCAGATATGGAATGTATCCCTCTTGCTGACAGTGGATGGTTTGCTCGTATTGAGGCCAAGCTTGCCAAGATGTTTTGTCTCAAGTCTGACATCAACAGGCGCCAATACTAAGCTCACGGGGAAAGGAAGATGGAGAGGAGGAACACCAAGCTCATTACGCGCAAATTGGAAATTCCGGTTGAGAGCGGGTCAGAAGAGTTCATTACTCCTGAGGAAGAGTGGCTGTCAAAGCATGGCAATGTGACTGAGTTTGAGCAGCTTGGGCTACCCGGTCCTTCTCGCCGATAGCGTCGTGCTAGTGATGATGAAGACAGCTAGTCTGGGCCCGCAGAGTCCGAAGACGACGACGAGATGGAAAATCCTCCGACCATTCTGAAGATATCTGAGCTTCCATGGGACGTTGTAGCATCGCTTCTTTTTCTCCTTTGGTGTTTTAATGCCAAAGGGGGAGACGAAGGTCTATTAGGACTTGCACGGGATTTGCTCAGGTTGAGGCAGAAGCATATGCGTTTACCATTCCTTTAAATCTTGTGTCCTCCTTTTATTATTTGTGCTTATGTTGAACTTTATCATTTGTGTCTTGGTGTCTAAAACTCTGTTCTATGTGTGGTGGCAAGACATATTAGTGTGAGATATATTGCTATGGATTTCGGAATTCGATATGGTTGAGATTTTCATTATGAAATGGTATGATCGGTATACATCTCAACTTGACTATTGATGTATCTAAAATTCATGCATGGTATGATCATGAGACTTGGATTTCGGGATTATACATAGTTGAGTATATATTTATGGAAGGGTATGGTCACTACATCTCAACTTTCATATCTCTCTGTCTCTTATCTACCATATGTGATATGTTAGCATAGTGTTGCTTATACCTTGTTGGTTAGAGTTGCTCTGTACCTAATATGTCCATTTGTATTCAAACACAAATTTCATATATGCACACATTTAAGGGGGGGGGGCTTCTTTTTATTGACAAACTATGCTGAAAATGCTCTCTATTTGCTAAATCCCGGTATTGTCATCAAACACCAAAAAGGGGGAGATTGAAAGAACATTTCATGATCTCTAGGGTTTTTCGTGTTTGATAACAACATCGGTGACAATCTAACTATGTGCTAAGTGTGTGACAAATAAATAAAAAGTATCACGACTGACAATATCGATACCCTCAAAAAGGTGAAAAGAGTGGGCAGAATTCTTCCAGTGGCCGGCACTGCCGGTGGTTGAAGGCCGTCACTATCGGTGGATGCACCCCGGCACTACCGGTGGATGCACCCTAGCACTGCCGGTGGTTGCAGCTCGGCACTGCCGGCCACCCCTGTCGACCAGCGGTGACCTATTTTCCAGGACCGGCACTGCCGCCGTTTCAGGGCCGGCACTGCCGCCGTTTCAGGGCCGGCACTGCCGCTGAAGTTGTCCCAACAGGAAGATTTGATGGATGGGTATATAAGGAACCCTTCTCCTACCTTGGAAAGTTGCTCAAACCCTCAAGACTTGTTTCACCATTGCTGAGCCACCAAGAACACCAAAATCATCAGATCTCCTCCCCCAACCACCCAAATCTCTTGAGCTTTGGAGAATCGAAGGAGAAGAACCCGATCTACATCTTCACCAAAGCGATTTGCATTTCCCCCTCATTTTGTTGAGGGCCCCCTTGCTAGTGTTCCTCTTTTGGAAACCCTAGTTGTTTGTGGTTGATTTGTTCTTGTTGTTGTTGTGTTGTTACAGATATTGGGATCCTCCAATTTGGTTGTGGATGTGTGCCCGAAGAACCTTGTAAAGGCCTGATTTCCGCCTCGAGGAAATCCCTTAGTGGAAGTGAGCTAGGCCTTCGTGGCGTTGCTCACAGCAGACCTGAGTGAAGCCTTTGTGGCGTTGGTCTGGCTTTTGTAGCGACCACACTCCTCCAAACGTAGACACACTTCCTATCAAAAGGAAGGAACTACGGGAATCATCTCCGTGTATCCGCGCGCTCCACTCTCGGTTACCTCTATCCTTGTTAGCTTCCCTATATATTGTCTTCTATATATTGCTTAGTAGTTGATCTTGTCATATAGGTAAATTCATATAGTTGCATATCTAGAAAATTTACCTTTGTGTCAAGCCTAAATTGAAAAAGAACTAAAAATTGGTTAGCACCTATTCACCCCCCCTCTAGGTGCGGCATACGATCCTTTCATCAATAACTTGGAAATCTATACTTAGATATGTCCCATGGGGTCGACAAGAATGCGAAGCTTCGTGCCACGCCCTCATTAAGCCTCACTAGTTGAAGATAAGAGTGGGCATGGCCAGATCGATTCTGATATAGATAACCGAGGCCATCATGAGCCAATCAACGAAGATCTCCGACAGGAAGACCAGAAGTCATCGATGGCCAGATCGAGGAGGCCGACATTAAGCAGATAGACGACTTGGCCAAGAAGATAGTAGGGAGAAACCACAATTATTCAGACCAAGACAACAACCCCACACTGCCAGCCAGCACCCAGCAGTACTAGCCGCCAGATTCCCTCACTGGTAGCCCATAGGACAATCAACAAATCGATAAGGCAACTTGGGACGTCATGGCCACGAGCACGTCGACGATGGAAAGCAACACAAGATTTGGGCGGGGAACGAGCCAACCACAACATCTGGGCAGCAAGGGACCAGGAAGCCGACCGTAGCCAGACGCACAACTAACCTCTCATCCAAAGGACGGGAGCAAGCAACGCAAGCGAGTAAAGCCTCCTGCCGCACCCATAGTCCACCTGCCACATGTATCGGAATAGCAGCCCACATCATCCTCATGTCGCATGCGACGGCCACCTCAGGCCCGTGCAAAGCATGAGCACCCGAGCCCTAGCACCTGGGCACCCCATGACGCTAGCAGCGTCGCCTCACTGAGCGCACCAACGGCCATGGCCCTCTAGCCCAGATTTTGCCACAGAATCCTAGGTGCGTCACAAAATCCAAATACTAGTCGCGTGGCAACTGTGGCGACGTGTATATGCGCCATAGAAACAGAAAATGGTGCGCCACAGTTATCCCATTTTCCACTAGTGCATGATGGGGCCACCGCCAGCGGCACTACCCAGCGATGCGCTGCCGTGTTGCCTCCTCATGATGCATCGCCACTCAATCCACCGTACCCTTAACGCCTCCCCGCCACCGCGCCATGAACGGCCGCAGCACCACCATCTACGCGACCCACCAAAAACAATGCATCTCCGCGCGTAGAGGATGTAGTTAGGATGCACCCTCCTTGTCTGCCGGCCTTCGACGGCCGGGTGTCGCGCCACCAGCGTTGTGGTGGCAAGAGAAGCACGGAGCGTTTTTCTTTTTGGCATGATTTAGACTCACTTGTAGTCGCCCGCGTGAGCAACCCGGGAGACAGTGCTTCGGCTGAGATTGGTGGAGGAATAATATAAGTAGAAGTAAATAAATAATTTTCCAAACAAGATGAGCTGAAGGATACGGAGGTACAAATGCTCAACGGTGTCCTCTCGGTCTGAAAAAAACACTCCATCCGATTCATATTAATTGACTCAATTTTATCTAGATACACATGTATCTAGTTAACAAATGTGTCTATATATATATTTGTATCTATACAAACTTAAGTTAATTAATTTGGATCGGAGGGAGTAGTAGTTTAAACTTCATTTCTGATTTTTGGTATATCTTTTGTAAGCAACAGTTTTGGATTAAGGACCACATGAATGTTTTCATCTTTAGTGGTATTTTAGGGTTCCATAGTTATTCACATGTGTGTAGTAGAACTTCCCATGAGTGGGGTCGTCGATTAGCATGCAATTCACTGCCGATGTAGTTTTGACCGGTGTCTCAGGACGCTTGTCTGTCTCACGTCCTTTTGCTTTTCTCTGCATGGCACGGCACTTGTTCATGATGGCGATGAGAATCATAAACATTCCCCCCTAGCCTCCGCTCTTTTCTATCCCTTCCCGTATGAAGGGAACTTTGCCGCAAGGATTCCTACATTCCGGTACCAATCATTCCAAAGTGACGGAGAGATTCGCAGGGCATGTTTCCATGTCCCAACCTGCGGGCTCATGATGGCATGGACATGTAGGATCCAAAGTCGATGATGCTGCCATGCTGGTGCAGATGTGGGTGTCTGGTCAAGTGGTCATGGTTATATTTGTGACGTGGGATAAAGCATGTGTGGTTGTGTCACCGCACCGGAAGAAAGATCTCCCGTTGATCCTGGTGGACATGGAGATCCGAGAGTACCAGCTATATATACAGTGTACAACTTCCATGATAATTTCCTACTTTTGTTTGTGACTATATTAATTTGCACCCGCACTCGGGATGTATTGTCCTCGTTAGCTTGATGTGTTAGCCAACTCAAACAAAAGTATGAACTAATGAAAATAGCTTAACACTTTTCTCTCACATGTGATTGAGAAATCAACACGTGTATAGAAGAATCTCTAACATGTGAGAGAGAAGTCAAAATGTGTATAGAAGAAGAACAGGTTTGGCTCAAAAGACCATAGAGGGTGCAACAACAATTTTATAACAAATTGTGAACGTGAGGACTCAAACTTAGACCCCGATCTCTGATAATATATCAAGTTTAATGCACTAGCCAACACAACAAACTGATAAAAGAGCTAGCTATTCCACTTTTTTCTATATGGAGGATGAAATCCCCGGCCTCTACATCAGATTGATGCAGACAACCTTTCCTATTTAGATTATTCAAGAGAGCCTTACCAAGAAAATACAAAGATCAACCTTAAGCTCCCTAGTGCCGACATCCATCGCATCACCTACAAGCTTGATGAAAGTCGTGACCATGTCGGAGTTGTGTGCCCTAGCCTCACACCTACCCACGTCATCGTAAACCATGGTGCCTCACTAAACTGCATAATATCAAGTTGAGAGAACAAACAGGTCCAACAGACCCTCGGCGCACACCGTTTGCGCGCGCTCGAGAAGTCACCGCCTCCATCTTTCGCCGACACATCTTCAGGACAGAGATCAAGGCATTGACCTTGCCAGGCCTGCCATCGTCCAACACACATCCATCATCAAGCGCATGTTGTCGAGACCCCGCTACACCACGCTGTCGGGACCGGCAACCACCAACGCGGCAGATGAATCACTGTTGCGCCATCAGACCCCTCTAGGCATCACGTGTTCCAAGAACAATGCCCCAAGAGAGAGAGAGAGAGAGAGAGAGAGAGAGAGAGAGAGAGAGAGAAAGAAAGATAGAGAGAGACCGGCACCGCCAATGGCGCCATCGTCCCAGGAGACCTATATTGAGGGTTTCCCTCGGAACATCTTGGTCGGAGATGGGGATCACAGAATCGCCACCCCCAACAAGGTAACGACGCTCAAGGTAACCACCATCACTGGCTCCAACCGAATCGGAGCCCGAGTCTCACCGGCAGAGCGCCTTGCCTCTATCCCAGCAACCTCAAGGGTCGTGTCGTCCGTTATCGATATGGTCGGAGAGGTGACCCGTTGTCTTTGATGTCTACGGGAGCTTATATTCTTGTAGACAGTGTTGGGCCTCCAAGAGCAGAGGTTTGTAGAACAGCAGCAAGTTTCCCTTAAGTGGATCACCCAAGGTTTATCGATCTTAGGGAGGAAGAGGTCAAAGATATCCCTCTCATGCAACCCTGCAACCACAAAGCAAGAAGTCTCTTGTGTCCCCAACACACCTAATAGGTGCACTAGTTCGGCGAAGAGATAGTGAAATACAGGTGGTATGAATGAATATGAGCAGTAGTAACGGCGTGTAGTTGATGGTGGTAATATGGTAGCAGTAGTAACGCAGTAAAATAAACAAGCAGCGATAGCGATATTTAGGAACAAGGCCTAGGGATTAGACTTTCACTAGTGGACACTCTCAACATTGATCACATAACAGAATAGATAAATGCATACTCTACACTCTTTTGTTGGATGATGAACATATTGCGTAGGATTACACGAACCCTCAATGCCGAGTTAACAAGCTACAATTAAATGTTCATATTTAAATAACCTTAGAGTGCAAGAAAGATCAACACGACTAAACCAAGTACTAACACAGCATGCACACTGTCACCTTCACACTATGTAGGAGGAATAGATCACATCAATACTATCATAATGATAATTAACTCCACAATCTACAAGAGATCATGATCATAGCATATGCCAAGTACTAACACGGATGCACACACTGTCACCATTACACCGTGCAGGAGGAATAAACTACTTTAATAACATCACTAGAGTAGCACATAGATAAATTGTGATACAAAACACATTGCAATCATAAAGAGATATAAATAAGCACTTCACTACGCCATTCATAACAGTGAGTAAGTATTCTGTGAAATATAGCCTAAGAGACCCACACGGTGCACACACTGTCACCTTTACACACGTGGGACAAGGAGTCTCCGGAGATCACATAAGTAAAACTCACTTGACTAGCACAATGACATCTAGATTACAAGCATCATCATATGAATCTCAATCATGTAAGGCAGCTCATGAGATTATTGTATTGAAGTACATAGGAGAGAGATGAACCACATAGCTACCGGTACAGCCCCGAGCCTCGATGGAGAACTACTCCTCCTCATGGGAGCAGCAGCGGTGATGAAGATGGCGGTGGAGATGGCAGCGGTGTCGATGGAGAAGCCTTCCGGGGCACTTCCCGCTCCGGCAGGTGCCGGAACAGAGACTCTGTCCCCCAGATCTTGGCTTCGCGATGGCGGCGGCTCTGGAAGGTTTATGTGGGTTTCGTCCTTCGTCTCAGGGGTTTCGCGACGGAGGCTTTATATAGGCGAAGAGGCGGCGCAGGAGGGTCGAAGGGGTGGCCACACCATATGGCGGCGCGGCCAGGGGCTGGGCCGCGCCGGCCTATGGTCTGGGGCCCGGTGCCCCCCCTGGTCCTTCCCGGTGTTCGGATGCTTCCGGTGAAAATAGGAACCTGGTCTTCGTTTCGTCCAATTCGAGAATATTTCGTTACTAGGATTTCTGAAACCAAAAACAGAAAACAGAACACTTCGGCATCTTGTTAATAGGTTAGTTCCAAAATGCACGAATATGACATAAAGTGTGCATAAAACATGTAGGTATCATCAATAATATGGCATAGAACATAAGAAATTATCGATACGTCGGGACGTATCAAGCATCCCCAAGCTTAGTTCTGCTCGTCCCGAGCAGGTAAAGCGATAACAAAGATAATTTCTGAAGTGATATGCCATCATAACCTTGATCATACTATTTGTAAACATATGTAGTGGAGCGATCAAAACAATGGTAATGACATGAGTAAACAAGTGAATCATAAAGCAAAGACTTTTCATGAATAGTACTTCAAGACAAGTATTAATAAGTCTTGCATAAGAGTTAACTCATAAAGCAATAAATCAAAGTAAAGGTATTGAAGCAACACAAAGGAAGATTAAGTTTCAGCGGTTGCTTTCAACTTGTAACATGTATATCTCATGGATAATTGTCAACATAGAGTAATATAACAAGTGCAATATGCAGTATGTAGGAATCAATGCACATTTCACACAAGTGTTTGCTTCTTGAGGTGGAGAGAAATAGGTGAACTGACTCAACATAAAAGTAAAAGGAATGGTCCTTCAAAGAGGAAAGCATCGATTGCTATATTTGTGCTAGAGCTTTTATTTTGAAAACATGAAACAATTTTGTCAACGGTAGTAATAAAGCATATGTATCATGTAAATTATATCTTACAAGTTGCAAGCCTCATGCATAGTATACTAATAGTGCCCGCACCTTGTCCTAATTAGCTTGGACTACCGGATATTTGCAATACACATGTTTTAACCAAGTGTCACAATGGGGTACCTCCATGCCGCCTGTACAAAGGTCTAAGGAGAAAGCTCGCATTTTGGATTTCTCGCTTTTGATTATTCTCAACTTAGACATCCATACCGGGACAACATGGACAACAGATAATGGACTCCTCTTTAATGCATAAGCATGTGGCAAGAATAAGTGTTCTCATATGAGATTGAGGATATATGTCCAAAACTGAAACTTCCACCATGAACCATGGCTTTAGTTAGCGGCCCAATGTTCTTCTCTAACAATATGCATGCTCCAACCATTAAGGTGGTAGATCTCTCTTACTTCAGACAAGACGGACATGCATAGCAACTCACATGATATTCAACAAATAATAGTTGATGGCGTCCCCAGAAGCATGGTTATCGCACAACAAGCAACTTAATAAGAGATAAAGTGCATAAGTACATATTCAATACCACAATAGTTTTTAAGCTATTTGTCCCATGAGCTATATATTGCAAAGGTGAATGATGGAAATTTAAAGGTAGCACTCAAGCAATTTACTTTGGAATGGCGGAGAAATACCATGTAGTAGGTAGGTATGGTGGACACAAATGGCATACTGGTTGGCTCAAGTATTTTGGATGCATGAGAAGTATTCCCTCTCGATACAAGGTTTAGGCTAGCAAGGCTATTTGAAACAAACACAAGGATGAACGGTGCAGCAAAACTCACATAAAGACATATTGTAAACCTCATAAGACTCTACACCGTCTTCCTTGTTGTTCAAAACTCAATACTAGATATTATCTAGACTCTAGAGAAACCAAATATGCAAACCAAATTAGCAAGCTCTAGGTGTTTCTTCATTAATAGGTGGAAAGTATATGATGCAAGAGCTTAAACATGAGCACAACAATTGCCAAGTATCACATTATCCAAGACATTATAGCAAATACTACATGTATCATTTTCCAACTCCAACCATACAACAATTTAACGAAGCAGTTTCAACCTTCGCCATGAAAATTAAAGGCTAAGAACACATGTGTTCATACGAACCAGCGGAGCGTGTCTCTCTCCCACACAAACATTTATTCAAACAAAAACAAAAACAAAAACAAACAGACGCTCCAAGTAAAGTACATAAGATGTGGCCGAATAAAAATATAGTTTCAAGAGAAGGAACCCGATAATTTGTCGATGAAGAAGGGGCCTTGGGCATCCCCAAGCTTAGACGCTTGAGTCTTCTTGAAATATGCAGGGGTGAACCACCGGGGCATCCCCAAGCTTAGACTTTCACTCTCCTTGATCATAGTATATCATCCTCCTCTCTTGACCCTTGAAAACTTCCTCCACACCAAACTCGAAACAAACTCATTAGTGGGTTAGTGCATAATCAAAAAACTCACATGTTCAGAGGTGACACAATCATTTTTAACACTTCTGGACATTGCTCAAAGCTACTGGACATTAATGGAACAAAGAAATTCATCCAACATAGCAAAAGAAGCAATGCGAAATAAAAGGCAGAATCTGTCAAAACAGAACAGTCCGTAAAGACGAATTTTAAAATGGCACCAGACTTGCTCAAATGAAAATGCTCAAATTGAATGAAAGTTGCGTACATATCTGAGGATCACTCACGTAAATTGGCATAATTTTCTGAGTTACCTACAGAGAATTAGACCCAGATTCGTGACAGCAAAGAAATCTGTTTCTGCGCAGTAATCCAAATCTAGTATTCACTTTACTATCAAAGACTTTACTTGGCACAACAAAACACAAAACTAAGATAAGGAGAGGTTGCTACAGTAGTAAACAACTTACAAGACACAAATATAAAACAAAGTACTGTAGCAAAATAACACATGGGTTATCTCCCAAGAAGTTCTTTCTTTATAGCCGTTAAGATGGGCTCAGCAGTTTTAATGATGCTCACATGAAAAATAGAGTATGAAGCAAAAGAGAGCATCAAGAAGCAAATTCAAAACAAATTTAAGTCTAACATGCTTCCTATGCATAGGAATCTTGTAAATGAACAAGTTCATGAAGAGCAAAGTAACAAGCATAGGAAGATAAAACAAGTGTAGCTTCAAAAATTTCAGCACATAGAGAGGCATTTTAGTAACATGAAAATTTCTACAACCATATTTTCCTCTCTCATAATAACTTTCAGTAGCATCATGAGCAAACTCAACAATATAACTATCACATAAAGCATTCTTATCATGAATCTCATGCATAAAATTATTACTCTCCACATAAGCATAATCAATTTTATTAGTTATAGTGGGAGCAAATTCAACAAAGTAGCTATCATTATTATTCTCATCAAGTGTAGGAGGCATAGTATAATCACAACAAAATTTACTCTCCATAGTAGGTTGTACCAAAAGACCACTATTATAATCATCATAAATAGGAGGCAAAGTATCATCAAAGAAAATTTTCTCCTCAATGCTTGGGGGACTAAAAAGATCATGAAAACCAGCTTCCCCAAGCTTAGAACGTTCTATATCATTATCAACAATGGTGTTCAAAGCGTTCGTACTAATATTACTACCAGCATGCAAATAAGATTCCATAGGTTTTTTAATTTTCGCATCAAACAATCCATGTTTTAAATCAGGAAACAGAATAAGAAGCTCATTGTTGTCCATTATGCCCAACTAGTGTAAACAAGAAACAAAAAGATGCAATTGCAGGATCTAAAGGAAATAGCTTCGAGCACAAACACAATGGCGCCAGAAAAGTACTGTTACCTGGAACCGGAGTATGAGTGCCTTTTTACCTTTCCTCCCCGGCAACGGCGCCGAAAAGTGCTTGATGTCTACGGGAGCTTCTATTCTTGTAGGCAGTGTTGGGCCTCCAAGAGCGGAGGTTTGTAGAACAGCAGCAAGTTTCCCTTAAGTGGATCACCCAAGGTTTATCGATCTCGGGAGGAAGAGGTCAAAGATATCCCTCTCATGCAACCCTGCAACCACAAAGCAAGAAGTCTCTTGTGTCCCCAACACACCTAATAGGTGCACTAGTTCGGCGAAGAGATAGTGAAATACGGGTGGTATGAATGAATATGAGCAGTAGTAACGGCGTGTAGTTGATGGTGGTAATATGGTAGCGAGTAACGCAGTAACGGTAAACAAGCAGCGATAGCATATTTAGGAACAAGGCCTAGGGATTAGACTTTCACTAGTGGACACTCTCAACATTGATCACATAAAGAATAGATAAATGCATACTCTACACTCTTTTATTGGATGATGAACACATTGCGTAGGATTACACGAACCCTCAATGCCGGAGTTAACAAGCTACACAATTAAATGTTCATATTTAAATAACCTTAGAGTGCAAGAAAGATCAACACGACTAAACCAAGTACTAACACATGCACACTGTCACCTTCACACTATGTAGGAGGAATAGATCACATCAATACTATCATAATGATAATTAACTCCACAATCTACAAGAGATCATGATCATAGCATATGCCAAGTACTAACACGGATGCACACACTGTCACCATTACACCGTGCAGGAGGAATAAACTACTTTAATAACATCACTAGAGTAGCACATAGATAAATTGTGATACAAAACACATTGCAATCATAAAGAGATATAAATAAGCACTTCACTACGCCATTCATAACAGTGAGTAAGTATTCTGTGAAATATAGCCTAAGAGACCCACACGGTGCACACACTGCCACCTTTACACACGTGGGACAAGGAGTCTCCGGAGATCACATAAGTAAAACTCACTTGACTAGCACAATGACATCTAGATTACAAGCATCATCATATGAATCTCAATCATGTAAGGCAGCTCATGAGATTATTGTATTGAAGTACATAGGAGAGAGATGAACCACATAGCTACCGCAGCCCGAGCCTCGATGGAGAACTACTCCCTCCTCATGGGAGACAGCGTGATGAAGATGGCGGTGGAGATGGCGGTGTCGATGGAGAAGCCTTCGGGGCACTTCCCCGCTCAGGTGCCAGAGAGACTCTGTCCCCGGATCTTGGCTTGCGATGGCGGGCTCTGGAAGGTTTCGTGGTTTCGTCGTCTCGGGTTGCGACGGAGGCTTTATATAGGCGAAGAGCGCGGGAGGGTCGAAGGGGTGGCCACACCATATGGCGGCGGCGGTGGGCCGCGCCGCCTATGGTCCTGGGGGTGCCCGCCTCTCGGTCCTTCGGTGTTCGGATGCTTCCGGTGAAAATAGGAACTGGATCTTCGTTTCGTCCAATTCCGAGAATATTTCGTTACTAGGATTTCTAAAACCAAAAACAGAGCTGGCACTCTTGTTAATAGGTTAGTTCCAGAAAATGCACGAATATGACATAAAGTGTGCATAAAACATGTAGGTATCATCAATAATAGGCATAGAACATAAGAAATTATCGATACGTCGGAGACGTATCAGTCTTCTGCGTCGTCACCAAAGCAACCACGTCGTTGTGCTCTCCCATGCCCTAAGGTGTCATCGGGATGACCGTCAGGTGTGGGGGCGAGAGGGTACCCGCCATTGCGCGTTTGCCCAACTATTACCGTTCTAGAGATACCCTCATGGAGATTCAACTCCTTCTCGCACATCCATCTTCGAGGGCCGGCCGATGCACTCAATCTAGAGACCCACCGTTCGTTGTCCGTCGTGCAGGGCTTTGTCTGTTGGCTTTCTCCGGCGGTAGCAGGAGGTAGGGGGTGACGGTGAGGGGGCGGCAACAGCTAGGGTTTCATCCGAACCGACCCTAGGAGCGACGGTAGCGTTTAACTAGGGTTTCATCCTATCCACGTATACACTTGAACATTTCTCCTTAGACTCTCAGGATTGCATTTATTTATAAAGCAGGATGAAATCCTATTTCTAGAGAGAGAGTTTAACTAGGGTTTCATCCAATCCACGTATGCACTTGAACATTTCTCCTTAAGACTCTCAGGAATCAGGATTGCATTTTCTTGCTGTGTGGACAGTTGAGTTTTCAAATTTTAGAGCATGCATGGCCCGTACGGATCACAGGGAGAGGTAGGCCGCCCTTTCGAACGGTAGCTACTCCAGCTAGTAGCACTCACGCGCGCCGCTGGGTATAATGCCGTCGTCGTCGACCTCCTCCTCCTCCTGGAATCTCGATGCCTTGCCTGCATGCTCTGCTTTAGATGGAGCACTCGTAGACGTCGTACGTGCAGTACCCTTTGTCGCTGTCGCGTCCAGCGTTTCCCGGCACAGGGAACCGGAAGCGACGCCTACCTTTGACTCCACTACATTGGCAGCTAACCGAAAGGGCGATGCTCGCACAGTGCCCCGCATGCATTCGCGCGCGCGGCCTCCTCCCTCTCCGTTGTGCCCATGCCTCTCCGCACGAGACAGCGTATCCACCGTGCGTGATCCCCCGCGCGATCGGTGCCAAGCTGCGAGATCGATGCTCCTCGTAGCTACCGGCCGGTCCATCCTTCCCATGTGCGTGTCGCGCCGAACCGGCCGGCCGGGGCGTCGGGCGCGGCAGTGTGGCGGTGCAGGAGCAGGACACAGTGGCGACGGCCGGCCGGCTTCTGGTGGTCTCGTGCGTACGGTACGGCGCGCGGGTCCGGTGGGGTCGGCGACTGCCGACTGCGAGCGCGCTCCGGGACCGTGATGTTTTGGCGTCGCCGTGTTGTGCGCTTGCTCGGGCTGGGTGGCAGGCAGGGGAGCCTGCTCGAGGTTAGCAGACAGGCCGTGTCGCCTTGCGCGCGCCTCGCCGGCGGTATTTGCGCTAGCGGCGTACCTGCGCCTGCATGCTCCGTGCACCTCGGCCGGCGTGTTCCGGCTTTGAAAAACACGCGGCGCTCTCGACCTAGATCTTTCTCTATCGGGGACTCCTGCATGTATGCGGGCATGCAGGCCGGCGGACGTTTTACCCCGCTACAGTTGACGCCTCGCTGTTGGATCAACTGCATGCGCGGTGGTCCAACTTGCAAGTCGACCACGAGGATCGCTACCCCAGATGATGAAATTCATTTGAAAAAAACATCACACACATCACATCGGATTCACAAAATCACATTCAATTTTTTTCAATCCATAATGATAAGTACTCCTACTTTATTATCCACTAGTTGAATGCTCGTGTATTGCTACGATCTTAATTTTTTTTTTATACATCTAAAAAGTCACCCATATAGAAACATAGAGAAATATAATATTCTACAAATGATAAAATTATCCTTTTTAAAGATGCGATTTGATAAAAAGCTATAGTTAAGTTTTCATATGCATAGAAAGTAAAACTTCATCTACTTATATCATTCTCAAGCTAGGTGTCCATGCATTGCTATGAAATAAAAAAAACATAAATATTCACAATATTCTACTGATCAATAGCTCGAGAACAAAGCCCGTTTCCAACATCGTCTCAACGGGCTTCATCCTCACGCTTCTCTCTCACCAACGACATGCACAAAGCCCTTCCTTTTTTCTTTCTCTATATGACCTTTGGTTCTTTTCAACCGGATGGTATTTGTTTTAAGCTTCAATGTAGTATGACAGTATGTTCAAAATATAGTACGGTCCACAACTGGACCAAACAGGGTCATATATATGCAAACTTCTCGTGATCACCAACAAAACTTAATGCTAACATTCAACTTTTTCAAATTTTGAGCACTCGGAGATTAAAAAATCTGAGGGACGTCAAAAGCACTCAGGAGATCAACAAAAAAAAGATTGTCTGCACTTAGATCGATCAAGTTCACGCTACTTTACAACTATGGACTTGTTTCTCAATTAAACCCCATCAGTTGCCATGGCTTGTTGTCCGTGAAATGTCTAAACAATTGTCAAACCGGGAAATAGTAATCTGAATTAATCCATCTATATATCACAAGCGCAGAGCATAAGATTTTTTTGTTCATAATAATAATAATAAAACCGACTTTGCTATGCACCATCATTTTTTCCTTTAAATGCAAATACCAACAACATAGAAATACATAAGAAAATAAAGGCATCAAGTTTGATTTTAGATCTGCATTGCAAAATTATGTATCTGAACTAATTATTTTTTGAAATTCTATGTTCAAGAAAAACAATAATGGTGTCATGTTGTAACGCTTCTGTAGCCCATGTAAATCAATTCAGCATTTAGTCCATATATCTCACATCAAATAATTGTGCCGGGTATATATATGGTTAACTTGAACCACATGAGTACCCTGCAATATGCATATTTATCTTTCAGCGTTATAGAAAACTATCACCCATGGTTTAGGAAGCTAAAGCAAAATATGTGCACCGACTATACATATCTTCAAGTTGCATGCCGGCATATTCATTGGTACTTGAATAGTTCTGAAAGTTTCTTGGGCACCTCGTGATGACCTCACGATGATAAATTACCTAGTGTTGGTATTACAAAAGATTATAAAGCTGCAACCATGTGTTCTTACCGGCCTCTTGAGCTCCTCAACTCGACTGACATCTAAGATTTCTCGGATGTCTATATGTGCGACAATATAAACCGCAAGCAAACACACAAATCAAAAAATTGCATGAACCTAACTGAAAGAAAACATATGTTCTTGGAGTAGAAAAAATTACGTGAATAAACTTCATTTATAGAGCAAAGTGCTTCTCTATTTTCACTCAGATGGCATTATGAAAGTTAATGAATGCTCATTTTTTTTAATTTTTCACGGGGTACCTTTACTCACTCTGGACATAATAACCACATATATATATGATGGTTGTCTCTATATTGAATTTATCAAACATGGTGTGATGTGTGCAAACAAACCAGTTTACTTCCTTAAGAAAGTCATTGTAACACATATTAATCACATAAAACTGAATTACACCTTGTTTTGGTCGCAATGCAAGTTTGCAATAGAAATACACATTGTTAGCAAGTAGTTTACAATTATTAGTATGAGATAAGCATTTACCTGGACAAGAAACTATGTCCCTATCTCAACAATGGCGTTGTACAGATTATATTAAGAATCTTATTATTCTTGGCAGTTCTCACGCGAATTTATTTTAAATAATACGAAATATTTTATATTTTTCAGGAATATTGCGTGATTTGAATCATTTTCGATTAAGACTCGGTGAGATACGCGTCGACCGATCGGTCATCCACATGCCGATCGGCCGTCTGTCGACCGATAGGTGGTGCCCCAGGTCTCCCGGCCAGCCGGCAGCTGCGGTCGGTCATTAGCCGTCCGATCGGCCTAGGGTGGTCCAACGAGACTGGGAGAAGATTGAAGCCATGCGCATGGACAGCCACCTCTCCATCTTAATTAGCTTTCACGTAAATAGACACATGCAGAAGTCAATTTGAGCCAGCTCTCACGTACCACAGTGCCGCTGATTCCATTCTATCTCCTCTTTTCAACGAAACCAGCCTAGCTAGCTCTATGTAAGGGCACATTTAACGGAACGACGCATTTCAGACGCTTTAATTATCCGCGAGCTTCCATTTTCGTCGCCCTGCAGGCGAATTTGTCCCACCCCGTGTGCAGGTATATTTTGTCATGCCCGTCGAACAAGACCTCGGTAGGCCACCGATAAACGTTGCAGCTGGCCTCCCGTAGCTGCAACTGGACCGGCTCGACGCCATCGACGAACTTGTTCGGGAGCCGCTTGATGCAGAGTGGGTCGTCATCGATGCGGAGGAGGAACTCGAAGCAGCGCTCCTCATGCGAAGACGAGGAAGACTCAGGCGACGGCGACCGTGGGGCCGTAGCTGCTCCACCACGGCGGCCCCTGCCACGACCCCGGGGGCGCCCAGGCCCACGGCCTCGACCGCCTCACCGGCCACCAGGACCCGCCATGGACTTCCTCGCAGGCCTGGCTGCATCGCAGGAAGAGCTAGGCGGCGCTACGATGGAGCTTGTGGCGGCTAGGGTTTGTGTGGAGGAGTGGATGAGGAAGAAGAGCGCGCGCCCTCTTATATAGGCCGGAGGCAGGCAATGGCCGCGGGACGCGTGGCGTCGCCGTTACTGCGTTGGCGGAGGTGGGCGGCGGCCACTCGGTAGGCGAGACATCGCCATTAACGTGGCGCAGACTGCCGAAACGACGCAGCGGCGCCAGTTGCTGGCGCGCCGGAGAAGACCCATCAAGCCAGGGTCGCCAACGTCCGCAAGAGCGAGCGGACACTTTGCGCGTCCGCGCAGCATCCGCAGAGACGCATCCTAGGCACATATTTGAGCCAGTTTTCCGTCGCCGCGGATAGCCAGTCACTTTCCGTCGTCCCGCTGGAGTAGGGACCCAACGCATTTTTCGGTCCGGCGGATGCAAACGGTCGCTCTGCGGACGTTTCGCCGCGCGTTGGAGATGCCCTAACTTAGCTAGTACAGTGAATATAGCTTGCATCTAGCTAAGGGCATCTCCAGCGGCGCGACGCATTTCGGACACCCAAAATGTCCGCGGGCGTCCGTTTGCGTCGCCTGGCGGACGCGGAAATGGTCGCGCGTCCGTTTGCGTCTGGGGCTGCTCCAGCGGGGCGACCATAGGCCAGAATTCAAAAAAGAGGAACTAGCGACAACTTTGCACGAAATTTTACAGCCGCAAATTGAGGGCTGAAACAAGTTCATCACACTTTGCACATGTCACGGCTCAAAGTGGAGTCCAAAAGGGGCACAACAAGGCCTGAACAGCAATAAAAATGTCCAAAAGGAGGCCAAGGTGTGGGCGCATGGCGCCGGCGATCAGGCGTCTCGCGCGGTTTTCGTGCGCCCTTGTGAACCAGGCCCGGTGTCATCGGACGTTCTCAAGTCGGCTAGCATGATCCTAGTGTCTCAAGGATCTTGGCCTTGGCGTCCATCCTCCTAGCCTCGGCGTCAAGCAATTTGGCCTCGGAGTCTGCCTTCTGGACCTCAATTACCTCTTTCGCGAGGTTGTGGTAGATGGCAGCTGCGGCCTCTTTTTCCAGACGCCTCTTCTCGTCCCTAGCAGCCAAGGCGGCACGATTGTCGGCCATTATCTTCTCCATGCTCTGGCTGAACGCAATGGCCTGCGCCTCCCGGACAAGATCGGCCTTGGTTGTAGGATAACGTTGCATAGAAAACAAAAAATTTCCTACCGCGAACACGCAATCCAAGCCAAGATGCAATCTAGAAGACGGTAGCAGGGGATATCGAGTCTCACCCTTGAAGAGATTCCAAAGCCTACAAGATGAGGCTCTTGTTGCTGCGGTAGACGTTCACTTGCCGCTTGCAAAAGCGCGTAGAAGATCTTGATCACGATCGGTTCCGGCGCCACGAACGGGCACCTCCGTACTCGGTCACACGTTCGGTTGTTGATGAAGACGACGTCCACCTCCCGTTCAGCGGGCAGCGGAAGTAGTAGCTCCTCTTGAATCCGACAACACGACGGCGTGGTGTCGGTGGCGGTGGAGAACTCCGGCGGAGCTTCGCTAAAGCACGCGGGAGCTATGGAGGAGAGGGGGCGGCTAGGGTCTGGGAGGGGTTGGCCAGCCACTCAAGGGGGCGGCCGGTTGTGGTCTTGGGGTGGCCGGCCCCCTCCCTTGGCCCCTCATTATATAGGTGGATCCCCAAGAGTTGGTCTCCAAGTCTTCGAATAAGACCCGAACCAAAACCTTCCAAAAGAGAGGGGAAATCTAGCCAAGCTAGGACTCCCACCAAAGGTGGGAGTTCCACCTCCCATATGGGGGGGTGGCCGGCCCCCTAAGGGGGAGTCCACTTGGGACTCCTCCCCCACTAGGGTTGGCCGGCCATGGAGGTGGAGTCCCATGTGGACTCCACCTTCCTTGGTGGTTTCTTCCGGACTTTTCTAGAACCTTCTAGAACCTTCCATAGAACCTTCCGCGACATTTTAATTCACATAAAATGACATCCTATATATGAATCTTATTCTCCGACCATTCCGGAACTCCTCGTGATGTCCGGGATCTCATCCGGGACTTCGAACAAATATTCGAACTCCATTCCATATTCAAGTACTACCATTTCAACATCCAACTTTAAGTGTGTCACCCTACGGTTCGTGAACTATGCGGACATGGTTGAGTACTCACTCCGACCAATAACCAATAGCGGGATCTGGAGATCCATAATGGCTCCCACATATTCAACGATGACTTTAGTGATCGAATGAACCATTCACATATAATACCAATTCCTTTGTCTCGCGATATTTTACTTGTCCGAGGTTTGATCTTCGGTATCACTCTATACCTTGTTCAACCTCGTCTCTGACAAGTACTCTTTACTCGTACCGTGGTATGTGGTCTCTTATGAACTTATTCATATGCTTGCAAGACATTAGACGACATTCCACCGAGAGGGCCCAGAGTATATCTATCCGTCATCGGGATGGACAAATCCCACTATTGATCCATATGCCTCAACTCATACTTTCCGGATACTTAATCCCACCTTTATAACCACCCATTTACGCAATGGCTTTTGATGTAATCAAAGTACCTTTCTATAAGTGATTTACATGATCTCATGGTCATAAGGACTAGGTAATTATGTATCGAAAGCTTATAGCAAATAACTTAATGACGAGATCTTATGCTACGCTTAATATGGGTGTATCCATCACATCATTCATACAATGATATAACCTTGTTATTAATAACATCCAATGTTCATGATTATGAAACTAATCATCCATTAATCAACAAGCTAGTTAAGAGGCATACTAGGGACTCTTTGTTGTTTACATATCACACATGTATCAATGTTTCGGTTAATACAATTATAGCATGGTATATAAACATTTATCATAAACATAAAGATATATAATAACCACTTTTATTATTGCCTCTTGGGCATATCTCCAACATCTCCCACTTGCACTAGAGTCAATAATCTAGATTACATTGTAAGGAACCTAACACCCATGGCATTCGGGTGTTGGTCATGCTTTGCCCTAGGGAGAGCTTTAGTCAACGGATCTGCTACATTCAGATCAGTGTGTACTTTGCAAATCTTTACTTCTCCATCTTCGATGTACTCGCGAATCGAGTGGTAACGCAGCTTAATATGCCTCTTGTGTGACCTTGGTTCTTGTGCATTGGCGATGGCACCCATGTTGTCACATATGACTAGTGGGTCCAATGCACTAGGAACCACACCGAGCTCTACAATGAACCTCTTCATCCATACCGCTTCGATGAAGCCTAAGCCGCTATGTACTCCGATTCTGTTGAAGACTTCGCCACCGTGCAGCTTGCCCACCTTACTGCAGCACCATTCAATATAAACACGTACCTGTGTGACTTAGAGTCATCGGGATCAGTGTTCCAACTTGCATCGGTGTAACTTGTTACAACGAGCTCTTGGTCACCTCCATAACAAAGAAACATATCCTTAGTTCTTTTCAAGTACTTCAGGATATTCTTGACCGCTGTCCAGTGTTCCATTCCTGGATCACTTTGATATCTGCTAGTCAAACTAACAGCATGTGCTATATCCGGTCTTGTACATAGCATGTCATACATAATAGAGCCTACTGCCGAAGCATAGGGGATCTGATTCATCCTTTCTCTTTCTTCTGCCGTAGCTGGTCCTTGAGTCTTACTCAAAACCTTGCCTGGTAACATAGGTAAAAATCCTTTCTTACTTTCGTCCATTCTAAATTTCTTTAGAATCTTGTCCAGGTATGTACTCTGTGATAGCCCTATTAGGCGTCTTGATCTATCTCTATAAATCTTGATGCCTAATATATATGATGCTTCACCAAGGTCTTTCATTGAAAAACTGTTATTCAAATAACCTTTTACACTGCTTAATAGTTCTATATCATTCCCAATCAATAATATGTCATCTACATATAATATCAGGAATGCTACAGAGCTCCCACTCACTTTCTTGTAAATACCTCTCCATGACACTGTATAAACCCGAAGTCTTTGATTACCTTATCAAAGCGTCGGTTCCAACTTCTTGATGCTTGCTTCAGTCCATAGATTGAACGCTGAAGTTTGCATACTTTGTCGGCATTTTTAGGATCGACAAAACCTTTGGGTTGTACCATATACAACTCTTCCTCAATATCTCCATTAAGGAACGCTTTTTGACATCCATCTGCAAATCTCATAATCGAAAAATGCAGCTATTGCTAACAAAATCCTCACAGATTTTAGCTTCGCTACGGGTGAGAAAGTCTCATCGTAGTCAACTCCTTGAATTTGTCGGAAACCCTTTGTGACAAGTCGAGCTTTATAGACAGTAATATTACCATCAGCATCTGTTTTTCTCTTGAAGATCCATTTATTCTCGACAGCCTTTCGGCTATCAGGTAAGTCTACCAAAGTCCATACTTTGTTATCATACATGGATCCCATTTCGGATTTCATGGCTTCTTGCCATTTGTTGGAATCTGGGCTCATCATCGCTTCTTCATACGTCGCAGGGTCCTCATCATTGTTATCCACAATCATGACATTTAGACAAGGATCATACCAATCAGGAGTGGCACGTTCCCTTGTCGATCTGCGAGGTTCAGTAGTTTCCTCATTCGAAGTTTCATGATCATTATCATTAGCTTCCTCTGTTGCCGGTGTAGGCGTACAGTACAACTTCCGTCTGCGCTACTCGATCAACGAGTATAGATTCATTAATCTCATCGAGTTCTACTTTTCTTCCAGACACTTCTTTAGTGAGAAATTCTTTCTCAAGAAAGGTTCCGTTCTTAGCAACAAAGATTTTGCCTTCGGATTTGTGATAGAAAGTGTACCCTATAGTTTCCTTAGGGTATCCTATGAAGATGCATTTCTCCGCTTTGGGTTCTAGCTTGTGTTGTAACTTTTTACATAGGCTTCGCAACCCCAAACTTTAAGGAACGACTTAGGTTTCTTATTAAACCATAATTCATACGGTGTCGTTTCTACGGATTTTGATGGTGCTCTATTTAAAGTGAATGCGGCTGTCTCTAATGCATAACTCCAAAATGATAACGACAAATCAGTAAGAGACATCATAGAACGAACCATATCTAAGAGAGTTCGATTACGACGTTCGGACACACCGTTTCGTTGTGGTGTTCCCGGCGGTGTCAATTGTGAAAGTATTCCGCATTTCTTTAAATGCATGCCAAACTCATAACTCAGATATTCACCTCCATGATCTGATCGTAGAAATTTGATCTTCTTGTTACGTTGATTTTCTACTTCACTTTGGAATTCCTTAAACTTCTCGAAAGTTTCGGATTTATGTTTCATGAAATAGATATACCCATATCTACTCAGATCATCTGTGAAGGTTAGAACATAACGATAACCACCGCGAAGCTACACTCATTGGTCCGCACACATCGGTATGTATGATTTCCAATAAGTCAGTAGCTCGCTCCATCATACCAGAAAATGGAGTCTTAGTCATTTTTCCCATTAGACATGCTTCGCATCTATCAAGTGACTCAAAGTCAAGTGATTCAAGTAATCCATCGGTATGGAGTTTCTTCATGCGTTTCACTCCAATATGACCAAGACGACAGTGCCACATATAAGTAGAATTATCATTCAATTTAATTCGCTTAGCATCAATGTTATGTATATGCGTATCACTACTATCGAGATCTAATAGAAATAAGCCATTCTTTTGTGGTGCTTGACCATAAAAGATATTATTCATAAAAATAGAACAACCATTATTCTCAGACTTGAATGAATAACCGTCTTGCATTAAACAAGATCCAGATATAATGTTCATGCTTAACGCAGGTACATAATAACAATTATTTAGGCTTAAAACTAATCCCGAAGGTAGATGTAGAGGAAATGTGCCGACTGCGATCACATTGACCTTGGATACGTTTCCAACGCGCATCGTCACTTCATCCTTCAGTAGTTGTCGTTTATTCTTTAGTTCCTGTTTCGAGTTACAAATATGAGCAACCGAACCAGTATCAAATACCCAGGTACTAGAACGAGAACTAGTGAGATAAACATCTATAACATGTATATCGAGATATACCTTCTTTCTTTTTCTTGACAAGGCCGCTCTTCAGATCCGCTAAATACTTGGAGCAATTACGCTTCCAGGTGTCCCTTCTCTTTGCATAATAGCACTCAGCATCAGGCTTAGGGCCGTTCTTAGGTTTCATAGGAGCGTGGCGGCTTTCTTGCCACCCTTCTTGAATTTTCCTTAGACTTGCCCTGTTTCTTGAAATGGTGGTCTTGTTGACCATCAACACTTGGTGCTCTTTCTTGATCTCAATCTCAGCAGTTTTTAACATGCCAAAGAGTTCGGGAAACTCCTTGTTCATGTTCGCATATTGTAGTTCATCACAAAGTTCTTGTAACTTGGTGGCGGTGATTGAAGGACACGATTAATCCCCATCTGTTAGGAATCACTATTCCCAAGTCACTGAGTTTCTTCATGCCCGGTCATGGCGAGCATGTGCTCACTAATGGAGCTGCCTTCTTCCATCATACAGCTGAAGAAATGTTTCGATGCTTCATAGCATTCCACGGCCGCATGAGTCTCAAAAATAGCTTTCAGCTCATTCATCAACTCATGAGGATCGTGGTGCTCAAAACGTTTTTGAAGATCGGATTCCAGGGCACAGGATGGCACTGAACTTGAGAGTACCGAGTTTTCCGAGTCTCGTAAACAGCTTTTACTTCATCGGTTTCAGTTTCTGCAGGAGGGTCACCTAGCGGTGCATCAAGCACATATTGCATTTCCGCCAGAGAGGAAGATCCTCACATGACGGAACCGTGTGAAGTTGCTACCGTTGCTCTTAAGCTTTTCTTTCTCTAGGAACTGGTTAAAATTGATTGAGGACGCCATCTCTACAACATATATTTGCAATAGTTTAGACTAAGTTTATGACAAAATGAGTTCAAATTTTAATTCAACATAATTAAAAATCTAGGTGAACTCCCACTCAAAACAATATCCCTCGCATTGTCTTAGTGATCACACGAACCAAATCCACCGCACCTAAACCCGATCATCACGAGAAAAGATGTGATTTCAATGGCGAACACTCAAAGTGTTCATCATATCAATCATATGATTCATGCTCTACCTTTCGGTATCATGTGTTCCGAGACCATGTCTGTACATGCTAGGCTCGTCAAGGCCACCTTAGTATCCGCATGTGCAAAACTGTCTTGCACCCGTTGTATGTACTTATCAAATCTATCACACCCGATCATCACGAGATGCTTCGAAACGACAAGACTTGATAACGGTGCTACTAAGGATGAACACTTTATTATCTTGAGATTTTAGTGAGGGATCATCTTATAATGCTACCGTCGCGATCTAAGCAAAATAAGATGCATAAAAGGATTAACATCACATGCAGTTCATATGTGATATGATATGGCCCTTTGTCTTTGCGCCTTTGATCTTCATCTCCAAAGCACGGACATGATCTCCATCATCTTCGGGCATGATCTCCATCATCGTCGGCGTAGCGTCAAGGTCAATGGCGCCGTCTTCATGATTGTCCTCCATGTAGCAACTATTACAACTACTTTGAAATACTACTCAACATGAAATTTAAAGACAACCATAAGGCTCCTGCCGGTTGCCACAATACAATAATGATCATCTCATACATATTCATCATCACATTATGGCCATATCACATCACCAAACCTGCAAAAACAAGTTAGACGCTCTCTAATTTGGTTTGCATATTTTACGTGGTTTAGGGTTTTCGATATAGATCTAATCTACCTACGAACATGAACCACAACGTTGATACTAATGTTGTCAATAGAAAAGTAAATTGAATCTTTACTATAGTAGGAGAGACAGACACCCGCAAAGCCTCTTATGCAATACAAGTTGCATGTCGAACGAGGAACAAGTCTCATGAACGCGTCATGTAAAGTTAGTCCGAGCCTTCATCCCACTATGCCATAAAGATGCAAAGTACTCAACTAAAGATAACAAGAGCATCAACGCCCACAAACCATTGTGTTCTACTCGTGCAACCATCTATGCATAGACACGGCTCTGATACCACTGTAGGATAACGTTGCATAGAAAACAAAAAATTTCCTACCGCGAACACGCAATCCAAGCCAAGATGCAATCTAGAAGACGGTAGCAACGAGGGGATATCGAGTCTCACCCTTGAAGAGATTCCAAAGCCTACAAGATGAGGCTCTTGTTGCTGCGGTAGACGTTCACTTGCCGCTTGCAAAAGCGCGTAGAAGATCTTGATCACGATCGGTTCCGGCGCCACGAACGGGCAGCACCTCCGTACTCGGTCACACGTTCGGTTGTTGATGAAGACGACGTCCACCTCCCGTTCCAGCGGGCAGCGGAAGTAGTAGCTCCTCTTGAATCCGGCACGACGGCGTGGTGTCGGTGGCGGTGGAGAACTCCGGCGGAGCTTCGCTACGCGGGAGCTATGGAGGAGAGGGGGGCGCTAGGGTTTGGGAGGGTTGGCCAGCCACTCAAGGGGGCGGCCAGGTTGTGGTCTTGGGGTGGCCGGCCCCTCCCTGGCCCCTCATTATATAGGTGGATCCCCAAGAGTTGGTCTCCAAGTCTTCGAATAAGACCCGAACCAAAACCTTCCAAAAGAGAGGGGAAACCTAGCCAAGCTAGGACTCCCACCAAAGGTGGGAGTTCCACCTCCCATATGGGGGGGTGGCCGGCCCCCTAAGGGGAGTCCACTTGGGACTCCTCCCCACTAGGGTTGGCCGGCCATGGAGGTGGAGTCCCATGTGGACTCCACCTTCCTTGGTGGTTTCTTCCGGACTTTTCTAGAACCTTCTAGAACCTTCCATAGAACCTTCCGCGACATTTTAATTCACATAAAATGACATCCTATATATGAATCTTATTCTCCGGACCATTCCGGAACTCCTCGTGATGTCCGGGATCTCATCCGGGACTTCGAACAAATATTCGAACTCCATTCCATATTCAAGTACTACCATTTCAACATCCAACTTTAAGTGTGTCACCCTACGGTTCGTGAACTATGCGGACATGGTTGAGTACTCACTCCGACCAATAACCAATAGCGGGATCTGGAGATCCATAATGGCTCCCACATATTCAACGATGACTTTAGTGATCGAATGAACCATTCACATATAATACCAATTCCCTTTGTCTCGCGATATTTTACTTGTCCGAGGTTTGATCTTCGGTATCACTCTATACCTTGTTCAACCTCGTCTCTGACAAGTACTCTTTACTCGTACCGTGGTATGTGGTCTCTTATGAACTTATTCATATGCTTGCAAGACATTAGACGACATTCCACCGAGAGGGCCCAGTATATCTATCCGTCATCGGGATGGACAAATCCCACTATTGATCCATATGCCTCAACTCATACTTTCCGGATACTTAATCCCACCTTTATAACCACCCATTTACGCAGTGGCTTTTGATGTAATCAAAGTACCTTTCCGGTATAAGTGATTTACATGATCTCATGGTCATAAGGACTAGGTAATTATGTATCGAAAGCTTATAGCAAATAACTTAATGACGAGATCTTATGCTACGCTTAATATGGGTGTATCCATTACATCATTCATACAATGATATAACCTTGTTATTAATAACATCCAATGTTCATGATTATGAAACTAATCATCCATTAATCAACAAGCTAGTTAAGAGGCATACTAGGGACTCTTTGTTGTTTACATATCACACATGTATCAATGTTTCGGTTAATACAATTATAGCATGGTATATAAACATTTATCATAAACATAAAGATATATAATAACCACTTTTATTATTGCCTCTTGGGCATATCTCCAACATTGGTAGCCTTATGGCCTCGTGGACGAGGTGGAAGGGCTGGACGGCCTTGATCGTCGTCTTCGCTGTCGATGTTGATCGCTGTCCCATTCCTCACAGCTTCGTTGTAGGACGCAAAGCTTGTCATCGACGGACACGGGTGTTGGCTGCGTCTGCTGGGTGGCGAACAGCCGTGTGGTTTCGATGTCGTCCGCATCTTGCGTTGCTGCCCAGTCATCATGCGGGCCTGTCCCGGCCCGATCATCGCGAACGAAGCCGCCGCCGTAGATAATTTCCTGGATGTCTGAATCATGGCGGTCCTTCCAATAGTCCTACGAACGACCGGACATCAGACGCATGATACACGACACTCGCACACATTGACAGAGCTCACGTACCGGGTCGTCCATCGTCGGGGCTAGCGGCGCCATTTCGTTGGACAGGATGCGGGGTTGCGGCATGCTCTCCTCCGGCACCTGGCGCGTCTTCTGTGTCACGTCCGGGTAGGAGTCACCGCTTCTAGGCGTCCGGTTGAGGTCGGGAACCGCCGCCCCGGTCAACTTCACCCGCAGCTGGGAACTTACCGAGCTCACCGACGAACTGGCGAATTTGTGACACGAGGTAGGGAAACCGCCTGGCCGACAGCCTAAATGGTTTTCGGTAGACCGATCGGTCGACTGAAAACCGACCGAGTCACATATCTGAATTTTTTTCAAAACGTGTAACATTCCTAAAATTTATAAAATAATTCGTATTATTTTAAAAGAATTCGCCAGTTCTCACCAGGATGCATCACTCATGTCCGGATTTCCACCTGATTTACGGTCTAATTCAAATATATAGGGTTAGCAAAAAAGATATTGGAGAAACAATAAACTCCCATGTTTTAGCAAGATTTTAGCATTCTTAGTATGTGAGCTAGTGGTTCCTCTCTCTTGCTCCATGGTACATAGTAGAGACACATGATCACAAGCACTGACTCCACCACCCTGGAAGACAAGTACGTCATCATCAAATAAAAACTGATTGAAGTCATTTCCACTTTTGTAATGTACGAATAACAATCTGGAAAAATAGTAACAACATTTAGAGTTCAGAAAGTTCAGAGAAAACTAGCCACTAGTGGAGGACTGACCTTCTGATGTAGTGGGTTGGCGAAGAACATCTGGAAAGGATGGCGCAAGGTGGTGGTGAACATCGAGCCCCTCTTCTCCATTCAGTAGCTCGGCATCAGGCACCCAATCCCTGATGCAACCAACCCTATAAAATCACAGCAGAAAAATACGACAAAAAAAATTGAAGGTGAAATACACTGAAATATCACATTTTTTTTCATTGATTGTCTGGAGTAGTCCTGTAAAATCCGATTAACCGATGAATCACCACTTTTACATACTTTTTCATAACCGTTAGACTTAAACAAAGAGATAAACCTAGTCTCCTTTTAAAATGTGGCTAACATATTAAGACCATTCATCTAACTTTTGTTGAAACCAAATTATATTTTATTTATAAGAAAATACTCACAAACTAGGGGCATATCCATGCTCGTTGCTGGTCCAGCTCCTAAATTACTGACCTACATCATTCGGCAAAAAATCAAAGAGATAGAAGTCAGAAGGAGATGGAAGGGGAGCCGCGGTTCAGCCACTGCTGAGCATCAATCTTAAGCTATGGCATAGATCATTAAGAGAGAGAGAGAGATCACTCCAGTATATTGAAAGGCGCTTACCAAGAGACCTTCAAACGAGCATAGATCTCGCAGTTAGGCTGCTAATTTTATAGTCTCACTATATACAAAACCGATAGGCATAGGTGTTATCATTTGTTTCACTATAATTAAGGATGACAATGGTAAGTTATGTACGTAGGATAGAGCAATATCATATTCATACCATATAGTTAGTGGATACAATATTGTACTCATATCCGTGTTCACGGGCATAAAAACTTACCGTACCCATACTAGTACACGTACCCATTAAATACCTTGCGGTAGATCGAATAGTACACAAATTATTCACTATTTTATATTCATTCATAGAAAATAGTAGATCGAATCTTACCAAATACAAGACATTCTGGCTAATTGCCCAGGTCACATACGTCCCAACCTCCCCCAACCCTAACTCAACCTCCCGCCGCCGCCGGACAAAGCTCGCGGGGCGTGGCAGCGGTGGATCTCCTCTTTTTGCGCTGGGTGGCAGTGAACAGGTCCCTCCTCGACGCTGGCGGCGGTGAACAGATCCTCGATCCGTGTCGAAGCACCTGCTGCATTCTTGTCTCCCATTGGTGAGAGGTGGTGCTCCTGTGCTTCTCCTGCGGCACGAGGACGCCTCGGGAAGCAGCCCTGGGTTGGATGCTGGAGGCGGCCTTCTTCTTCGCTGGAGATGGTCGGCCTGAGGATGGGGTGATGGGCTAAGGATCTGTCACCGAGTCTCGGCGGCGAGGTGGGGAGGCTTGGAAACCGGCGATGGCCGAGGAAGGCATGCCCATCCTAGTTGTCACCGGTGGAGGGTCGGTTGGCTGCAAGGCGCTGCCCATTCGCTTGGTGTCATTGTTTTGCCTCGGCCGGCATGGGATGGTCGGTGGCGTTGCTGCTAGGGCATACCGTAGCGCGGCTTTTTGTTTTCTTAGTTTTATTTTTTGCTTTTTTGGCTGTGTGCATCTATACCATTAGGGAGTTGCGTTGTTGCAGAGGTAGGTGTAATTGGTATCTCTCGATATTAATATATTTCTTTGATTGAAAAAATAATAAAAATTTAGGCCCAACTTGGGGGCTCGCCCAAGCGTTGCAGCACTGATAGGATAGGTCGAGTTTGGGCCTGGAGCACGAATTTAGGCCCAACTTTGGGGCAGAGCTCTGAGGCACGCTGATGGGCGATAGGTGGCCCAAGCAAAAGAAGAAAAAGGCCTAAATTGCCGGGCCCTATACCCGACTAGGGGTGTGCGGTACAGGGTACACACCGACCTGGTCGGTGTATAGGATTTGCGGACCAGGTCGGCATATAGCACCACCCGCCCTACGGGGCTGAGGCTCAGTTACTCGAGCCTGTTTCAATCAGGCCCATATCAAAGCGGTGCAATGTCAACTACACATGCGCCTCACCGTCAAAAAAAAAAAACTATACATGCATGCGCCTTTCTCCAAGTGACCAAGTCCCACAATATCCCCTCACAAGCCGCCGTGCTGATCCAGAACCGCAAAATTCCCCAGGAAACGGCCATGAAGCTCCGATTGCGATCCATGGACGCGCGCGGCGGCGGCGGCGGCGTCGCGGAGACGCACCGCGTGCAGCTGCCGGACACGGCCACGCTCTCCGCCGTGAGGGACTTCCTCGCCGCCAAGCTCTCCGCGGCGCAGCCCGTCCCCGCCGAGTCCATCCGCCTCTCCCTCAACCGCTCGCACGAGCTCATCTCCCCCGACCCCTCCGCCGCCCTCGCCGCCCTCGGCCTCGCGTCCGGTGACCTCCTCTACTTCACGCTCTCCGCACAGCTATCTCAGCCACCGCCTCCTCAACCCCTCCCCGGGAACCCTAATTCGGATCATCCAGTCTCGCTCGCTGTCGGATCCAAATCTGCTGCGGAGGCTGCGGGATCCTCCTCAGTGCCGCAAGCCCTGCACGTGGAGCCTGTTCGTTCGTCACCGCCGCGGACCGTGCAAGTGGAGCCTAGTTTGCCCGTGGCATCTGACCCGCCGGATGTGGAGATGGCGGAGGCCGTCGCCGCGACCAAGAGCTCGTCGAGCTTCGTGATTGCCGCTCTCAAGCGGGAGATGGAGGCGAACGACACGTCAGGCGCAGAGGGTACCGCTATCCATCGCCTAGTCGTGGCCCTGCACGCAGCTCTGATCGATGCTGGCTTCCTCTCCGCGAATCCGCTGGGGTCTCGCCTCGAATTGCTCAAGGACTGGACCTGGGGCGCTTCGGCAACGCTGACTCTGAAGTACACTCTACCAGAGCTTGTTGCCACATTACCTGAGGCTGAAGAGGGGAAGATAGTGGTGCTCAACTGCTCACTGATGTCGAATTTCGTGATGATATATGCCTGTGTGCCCGGGGCACAATCAGAGGTGCGCCGGCTCTGCCTAGAGTTGCCAAAGCTCGCACCGCTGCTGTATCTGGATGGCAACGGAATGGGCGCAGTGGAGGAGAAGGAGATTCTTGAGCTTTGGAGGGTGCTCAAGGATGAGCTGTGTCTCCCACTGATGATATCTTTGTGCCAGCTGAACGGGCTGTACTTGCCGCCGTGCTTGATGGCATTGCCAGATGAACTGAAGGCTAAGGTCTTGGAGCTTGTTCCTGGGGTCGGTCTTGCAAGGGTTGAGTGCACATGCAAGGAATTGAGGGAGCTAGCAGGCGATGATAATCTTTGGAAGAGAAAGTGTGAATTGGAGTTGAATGCTTCTAGTGAGGCTTCTAGATGGAGCAAAAGCTGGAAGCAAAGGTTCGGGGAAGCTTGGACTCGGAAGGTGGGCAACACCAAGAGGCAGCACAAGAGGACCAGTCCAAGGTTTTGGGACTATGGCTGGGGGAGCAGTCCACCAAGCCCACTTAGCTTCCCGGTAATTGGTGGTGATTCGGACCGTCTGCCATTTCTAAATCACAATGTTCTTCGTGGTTTTGGAAATCAGCGGAGGAACATCTCGCCCAACTGCAATCTTGGGGGTCATCGCCAAGGGTTTCCTTAATTTAAGCTCTTACAGGGTTGTCACTATAGTATCTTAAGTACTGTATTTCATAAGAGAAGGTACATGTGCCATCTTGTACATATTTGAAGTCGAACCCTTATGCATATGTGCAGTGTTCTTATCCTCATAAAACCTTTTCGTTTCTATCTTAGATTCTATGTATTGTGGTAATTTTGAGTTATTACATGCTTCAGCACTAGGGTACTTCTGCTCTCTTCTCGGACTATCAATCAAGCTAATGTCATTTTTTTTGGAATGCGCAAGATAATAATTTTAGACTTATGATACTGAGAGCTCAATTTTACTATCCATACATGCTTTTGATATCAGTTTTCATTTTAGACAGCCTAATAACCTTGTTAGGTTTTATCCCCTCTCCTCTGAGTGTGCCAATGAAGTTCATCAATAAGTCTTGAAATAGGGCTCTGATTTTGTTATTATTTTAGAACAATCTGTTGAAGAGATTGGAAGTTTCTATTGTTCCGATGCATATGTAGCATTTAGAAAGTTGTCAAATACATGGAGTTGAAAGTTTTCTTAACAAGAATGGAATATTTGCTGATATCACGTTGGTGTGCAATAATTGGAAATTAGGTTCCTTGGCTTACTGGTGGCCTTTTGAGTTGCAACATGAAATATTTACTTATGTAACTTTTAACTATTACTCCCTCCATTCCATAATTCTTGTTGCAAATTTGGATGTATGTAGACATATTTTGTGAATACATACATCCGAATCTGCGACAAGAATTAGGAACGGATGGAGTATCTTGTATTCTATAAGACGATAACAACTGTTAAGCGTGAGGCGATAGGTTGAGGTGCATCTCAGTGGAAAACTATTCTTATGCCAGTGCAATCAAAATATGTCAGCATTGATCACTTATCCATACCTTTAGCTCAAAATCAATATATGAAAGAATGAATTATCTAACACTGAACGGCAAGTTAGGAATTTTGTTTATTCTTTATTTACTACAATTATGTGTACCTAATATCATATAATTCAGAAATTGTTCAAGATATAAATCTCAGGACCACGAAATTGCAACTTATGGTACATATTATTTGTTAATATGATCAACTAGTTATTTGTAATCACATCACTGAGCTGCATGTTTTCCCAGTGAACAGTTGCCATAGTGTTATTTCCATTTTCTTATAGAATATATGCCTGTTTTTCATCCAAGGGTTTTGTCTTTGTGAACTGCCTGTAATATCTGGTTTTGTGATGCCCTTCCGCATGGCTATGTGACTGAGTGATTTTAGAAAGTTGGTGCTTCATAGTAACGCATGGAGTTAGCTATCATGCCATTTCTTTCAATTGCTCATCGTAAAATTGAAGATTTTATTGTTGTCTTGATTGATGGGTACTGGAGGTTGAACAATCCATCACAGTTATCTGTAGCTATGAAAATTGTGAAAACCTCTACTCTGAAGCTGTAGAGTGCAGATTTGTTCTTGATATACCCACAGTTCACTCTGCAAAATGTTTATTTGTCTGAGCTTCGGAGGTATTTCTGTTCTACTATAACAGTCCAAAGCTGAATGTTTAGTTGTGCAGTCTTGCGAGACTTCCATACTCTATTGCCCATTATAATTTGTTTCAGTAATTATGTTGTCCATCTTGGAGACGGGGACCAAGCATTGCTTTCGTTTTTCATTGTGGGAGTCGGTACTCCCTCCGGTTCGGATTTAATCTACATTTTAGAAAGAAAAAAAATCAAACAGATTAGTACTCCCTCTAATCCAAAAAGGCTGGCGGACAATCCATTTTGCAAAAAAGCCCCTCGAGGTTTCTTTTGCATCAACATGCAGTGCACTTACCCTCATCCTCTGTTTGCTCCACGTGCCTCTCTGCTCCGTCTCTCTCCACTCCGCCGCCTCCCTCTCGATGCCTTGCTGGTGCTTTCCCCTAGCCCCACCACCCCCGCACTAGATCCTTCTCCTCCTCAATTGTTGCCACCCTTGAGATGCCGCTCCCGCGTGAACCCTAGATTCCCAAGATCTCGGCAAGCGGCGCCACCTCGTGCCTTCCTCCTGCTTCGGCCAATACTCTTCCTCTAGCCCCATTTTCGGTCGGTCGTCCTCCGACATCCCATGTCCAACGCTGGCCTCCAGTACCAGTCACGACCACAGGTCGAAGGCTTGCACACTCACCTTTGAATTCATGTGATGGCGAGCAGCGTGAGGGGACTGTCACGGTGCAGGAATAGAGGTGAGGAGGCAAGTTGAAATGAGTTAGTGGTCGCTCTCTCCCTAGCTGCTGCTGCCGGTAGTCCGGTCGGAGCCTGTCGGCAACCACCAACTCGGGAGAGGAGGAGTTGCGCTTCTTTTTCTAAATGTAGAAGGGCCTAACTGCAAAACGTGATTGTACTATTAGGCTCTCGATACTTTATTCGAATCAAATGGAGTAGTACATTATTAGTACTACTTCATCCATGCTACATTGGAAGTAGTGACATCCAATAGAAAAGTAAGACTCCTTCATTTTTTATGTTGTTGATTACAAAGTTAAAATGTAGAGTAATTCATAACAAATTTTAGGCATATAATGTAGAATATTTCAGAATGGAGGAAGTAAGTTGTATGCCGCTTATGCTCATAAATATATGACGTTACAAGATGTTTTAAGAGTTCGAATTGAGCTCCGAAAAGGTCTTATAGTTGGGAACATGCATGTCACCTACACAAAACAAGATGATGTGACAAGTAATTAAGGAGGAGAGCACATGCCACCTAGATAAAACATGATGTGACCAGTAATTAAGGAGAAGAGCACATAGTGTGTCCTGTTATATATTTTCCTTAGTTGAAGGAGAGATAAATAAATAATAAAGATAAAGTTGTTTTTCCTAAGGGATAATCTATTAGAAATTACCATATATCTTCCTTTAGCCAATCCATTTTTGGCCAAAAGTTTATCAATTTCCATAGGTTGCTAGTGATGACAACGAGAGATAATGCATTGTGCAATTTATATCTATCGCCTTCTCTAGATGATGTGGGAGTCTAAGTGAATACATGCCTTTCGTACGCTACCATCATATAACGCTTCTCGTTGAAAAATTACCACAAAAAAGTAATTGAAGATCTTTATATTACTCTTGCTGGTCCGGTTTATTACACAACTGAAGGAAACAAATTTATTCCGTTCATTCGGGACTATTTGCAATTAGTACAAGTCATTCTCATGCAAATCAATGCTATCTTTCCCTCTTAAACATTCAAACCTGGTGGAAGTAGTTTTTACATGCAACAACCCCCCCCCCCCCGTGTCAACTTGTTTTGCATGCCAGTGTGAACTCCTTCTACATATCGTTACTTGTCCCCTGCGGTTACGTATCGCAATCCTTTTTAACTCGAGACATGAATCAATTCGAGAGGAAGCGGAGGAGGATGCAATTTCTAGAGGACAATACGCGTGGAAGTGGCCGGAGCGGGATACCAAGTGACAAAACCCTAATTGTTGAATTAAGGAGTTAGAGTCTGATGTGATCACGTGGATGGACTCTGTGGTTCCTAGCGGTCAAGATCATGGCAACTTGGTGGGAGATCAATAGTGGTGGATCATATATAGGGTACGTATTTCTATGTAGCTTATATACCATAGAAGCAAAATAAAATATTTCTATGGACAATTCCACCACTCATGGGCCATCCTGGCATATTTAGCTAGATCCTCCACTGGGCCGATTAGGGAGTTTTAGTGGCGGCCGGCCATGGAGGAGGGTATCCATGATGAGGCGGTGGCGAGCTAGGAGTTGAGCATATTGAAACTATGCTAGCAGCTATATTTTTGTAAGGGGGTATTTTTAAATTATTGAATGGACTATTTTGTGCCATGTACTCCCTCTGTCCATAAACATGTGTCTCTAATTTATTTAAATTCAGACGTATCTATACAGAAAATAGTGTCTATACTAGTTAATTGCCCGTGCGTTGCTACGGGTGTATAAATATACCATCCACGGTACGAATCACCATTGTCGAGGACGTAAGCAGTCGGGACAAATATTGCAAGGACAAACATCCTCGTGGCAACCATGAGAAAAAAATCCTAGATTAATCCGGCGAATCACAATCCAAAGAACCATATCTAGAGAATTTTAACCTTCCAACACCACCATTGACGTCGGCAGAAAAAACTCGTCGTCAGAATATTAATTATTGTAGAGGAGGTGAAGGCAGCGACTCTTTTCTTTCGGACAGCGGCGGCTTGCTCTCTCTCTTAGACCTATTTTATTTACCCTAACCTTGCAACAAGAAAACGTATCATCTTCCTATTCTACCTGGTTCCACACTGATAGAATTAATTAATAAAGGATAGTTTATTGTGGAAAACTTCAGCAAAAGGAAGCAGGTGAAGAAAAAAACAAAGGTACTCTGTAGTTCATTATGTGTTAATTATACTCACTATTATTTCTACCTCTCATCTTTAGTTGCTGATTGATATATCAACCAAGTTTTAGAAAAAGATCAATATCAAAAAGTTGGTACAAGGACCAGCGAATTGGTGCCAACAAGTCAACGGTTCGTAATTATAAATATGATACATGTATTTATTAGAGACAATGACATGCATGTACATGTATCTCTACAACTTTCTTAGACTCCTAGAAAGGCATGATAACTTGTTCAGCTTAGAAGCACCCTTTTTAAAGGAAAAAAGGAGAATAACCGCGATACAGACGCGAACTCCAGCACACATCTTCCTTCTTCTCCACCCCTTCCTTCTCCAGCCTAGCGCCACACCTTTTACGCCACCGTAGTGCCCCACCACCACCCATTTATCTATCTATGTTCTCCAACCCTAGCATGGCCACACCCTATTTTGTTTGTCTTTGTTCCCCACTATTACATCTGGCGGCGTCAAGTCTGGGAGCTGCCACAATAATGTGCATCCCCCTAATGTCGTCGGCTGCTCACTGTCAACTCCAAATCTGCGGGAAGAACGAAATTATACAAAATATTTGTGTATGCATAAGCCATGATTAAGATAAAAGCTTCTTCATTCAAATGGATAGATAGCTTTAGATAATTTTATTTAGCATTTGGTTTTAGCATTAATTAAGTAAATGCTTTCATTAGCCAATTGCTGGTTGGAAAGTATCCAAGTGTGTGGCTCCTGCCTGCAATACACAAATAGAAGATTAAAATTTTATGACAAAATTTAGAAAAGGCTAATGCAAGTTTAGCCCATGACAGCACCCTACTATTTTTAAGAAAGTCAAGCTCAAAATATAAGGTACTTGAGAACTGCAAGCTGCCGGTTATTTATTCCACTGAAGTAGCTCAAGCATGACACTTCTCCTAATCTATTCCAAAATCATGTTTTAAAATTCAATTGGTATATGCATTTTGTGAGATATCTTGAAAGAATTCAGGTCACTAAACCGTATAAATTTCAAAAGGAAGGTCACTAATCCGTAGAAATTTTAAAAATCCTATGCACTAAAGTAAAAAATATAAGATACCTCTAGATAGTAGCAAAATCTCCCGCATAAATGGATAAACCATTTTTCTAGGAGATGGAAAAGGATCTAAATAACAAAAGGTGAATGATTCAAAGTAACATCCCAGCATGCACATCCCGGACAAGTGTGCCCCCAACCTCTATCCCAAACACAGATCGGCGAAATCACGCTGGAGAAAAGGGAAAGAACATGTGCACCACAAGTCTTAGCAAGATATCAAACAAGCCATGAGCGGGATGGGATGTGCATGTACTAACCTGAACCGGCGACGCGGGCAAAAGTTAATCTTCAATCCAAACACATAGAAGATGGGTTAGATTGCTCTCGATTCCTCGAGCTCACTGTCACCATCATCGATCGACCCCCTGATCCAAACTTTATGTAGGTTTATTTAAGCAAGGATAAGCAGACACATGAAAGGTCTTAACATTTAAAAAAATCCGACTTGTATGTAGTGAACTCATTTATGTAGTGATCTTCAGCATGGCTTATTCGTCAATAGTAAGGTCAGTGAAATTAAAAAATCTCAGATATTTTAAGTTCACTATATATCTAAAAACCATAGAGAAAGTTGAACATAATCTTTTGGTTACTTCAACATTCAGCTTTTGTTACAATTATCAATGAAAAAAAAGCAGATCCACATCTCATTTGTGCAAGTACCTCAATGGTAACTAAAAGTGAGTTAGAAACAACATGTTGCCCCAAAAAAGTATGATTGAATATGATATAAAGTACATGTTGTGATTGAAGTTGAAACTATTGCCCCAAAACAAACTTACCAAGTTGTAATTTATCAATTCATAATGTAAAGGTAACCAATTTCCTAGCTTCGTACTACACTAACCAGTGAGAACTCTAATTCTGAAAACGCATAGCTCAGCTCTCATACTCCTCAGTCAAGGACTTCTCAGTTAAATCATGGTGTATGTAATTTCATATGAAACTGCATACAATTAAATGTTCATTTAATCCGCAAAAATGTTAGGAAAATTCTTGCCAGAATGATTTAAGTTGAAAACATGAATGCTCCAGAAGTACTTAACAAATTTATTTGTGATTACTGCGATTTTCTTATACAAGAAAACTAAATGCATTTTATTAACTACAAAGATATATTAAAAGATGCATGGGTAGAAGATCAAAAGGAGCCACTTTCCAGTTTCTGTGTGGTTTAATATACCTCTAATAGGCATCGTCTTTGGCAATCATACAATGAGTGTCCTACAATGCATGTCAATGTTCAGCGGTGGAGCCATGATTCGAGCAAGCCCCGGGCCAAAAACTAAGAGCAAAAAAATTACTTAAAAACTCTGATTTAATAGAATATTTTCGTGATGTAATTGCATAGATGAACATGTAATTTAGATTTTTTTTCCAAAAAGACATTGGACAACAGTTTTTTTATAAAAGTACATAGGAGTAAAAGCAAATATATATAGAGTGCCAAGAGAGTACTCTTTGGCTAGTTGCTTCGGCGAGCCGGCCTGTCTGGCGTGGCGGCGCACTTGTTCTGGGAGGGTAGGGACTATAAAAGGTTTGATCTGGTCGATGTTGTGCGGCGCTTCCTCATCGTCTCCATTGTATAGGCCACTTCAGCGTCATGGGTCAGAGAAGGGCCGCTACATCCCGGGCCAAATCAATATCTATAAGTAACAGGATAGGCAAAATTGTTGCACCCTTGGCCATGGCCCTGGTTGCCCGGGGTGTGGCTCCGCCCCCGCGTATATTCACATTCAAAACCCATCACACGAAACTACACCGCCGACATACACCTATATCATAGCAAAAGATGGAAGTAAACCATCACCTTAGAAAAAAAAACAGAGTAAATTCCAAGGAGGCAATAATAAATGACAGGGGAAGTTAACAATGGTTATAATCTGTAGGATATAAGCATCTCCTTCTTTGATTCAGTTTGTTGCATGGAAGGACCAGAAACAATTATTTGAGGGAAATCTGTAGATGGTCAAACTCAGACACATACACAATATTCAGATATGTAGATGGCGAAATCCAGGACGTAATTCACTTCCTCTGCTCCTTATTCTAGAGATTGTCTCGGTCGCTCCTAGTCCTTCTGACAACCTACGGCCACAACAAAATATTGAACAAACTATCATCCTTTGAAAAAGAATTCAATACCTGCATTAGAAAATAGGATATAGGCAGAGAACAAATTTACTAAAAGTAGAATCGGGTTGTGCACAACTAAGTAACTAACCTTTTCAGGATCCAACCAACCTAAAATCAATATGAATTTGCTGATTCAGAAGAACGAAAAACTGAAGGTTATAGTTTCAGTAAACCTGGGTTTATAGCTAGTAAGACGTCACCTAGGTTTTACATTAACATGGTTTCAGAAACATCAATTACTGTCACCGGTGGCAACAATTTTATACAACACGAGGTGTTGTCTTCCTAGTGAGGAAGGCGACAAAGTACACAAACCTAGTGACGAAGATGATCGAGAGGGTTGCCGGTGGAGAGAGATCGAGAGGCGTGGGGTGCGTCGGTGGATCTAATGGAGGGAGTTTGAGCGACCGGCGACGCCCCAGACTTTGGAGTGCTCGTGACGGCGGCCTCGCCGTTTCCCCCGACCCGGCACCCATCGTCGCGGCCGACCTGCGCACGAAATCAACGCCACAGGCGGATGCCATCTGCGTGTTGCTGCGCGTGCTGGCCGTCTTCATCCTGGAGGCGAATGACACCATCCTGGAGGTTGCGTCGACGCGAGATCAGCCGCTCTGGAATCAAGAGAGTGTGTTGTCTTCCGGAGGAGCCGTCGGCGAGGAAGCCATTGACGTTGCATACTCGCATCCTGAGTTGTCCTGATTCGATCTAGCTAAATTTAAGGGAGCGTGACGAGCAACGAAGCAGACGACGGGCCACGTTTTTGTCTGACAATGGAACACGTTCTGCATTTTTAAGTAGGAGAGATAATAGTAGAGAAAAAAGGAAACCGAAGACCTTCTTTTTTTAGCCTTTTTACTTTAGGTAGGAGAGATTTCCGTGATTGATTCGCAAAAAAAAGCACGAGAGAAAGGAACGAGTTATTTCCTTTCCATGTTTTCTTCAAATTCTAGTGATTGTGCCGATTCTAATTATTTCTACTATTCTATTTACTACCTTGTTTAAGCATAACGGTTTTAATGGTGGGACGTTGATTTTTGGCGCTTAGGAGATTTTGATGCAATTAGATTGCATGGATGGTTAGATATTAAGTGAGGGACCTTTAGTAAGATTGGACGGTTAAGATGTCTCCAATATTTGACATCAAACATGTTTTTTTTTGCGGGTAAAACTGGATCTTTATTAGACAGTAGGGCTTACAAGGGACTCACACTCAATCTCCTGAAGCGCAACAACAGGTCCTGAGCCGAGCCAAGTTACAGTACTACACTTAGTTCTTGCAAAATTTGCGAGAACATGACCAACCCTAACCTGTCCACGATCCACCTTTACAAAACTGCAAGGTCTACTAGCAGAAACTAAAACTTTTATCTCTGAAACTATATGACTATGGATAGACCGATCCATCCCCGGAGCTTGAATCATCGAAACCATTTGTGCCGAGTCTGTGTCAATGATGACCGGAAGGGAGGAATGAGCCAGGGCAAGATCCAGCCCATCCAGAAACGCTTGTAGTTCTGCCTCTAGCGGATCAATACAAGGGCTGATCCACTTGCATGCAGAGAAGATAATCATACCCGTGTCATCTCTGAGGATCATGCCTGCTCCACCAACACCATCCTTGAAGGATCCATCAATTGTACATGTTTGAGGATGTACCAACTCGAATATAATAGTAAAGATACATTCAAGTTTTGACAAATCTAATACATCTATTTGTGAATGAAGGTTTTTTTTTTTAGGTGAATGGTACAATAGGCGAAGTTTTTTTGAGGTATTATTAGATGGATCAAGTAAACAAGATACTCCCTCCGTCCAAAAAAAAACGTGATGCATGTATATTTTAACAAGACATTTTTTTTATGAAGAGGTGGTAGATAATTTCTGCCGCAACACAGAAAACAAGGAAAATCTGTGCCGTGGCAGATAAAACACCACTAGAGCCTGCATTCATCATGTTGGACTCTTGGGCCAAGCCATTGTAGGTACAGGGCACACATGGGCCCCTTTGGTTTCAGGGCCCCAGGGCCGGGCCGCCTTGCATCGCATCCCGTGACTTCCTCTACGCGCTCGCAGAATCATCGCAGCCACCGGCTCCTCAAACCCTTCCCGGCCTGGAAGCAGATTGCTGTCTTCCCCGGAACCCTAATCCGTGCAGTCTCGACCGGCGGGCAGATTGCCGTCTTCTTCCAAATCTGCCGGGAAGGCGGGGGTTCTTCGTCACTGCCGCAAGCCCTGCACCTGGAGCCTGTTCTTTCGCCCCTGCCGCGATCCCCACAATTGGATCCTAGTTTGCCCATGGCTTCTGATCTGCCCGATGCGGCGATGGCGGAGCCCGTCGCCGCGACCAAGAGCTCGTCCAGCTTCGTGATTGCCGCTCTCAAGCGGGAGATGGAAGCGGAGAACGCGTCAGGCGCAGAGGGTACCGCTATCCATCGCCTAGCCTTGGCCCTGCAGGCAGCCCTGATCGATGCGGGCTTCCTTGCCGCAAACCCGCCGGGATCTCGCCTCGGATTGCTCAAGAACTCTGTCTCTGGTGCCTCGTCAACACTGACCGCCAAATACACCCTACCAGAGTTCGTTGCCATGTTACCCGAGGCTGAACAGGGCAAGATAGTGGTGTTGAACTACTCATTGATGCCAAATTTCGTGACGATATACGCGTGTGTGCCCGGGTCGCAGTCACAGGTACTTCGGCTCTGCTTGGAGTTGCCAAAGCTGGCGCCGTTGCTATATCTGGATAGCAGCAATGCAGTGGGTGCAGTGGAGGAGAAGGAGGTTCTTCAGCTCTGGAGGGTGCTGAAGGACGAGCTGTGCCTTCCGCTGATGATATCTTTGTGCCAGCTGAACGGGCTGTCCTTGCCGCCGTGCTTGATGGCATTGCCAGATGAGCTGAAGGATAAGGTTCTTGAGCTTCTTCCTGGGGTGGATCTCGCGAAGGTTCAGTGCACGTGCAAGGAACTGAAGGATCTTGCAGCAGATAATGATCTTTGGGAGAGAAAGTTTGTGATGGAGTTGAATACGCTTGGTGATGGTTCTAGATGGGGCAGGAATTGGAAGAAGTGGTTTGAGGTAGCTTGGACTCGGAAGGCGGCCAACAGTACAAGGCAGCGGAAGAGACCCAGGCCAAGTTTTACGGACTATGGCTGGGATAGCAGTCCTCCTAGCCCACGTACCAATCTCTTCCCGGTAATTCATGATGATTTTGACTATCCAGATTGCAGTGGATTGTATATGGACTATGGCTGGGGGAACAGTCCTCCTAGCCTGCCTAACTTCTTGACAATTGAAGATGAAATGGACCGTCTGCCGTATACAACTTACTGGGCCTAGTTTCAGAAATCAGGGGCGGAACATCTCACCCAGCTGCAGTTTTGGGGGTCATCTTCAAGGTCTCCTTGATTGAAGTTATCATATGAGTTTCACTAGTATCTTGAGTATTTCATAGGGAGATACATAGTCGGTATTGTGCATACTTATAAGCTGCACATTTATGCACATGTGTATTGCTCTTATCCTTATAAAATTCTTTTGTATGTTATATCTTATGTCCTACGTTTTGTGCCTACTTTGTTTTGTTCCATGCTCTGTTTCTAACGTACTTGTCTCTTCTCATACTATTGATCTAGCTATTTTCATTGGCCTAATGTATAAGATAATAGCTTTAGACTTACGATTCCGAGAGCTTAAGTTCACTCCTTGTAAATTTTTATATCAATTTTCGTTTTAGAAAGCTTAATAAGTGACTTCGGTAGGTTTTATCTCCCTTCTCCAACTGCACCAATTTTTTCATCAATAAATATGTAAATAGGATGGTTAAGGTCAGATGCAAGAATCAATTTTTTTGCTTGGAGACAAGAAATAAGCAATTGTAACAGAAAACAATCAGTAATGACTTCCAAAAGCAGAGAGACTCAGCATGGCAACTTGCACATCGCAAGTTTAAAAAACATCATGTAGGATAGTATAGAGTTAGCTCGAGTATTAATTAAGAATTCACTCAAACAAAGTTCATTCATCGTAAAAAATTTATATGAATTTTCGTTTAAGAAAGCTTAATAAGTAACTTTGGTAGGTTTTTATGTCCCTTCTTCAGCTGCACCAGTTTTTTCATCAATAAATATGTAAATAGGACTAAGGTTATGCTATTATCTCAGCACAATCTGTTGAAGAGATTGGAATTTGGAAGTGTCTATTGTCACTATGAAACATTGTGAAATTTATAAAGCTCACTGGTGGTTTTCTTAGTAGCAAGAATGAAATACTTTTCTTAGTAGTGAGAAAGAAATATTTTCTTATATTACGTTGGTGTGAAATACTTGGAAGTTGGATGGTTCTGACTTACCGGTGTCCTTCTGAGTAGCAACGTCAAATATGTAGCAATATCAAGCTGTTTGCTTTTTAACTGTTATCCATCTGTTCTAAACTAAGCGTCTCAACTTTTTCTAAATACGGATGTATCTGTAACTAAAATGGGTCTATATACATCCGTATCTAGACAAAACTGAGACACTTATTTTAGCACGGAGGGAGTATTGAATAAGAGGAAATACACATCTGTGAGGCAATGGTGTTTGTCTGAAGTAGTTGAATTCACAAACTCGGATCATGTGGCTGCAACATTATACAGAATGACATGCAACTCAGCAGAGGACAATTTGTAGGTCAGTGCAATCAATATATACTGCAGCATTAATCTAAAAAATGAGAATACCAAAATGATGAAAATAATTTGATATACTATCACTATGGGTTTGCTTTTGGGGTATCATTTGGACTTCTAGCTCTGAACGAACAGTTGATAGCTGTAATGGGGAATTAGGGACCATTGAATCACTATGTGTAATATGATGGATTTCAAAGATTGTTCACGGTATAGAACCTTTTTCAAATGCTCCCTCTGTTCCATACTGTTAGAGTTGTATAGTCCCCTTTTCTGTTATTCCCCAGTGTATGAGGGGCTTACCTGCACATAGTCACACATGTATATGTACTGGCCTATGGCCCTCTGTGAATACTAGTTGCTATTCTCCAACATGGTATCAGAGCTCATGGTCTAGCTCTTTGCACGTTACAACTCCGTGCTCGATCCGCGCCGCCGCCGATGATCTTTCCGGTCGCTGCTGCTCCACTTTTCTTTTCCTCTCCCAATCTCGTCGGGATTGAGTCTTGTTCCAAGCAATTTTAGCCTTTTTTTGTCTGAATTGGAGCTCCAAATTGCTGGCAGCCACCGATCTGGCCGGCCCTGCGCTGCCCCCTTCCGGCCGCGCTCAGGCACCGATCTGGCCGGCCCTGCGCTGCCCCCGTCCGGCCGCGCTCAGGCCCCCGGCCGCTCAAGCCTCCGGCGGCTCCGCCGCCCCGCCGCCCGATCCGGGCTTGCCGCTTCCCCCAACCGCCGTCCCGGTCGCGGCCGTTTTTCTCCGGCGCCTTGCTTCCCACTGGTTAGTCCTCTGCGCCGTCGATCTGAGCACGCGGTCTGCCTCTGATCTGATCCAGATCAAAAAAAAAAAATGGCGTCCTCCGCCTCTGGCTATATCAGTATTCCTCGGTGCCCAGTGATATTTGATGGTACCAACTACGGGGAGTTTGCTGCCTTTATGCGGATTCACATGCGGGGTCTTCGGTTGTGGGGTGTTCTTACCGGCGAGGTCTCTTGTCCGCCGCACCGCTCCTGTGCCCCCTACTCCACATCCGTGCCACAGGCCCTTCCCGAGGATGCTACTCAGGCTGATCGGGATGCAGCCAAGTGCCGAGGCTGCTGCTGATGAGGCCTATGAGGAGCAGGTACTTGCTTATTCAGAGGCTCTTGGCTCTTACCGTGACAGTTTGCTACCTTTACTCGGTGGTGTGATGAGGATGCCGGGCTGCTTCTGTTCTTTCTCGAGTGTTCAGCCACAGTTTGCTTCGAGTTTATGGGCCTTGCCACCGCCGAGATGTGGTCTCACCTTCGTCGGCGCGTGGGATTCTCTGCTTATCGTGTTACGTCGGGAGCATGATCTTCAGCGGGTGATTTCACTTGTTGATGAGTTTTACACCCAGTGCGGCGATGCGGCGCCGGCTGACTCCTTCGCGCTCTGTGGTACTTGTCGGTGTTGGACGACGTTCGGATATGGACTTTCGAGGATCCATGAGTTCTGTCTCGACTTCGCCCAGAGTTTGAGCCTCGTCGTGCTCAGTTGTTTGCTCGAGGCCGTGTTCCTATCTCAGAGGTGCTGGCTGAGCTCCGTGCTGAGGAGACTCGTTTGCGTGGTGCCGGCCTGCTTGGGACACCCTCTGTTCTTGCTGCTCGAAGTCCTACTACTCCTGGACCGCCGCTTCTTCCTACCCGCCTGCTGCTTCGGAGGAGCCCGCCCTTCTCGCGGTGGAGGTCGCTCTCGCCCTCCTCGTTTGCACTCCTTGTCGGCTGGTCACCTTGAGTCGACTACCAAGCGGCGGGGCGTGCCTCCTCGTGCTCCACTCTCGGCTCCGTCACCACCGGCTTCAGCAGGATATAGTGAGACTTCGCGTCTCCTTGCTCCTCGGTTCGCCGGCGATGCTCTGCCTCCGTTGTTCCTCTCCACATCGTACATCTACGTGGGTTGGATTCGAGCTTCCTTTCACATGTCTCCGATTCTTCCTCTCTTTCTTCTCTTCGACCTCTTCCTCTTCCTGTTAGTGTTCTTACTGATGGTACTTCTCTCCCTGTTGCTAGTCGTGGCACTCTTTCCACTTCCTCCTTTTCCGTCCCTGATGTTTCACATGTTCCCCGTCTTACCATGAATTTGTTTTCCGCTGCTCAACTCACTGATTCTGGTTGTCGGGTCATTCTTGATGTTGATTCTTGTTCTTGGGACACTCACACTCGGGCCCTGGTTGGGGCTGGCCCTCGGTGCCGTGACTCCCAGGGACTTTGGGAGCTTGACTGGCTTCATGTTCCTTCTTCCCACACTTCATCGACCGCTCCATGCGTGCTTGCTGCTTCCACCACCGCCTCCTTTCAGCAGTGGCACCACCGTCTTGGTCATCTATGTGGCTCTCGCTTGTCATCTTTACTTCGTCGAGGTCTTGGGGCTGTCTCAGGAGATGTCTCGCTTCAGGTTGCCAGGGTTGTAGGCTTGGTAAGAATCATTACCTTATCCTACTAGTGCGTCTGTATCTCAGCGTCCGTTTGATTTGGTCCATTCTGATGTATGGGGTCCGGCTCCTTTTGCTTCCAAGGGGGGTCACCGCTACTATGTTCTTTTTATTGATGATTTCTCTCGCCACACTTGGATTTATTTTATGACTTCTCGCAGCGAGGTTCTCTCGATATATAAGCGTTTTGCTGCCATGGTCCATACTCAGTTTTCCACCCCTATACGTGTCTTTCGAGCTGATTCTGCTGGTGAGTATATCTCCCAGCTGTTGCGTGGTTTTCTTCTGAGCAGGGTACTCTTGCCCAGTTCTCCTGCCGCGCCCATGCTCAAAATGGCGTGGCTGAGCGCAAGCATCGCCACCTGCTTGAGACAGCACGTGCGATGATGATCGCTGCCTCTCTTCCTCCTCACTTCTGGGCTGTGTGTCTATTTCCACCTATCTCATCAACCTTCAGCCCTCCACAGCCTTGCAGGGTGGTATTCCTCTTGAGCGTCTCACTGGTCACACTCCTGACTACTCGACCCTTCGTCTTTTTGGTTGTGTTTGCTATGTGCTTCTTGCTCCACGCGAACGCACCAAGCTGAGTGCTCAATCGGTTGAGTGTGTCTTCCTTGGCTACAGCCCTGAACACAAAGGATATAAGTGCTGGGATCCTATTGGTCGCCGGATGCGCATATCTCGGGATGTCACTTTTGATGAGTCCCGTCCTTTCTACCCGCGTCCCTCCTCCTCTTCCTTCTCGGTGGATGATATCTCTTTTCTCCTGTTCCCTGACTCACCTCCTCCTATGCCTCTGGTCCCTACTCTGCCGAGTCTCTCACCACCTTCTCCTCCTCCACCCGCCAGACCCCCTCTCCTCCCTCACCACCGTCCCCACCCTCCACATCCTCTCCTCCCATGTCACCTTCCTCGACTACGGTCGTCCCTCCCTACCTTTCACTACTCCCGTCGTCCCGTGAGGATGATGCTGCTTCTCCTGATACACCTTCTACCTCTGCGTCCGAGCCGACTCATCATCTTCGTGCTCGTCCTCGTCCTCCTCCTGATCGCTACTCTCCCACTCACTACGGTCTTTCTGCTGTCCTCGAGCCGACCTCTTATCGGGATGCCCTTGCTCATCCCGAATGGCAGCTAGCGATGGCTGAGGAGATTGCTGCTCTTGAGCGTACTGGTACTTGGGATGTAGTTACTCCTCCTTCCTCTGTTCGTCCCATCACCTGCAAGTGGGTCTACAAGATCAAGACTCGCTCCGATGGTTCTCTGAGCGCTACAAGGCTCGCCTTGTCGCTCGCGGTTTTCAGCAGGAGCATGGCCGTGACTATGATGAGACCTTTGCTCCCGTGGCTCACATGACCACTGTTCGTACTCTTCTTGCTTGTTGCTTCGTTCGTCAGTCTGTCTCTCAGCTTGATGTACGAATGCTTTTCTTAACGGTGAGCTAAGTGAGGAGGTATACATGCAGCCACCTCTTGGCTACTCGTTCCCGATGGCATGGTCTCGTCTCGGCGCTCTCTCTATGGGCTTAAGCAAGCCCCTCGCGCCTGGTTTCAGCGTTTTGCCTCTGTGGTCATCGCTGCTGGTTTCGTCCCTAGCGCTCATGACCCTGCGCTCTTTGTCCACACATCCTCTCGTGGTCGGACTCTGCTTCTTCTTTATGTTGATGACATGATCATCACAGGCGACGACCCCGAGTACATTGCCTTTGTCAAGGCCCGTCTTCGCGATCAGTTTCTCATGACTGATCTTGGTCCTCTCCGCTACTTTCTTGGGCTTGAGGTTTCCTCTACCTCCGCTGGCTTCTATATCTCCCAGGAGAAGTATATTCAGGACCTTCTCACTCGTGCCGCTCTTGGGGATGAGCGCATTGTCGAGACTCCTATGGAGCTCAATGTTCGCCTCCGTTCCACTGATGGTGATCTTCTTCCGGACCCGACTCGCTATCGTCACTTGGTTGGGAGTCTTGTCTACCTTGCTGTCACACGTCCTGACATCTCCTACCCAGTCCACATTCTGAGTCAGTTCATGGCTGCTCCCACTAGTGTCCACTATAGTCATCTTCTTCGTGTCCTTCGCTATCTTCGTGGCACTATCTCTCGTCGGCTTTTCTTTCCTCGCTCCGCTCCTTACTCCAGACCTACTCAGATGCTACAGGCTAGCGATCCGGAGGATCGCAAGTCTCGTTCTGCCTACTGTGTCTTTCTTGGTGGCTCTCTCATTGCTTGGAAGACCAAGAAGCGGGTTGCAGTCTCTCGTTCGAGTGTTGAGGCTGAGTTGCGAGCGATGGCTCTCTTGACGGCTGAGGTGACTTGGTTACGCTGGTTACTTGCGGACTTTGGTGTTTCTGATGCTCCCTCCGCTCTTATCGGATAGTACTGGTGCCATCAGCATTGCGCGTGATCCGGTGAAGCACGAGCTCACCAAACACATCGGTGTTGATGCCTTCTATGTGCGTCATGCTGTGCAGCATCAGGTTATGGCACTTCATTATGTGCCTTCAGAGCTTCAGCTTGCTGACTTCTTCACGAAGGCCCAGACTAGAGCACCATGGTTTCTTTCTCTCCAAACTCAGTGTTGTTGATCCACCATGAGTTTGAGGGGGGGTGTTAGAGTTGTATAGTCCCCTTTTCTGTTATTCCCCAGTGTATGAGGGGCTTACCTGCACATAGTCACACATGTATATGTACTGGCCTATGGCCCTCTGTGAATACTAGTTGCTATTCTCCAACACATACTTTGTACTAAATCAGCGACAACTAATAAGGAACTGTGGGAGTATGAAATAGCTACTCATTGTACATATTCTCTGTTGATCTGATCAATTAGCTGTTTGTATCACTGAAACTGAGCTGCTATGTTTCCAAGTCAACTGTGGTTACGATAGGTCTTGTTTCTGTTCTGTAGAGACTATATGACCTGTTATTGCATCTGACTGGTCTTATGCTGTAATAGACTGACTGGTCTTGAATTATCTTTATGAAACTACCTGTAATATTTCGTTTTGTGATGCCCTTCTGTGTGATACCATCACCTGAATGATTCTAGAAAGTTTGAGCTTAATAGTATCGGGTGGAGCTAGCTCTATCATACCATTTTTTTAATTGCTTTTGGTAAAACTGGAAAGATATTTGTCTTGATTGATGATATTGCAGGTTGTGGGATCTAACACAGTTATCTCTAACATCAGGATGAAACCCTCCACTTTGAATCAAAATCATGCACGGATTTATTCTTGATAAACCTTTATTTCGCTCAAGACTGTTTTATCTGTCTGAACTTTAGAGGTATTTCTAAGTTCTAATAGTTCAAAGCTGGATGGTTTATTTGTACAAGTCATATGAAACTCGATACTCTATAATTTTCTTAGACTGGTCTTTTTTTTCTTTGCTTAGACTTGTTACCTGTGAGCAATTTTCAGTTGATGTTTCAGTAATTTATGTTCTTTCCTGTGGCCTATGGGGGACCGAGTGAACCATGGAGCAACTGCTCCTCCATTGCAGTCTTGGAGCCGGGACCAACGGTTGCTCTCGTTTTATAAGTGAGCTTTACATTGACCACAGGGAGAAAGAAAACCTTTTGGTGTAGGCGTGCAACTTCTCCTCTTTGCCTACACATGTTCTATTGACGATTGGCCTGATATATCTTGATGGTACATTCTTAAACCATGAAATATCTTTCATGAGATTTACTCCTGGCTTTTTGACCACTTATCTTTGCACTGGGGCTGTAAGCCACCGTTAGTAATATTCAATTAGCAACCGTACAGATCTGTCCCGGTGCCCAAGAAAGGCTTCATCTTTCTGGGAGAGAGCTCTTTGCTTGTGGTTTGGTGCACTGAAAAGATTGTGGGGGAGAGCATGGGAAGAAATAGTTTACAAATCCAGCTGGGGCAAACATTGCAGTGTTTTTGCCAGGAGATCTCAATACTATGATGACTGATCTTAATTCTGACTTCTCTTTCTTTTTTGCCGGCATAATATCTTCTGTGTTGTTGAAGTTACACGGTGCCTAGAAAACTGCATTAGATGTGTATGCTTTACAAAAGTACCACCACATTTTTTTTCGAGAAGTACCACCCCATGTCTTCATATGCATCATGTTTTTCTATGGCGCTTCATATGCATCATGTTTATATACCGTCTTTTTCTGGTGCCACCATTTGTGGATGTATCTTTGTGGTAATGAGAGTTTTATTGCCATCTTTTTGTGGAGAAGTTAAGTTTGTATCAGTGTAAAATCTTTAATTTTACTCTTCCATTTGTTGATAATGCATTGTTCAGCCCCTTTATCCACATAACCTGAAACTTAGTCAGTTCTTTGTTTGCCTGTTTTGCATCTTCAGGTTTCCCTAATACTTAACCTAAATGGGATTCTATATTTAGTTCTATATCTTATTTTAAATCTTCCCTTGCTTATATGAATGCATATCTGGACGTCTTGCTTGACATATAAAACCTTAGTAAGTGGCATCGTGTTTGTTGCCTACATTTGTTTTGCGTCTTCAGTTTGCACTAATGTACTCGGAGTACTAGTGCGTGGAGTGCAAGACCGCATCTCTGTCCAGTTCAGTTCCCCGTTTACATTTTCGATTATCTTGGGAAGAAGAGTACTATGAAAGCTGGATGTGTACTGCACAAGCGACAACAAGCCTCTACAGGATTCCAGAGAGTGAGAACAAGAATCCAATTCGCTGCCAATGCACGTCCGCTCCCTGGCAGGATGTCCCTGCCGCAGGCCTTCACTTTTTGACTGTATTATTCCACGTCCAGCCCCCTACCAGCTCCCCCATCTGCTGCTGCTGCTGCTCAACGACTTAAACTGCAGCAGTGGAAAGGTGGTTACAAATGCACACCAGATTGATTCCAAGATGACTTCAAGTGAGACAGGACACTAATGAACTGCTACATGGACACATGGACACCACCCCTTTCAGCTTTGCTGGTGCTCTCATCTACATGTGGTATGCTGCTGTTTACCATTGTTACATTCTACAGCACAACAGCAAGTGCTTGTTGGGGAGACATTCAGGGACCCTTTCTAAGCCAAAATGGACAGGATATCAAATGGCGATACAAGGATGCGACTAGTCTTCTACAGAAGGGTAGTACTTCTACTATTGCTTATACTGAGGCGTCATAAAATAAGGCGCTGGGAAGCTGGTGGAAGAAACAGTGGTGGCCTTCTATCTTTCATTTTTCTCTCCTAGCCAACCACATGTCCGCATGCCACCACTACATGTTGAACACTATTCATTATACCATAGGCTGGTGAGTGACTGCAGCACCTGCGATCAAAACAAGAGGAGCAGGCAAAGCAGCACCTCTCACTCCCACCTCCTTGCTTGCGGGTAACTACTTCTCTCCCCCTCCATTGAAATTCTACCTATGCTGCTGTGACATGCCCTCTACTGGGAAGTGGTTTCGCATTTAGGGTCTGGAGCAGTGCTTGGTGTCTGCTTATTCAGTTTTCCTATACCGGCAGTACATTTTTGGTAGAGTGTTTTGTTTGGAGATAGTGAGTTGCTTGTTGTTTTCCTCAATCCATGAGTGCTCACTGTCTTTTTCAACAGTACATTCAGCATTTGTTTATCTCTCTCGAGAAATTATAGTACAAGAACATTATTAGCCTTTGAAGTGATTTCTGCGCTGCATCCTAGTGTTTTTGACTCCCCACACCCCTCTCGATCTACACGTCCAAGAAAGGGGGGAACTTTCAAGGTCTGTGGCCCCTTGTCGTCCTTGCATCATGGATTCATGGGATTTTCGCTTCTCAATTTGGATTGCCGTTCTTAAGAGTTGTGCACTAGTGAGAACTATTTGTCTCAAGAGTTGACAGCATGTGTAAATCCTGCATTTCTCGTAGCATCATTCTTTGTGTTCTGGTATCAAATTTGGATGGTGAGAGCGACTGTACTCAGTACTCACTTGTAGGGTGATGAGGAACTCCTCACCTTTGCCACTGCTAAGTTCTTTTTTTAATGCCCTCGACCATAGACCCTATATTTCTTCCATGGTTCTCCTACGATCTATCTAAGGTTGCACTTCCTTGCATGTTGCTCTTATAAGTCTTACCTGTTGCTTGGATTTGATTCTTCAATCATAGACCCGTACTTTCCCTGTCTAGAAATATAAGGTGTGCTTGACATTTTCCAGTCTGCAGTGCGTGATGTTAGTATATTTTTCACTTGCAATATGCCTAAAATAGAGTAAAACTATTTCAAAGTTCAAAAGTTTGTGTGGCAAATACACTGATATTATTCTTGCATATGCCTAATGTAATATATTTTTTGCATACAATGGTGGTTCAAATTTTAGAACGTTTAATGCACGCATAATAATGTGCCTTATATTTATTGATGGAGGTAGTAACGGGTTTTCTCTTGTACTAAAAGGTACTCCCCTGTTCCAAATTAATTGAAGTTCTACGTAAATATATTCTATGGTGAATCTAATCAAACTAATTTAGTGCTGTAGATGTTGATACCTGATACATATTTTCATAGACTTGGTCAACGTAAAAAGGTTTCACTTAGAAGAAAGCTAGAACTTAATTTGTAAAAGAGTGAGTACTATCATAAGTCTCCAAGAGGTGTTAAGATATAGTACTGGTCCATAAACTGAACTTCAGGCAAACAAACAAAAAATGTCCATAAACTGAAAACTAGTATGGGAATCTCAGAAATTATGGAGAGGTGGGACATAGTTTTAGTTTTGGTAGGGTTTAAACATAGATGGATCTGGTTCATTGATTCGTCATTAACCTTATTCTGGGCTGGCCCATGCAGTACGTGGATGACAGTAGCATCTGATCCTTGGGCTGGTCTTGATATGGCAGTACCAACTGTAAATCTATAGTTGATCTGAATTCAGGACTCTTCTTTATTCTGATCTCTGGATGAGATCCAGCTGGTACACGGTTGTTAGCAGTACCGACAATTCTATTCCCGTACTGTGGCTTCCATCTTTGCCCTTGCGTTAGTCTATTGCATGGGGCTTGCTTAACTTTTCACTTTGGACAATCTTTATGTAAGGCTGCAAGAGTTAGTTGTTCCTTGTTGAGCCTTGCAAGAAATTGACTGCCAGCTCTCGATCTATTCCACATTTCCACCCTTTAAGTAAAGCCCCTTCACTTGCCAAAGCTGGCAATTCAGAAGGCTAGCCATTCCTTAGAATGGTTGCAGCATTACTCTGAGATCAGGTATCAAGCACAAGGTTGATAGCTTTGTTCCTTCCATTCCATAAATGTATTCCTGAGAGGAACTGCCTAGGCGTCTAGCTATCCTCACTTGGCAACACGATGGAAATCATATGACTAATCATTGTTTCCTGGCAGATGTATTCCCCTCCCTGCACTGCTCCTGGAAACAACGGTGAGCAGAGCTTCATGGCCGGAGCTAACCCGCTTGCTTTGCTAGACCATGCCATGGATTTCAATGAGCACACGCTTTATCCTATGCACAATGTAGGGATGCAAGATGGGGTTCAGTTCTATAATCCTACCACTGGTATTTTTCTCCTCAGTTCTCCTTTATTGACGAATAATAACTGTTTGTTCATCTCTCAAGTTTCTTTCTTACTACTGACATTTACATGTTTCCAACTCTCTCCAGGTGCCGAGCTAAGTAGAAATATGAGCATGGAGAAAGGTTTGAAGGGCGGTAAAAGGAAGGGCTTGGGCGAGGGCAGTTCGTCAGTGCATTCACAGGTGATGAAGTTACAGATTTTCTTTCCCTGGGTTGATTTTCAGCATTCTGGACTATATCTCATCGTTTATGTATCATCGCAGGAGGAAACTGGTGCGACCTCTCAGAGAGAAGTCAACATGGATCGTGCTAGCGAGAAAGCAGGTGATGCTGACAGCAACAGAGAGGACTACGTGCATATCAGGGCGAAACGCGGCCAGGCGACCAATAACCACAGCCTTGCAGAAAGGGTGATGAATCTCTCGAGCAACATATAATCATTAAACACTGCTGCACTTCGTGATTTCCTTGTTGATAGCAGCTAGTGTCCATCTGAAATGCAGTTTCGGAGGGAAAAGATCAATGAGAGGATGAAGCATCTCCAGGACCTCGTCCCAGGTTGCAACAAGGTACTATCAACATCACCTAGTGGGATATTGCTACCACTGAAATGTTGTTATTGACTATGCTAACCAATAGTTTTTTTTATGGAAAAGCAGATAACAGGCAAGGCCATGATGCTTGACGAGATCATAAACTATGTGCAGTCTCTGCAGCGGCAGGTCGAGGTAAGTGTTAACTGAAGCAGATTTCTCAAAAGACCACTCTAGCCCCACAATGACTGAAGGTGCCTGTTTCCCATTGGGTTTTGCAGTTCCTCTCGATGAAGCTCTCGGCAGTCAGCCCGGAGCTGAACTGTGATCTCGACCTCCAGGATGTAAGACGGACTCTGAAGAACAAATAGCTCTCGCATATATGTTTACTGTCAGCATTGCCGGCAGACTGACCTTTGTGTTCATCTCTGCCATGCAGATCCTATGCCCGCAAGACGCTCGCTCCGCGTTTCCGGGATACGGCCCGCGACTGAGCAATGTTCATCCTAGTATGTACAGGGCAGCACCGCCAGGCCTCTCACGGCCAGAACTATATGGGAATGGGATGATCCCAAACCCAGCAAATGTTCATATGGCGAGAACGGCTCAGCTGTCTGCATTCCCCCAGGTTTGCAGCAAATACCCTTTGAACAACACATTGCACCAATTAGCTGAGAGCTTAATAGTTTTCGCCTGACAGAGAGGTGTCCTCTGGGACGAGGAACTTCGCAACATTGGCCCGGTTGCCTTCCCGTCAGACGCCGGCACCAGTAGCTTAGAGAATTCCGGTAAATCTCAGCTTCTCTTTGTTGCAGTTGTTCCCTGGTGGTGTTGGAGTCGTCTGAACTTATCTTGGTGCTACATTTTTCGTGTTGCAGACTCGATGAAACTGGAGTAGCTAGCCAGCAGCTGACGGTTTACAACGTGCCCTGCTGCGTAGATCTCCTCTGGCTTAGCGAGTTTAACTGCTGTCGTTGAGGAGAGAGCTCTGAAGAATGTGTGCGTGCGTGCGTGTGACTTTTGTACAGTTTGACTAAGCAAACGGATGAAGAGTTTGTGGTTCTGTGTAATGTGAACTATTTCTGCCTGGAATTAGTGGACTATAATAACTGCGTTTGACGAGTTGATCTACACACGTTTGTGCTTATCAGTACTGGTTGACGTTGTCAGTTTACTCCATCTTTTCATGTTTGTGGTTCACTCTGAACACGATCATGATACAAGCGTGTGATTTTAAGCAAGTAATGCCATAAAGAATAGTGTTGTTGTACATTCAGCAGTATCAATGTCAATTGCTTGGCCCGATGAACCTCCTGATTTTTTTTTTTTTGAGAAACACAACATACACGCTTATACACTGCCCATGAACGGCAAACCTCATACATGGCCTCTAGAAGAGAAGGCTGAGCTGGCGGGGTTGGATCTTGAAATTGACAAAGTCCCCATAGGCGTCTCGTTCTAGACAGGAACGTCGCCTCCCACTAAATTAATATTTCGTCTTTATGAGACACACACATATCAAACCTGGGATTTGAACTCTGGTGGGGCTAGGGGTACAACCATCCAACCTCAAATTGGTTCTCAAGTAATCTCCTGATTTCTTATTATCTGTTCAAACTATGTATCCATATTGCCAATTTAATATTGGCTTTCCCTTAAAACAGAACAATGCTGTTATATGTGCTATTTCTCACTGATAATTTCAGTTTTATGATTCTTACCGTTCCAAATGGCTTGAAAGATTTGAAAAAACACACTCGCTTAAACAGTAGAAAATCCAAAAGCAATGTGAGAAAACGTAGGAAAGGACAAGAGGAAGCTTCTTTCCCGTGGCAAGCTGAGCAGCAGCAGCCTCCTCCAATGGCGACCATCACCTGCCACCTCCCCCCTCTCCTCCCTGGCCACCATCTCAACCTCCACCCCTCCCCGCCCCCCTTCACCCGCCACCTCCGCCCGTCGCCCCCGATTCGCCCCCTCCGGGCCGCCCGCCGCCGCCACCCCGACGCCGTCGTCGTCGTCCCGGACGCCCGCCCCTGGGTCGGCGACCTGTCCGGAGCCGCCTCCTACCGGGACGGCAGCGAGGAAGATGGGGACGAGGCGGGGAGCGAGGACGAGGACGAGGACGACCGCAGCCTGGACCTCCTGGCCCGGTTCCTGCACTCGGTCTTCAGGAAGGCCTCCCGCCGCGCGCGCCGCGCAGCCAGGTCCGTGCTGCCGCCCTCCGTCCCCCCTGAGCTGGTCCGTTTCGCTGCTTGCTTGTCAGCTTATTATATTACGTTTGTTCTGAATTAGAGGTGTATATATGGAGATCTCTCTCGGAATTGGGGGTGATCTGGTGTTGTGCTATGTTTGCGCGTGCAGGTGAAGTTCTCGGTCAATGGTGTGCTGGCTCTCACCTTCCTGTGGATCCTCAAGGGGCTTCTTGAGGTGAGGAATCCATTCTAAGATGCTAAACTGTTTGATGGATTGCTTCAAAACTGTGAGCTACTTTCGCTGGTTCGATCATGTGCTACCTCTATTATCATAGAAGAAATGCTTCTATACTATGCAATCCACCATTTGTCATGTTGGAGATATGCACACTTGCTCTTCGTTGGTACACGGCGTTACGATGCACTCTGAAACAAGAAGAAACTCTGTTGAGCCATTGTGTTATACTATCAAACAAGACAAACCCTGATAAAACGCTCATATCTTAGGTGGCAAATAACGGCGGATCCATGAGCATGCATGGTAGAAAATCTGCCCTCACGAACATAGCGTTATCTTGTTTCTGAGAATAGGATAGCGTTTTATTGTGCTTGAGAAGGGCATGCTGGTTGGGGAAAAAGTAGGTGATGCCTTAGTTGCCGGTTGCATAGGCACTTGCACTAAGGAAGGCAGCTAACACTTATTGATGGAATGATGGGTACTCTCCGCTTGGAAAATGCTTACTGAAATGCTGACATGTAGTTCTGAAATTGGAGTGGATAAAAAATCTGATAAACAGGGAACTAGGATGTTGTTATTTCTGCAGACTTTCACATTCTTGGAGCTGTAGAACATCATTTAGTTGGGTGTAGGTGAGACACTTCAGTGCGATGGATGGTTTTAAATTTGAGCGCTAGGGTTGCCTCGGTTTCTAAAACCAAAAATAGATTCAGTTCAGGAACACACAATGAGAAGTGCATCCCTGACTTGGAGAGGGTATACAAAGAATTTAAAGAGCTCCAGCTCGTGTTACAAGTATAATGTAGAGCACAGAATGTTTTGATAGAACTTACCCAAGGAGGAGCATGCATAACTCAGGCCAGCTGCATTCTTCATGACATCAAGTAGGATCATGATATACCAGAGGCAGTATGGTACTGTCACATACTAACCTACCCAGTATACAATCTGGCATTCTAAATCTTGTAATTTTGAATTTCCATTTTTTTCCTAACTATCTTGTTCTTGCCGGTGCCACAGTTTGATGGGTCTACTGCTAAGATCTGAACTATTTCTGCTCTCTTATCTTTCCTTTTTAGGCACCAAATGTATCTGTGCTGGTATAATGACATGTCAGACCAGTGAACCTAAGACCTCACTCTGTTCATGGTAGATTGTACAGATTAGCAGTTCTCTCTTGTTAGATAAACATTCAAATTACCCCATGCGGCATATATAAAATTAGACTACTTGTATCAGAAACAGAATAAAAATCAGATTAGGCATTCACAGTTAGTTTCCCATCTACTATTGACTAGTAAACTGCACGTGTGGTAGAAGAAAACAACTTTTTAAAAGTTAATATGTATCCATGTGAATAACTTGAGTATTGGCCATTCCGTGATTCACTTACATATCCAATAATTGGAAATGCAAATTCAAGTATGGTTGATTCAGTACATGACATTTGTAGGCAATTTCTTACTAAAAGGAAATCAGGGGTATAAGAAAACCTAAGTAGCTCTGTTTGGGATCTCTGTTTGTTCAAAACTTAACTACTTCAATACCACAATATTTCAGTAACCGGCCAAGCAATACTACAGTTTTTCTCCTTTGGATGTGTTTATAAAAAAATAGACCAGCCGTTTTTCAACTAAAATAAAAGTTTAGAGGATACCATGGTTTTTAAATCTACAATATTTGTTAAATCCAAACACCTCAAACTATATTAAATCGTTGTATTTTTATAAACCATATTATTCTGGCAAAACATTAAACTTGTTTACTCAAGTAACCGGATCATCCCATTATCTTTGTCATCTCGTAAATAAAATGAAAAGAGAAAAAAGAGTGAGATGATATTTCCAGTATTTAATAAAATTACATAACTTTCTTTTCGATAATGAGTGTTTTATTACTCAAAAAAATAAATAAAGGGTGCTTGATTACATAACTTTTTTACATGACTGTACCATAACATTTTTATGTTTCTCTCATGTTAGAAGATATGTTAATTTTAAGGGGTTTTAATATTGATTAATGGGGTAAAATGTGGAGTGAACTGTTTAAATGGGCTAGTTTGAAGTTTTTTTTTTTCCTAAAAAGACTATGGCACTTGAGCACCAATATGAGGTGAAAAAGAGAAGATCTTGTAGAGTTCAAAAATATAATATCTCATATGTATGTAGTGGAGTATTTTTACCTATAAGCAGGGGCGAAGCCAGCCTAGAATAGCATTGGGGTCATTTTCTACTAAACAATATTTATCACTAATTTCTCATTGAACTATGGGGGTCAATTGACCCCACAAATTGTACCTAGCTCCGCCCCTGCCTATAAGACACACTTCCAAACAAAAAAAATTATGGCATACGGAACCTTCATCAAGACATGCTAGCTGGATGGGTAGTGGTGGAACCTGAGACGTACCACAACCTATCAAGGCTCAACTTTCTCTTTCATTGCTGGATCTTCCATGTCCATGCATTGCTAGTCTAGTCCAAATTGCCGGTCCTGGAGAATAGAGAGCCAACAAAGACTGCAACTCACGTACAAGCATCAATTGCATTCTACCGCTTTCTAGAAAAATCGCATAGCGCCTAGATGTAGGTTCTGCACACGCTGAGCCTAAATTGAACTAGTACTCTGTTTTTTTATTTAGGCCCCTCTGTTAGTAAGCCGAATCAGGCCCATTGTTGTTTGTGCCGATGATTTGACAGACTTGATTGAACTTGCTACTAGTATTAGAGGGGGTTGAATAAACAAACATGGAGAAACAGCTTGTTGATTTCACAAATTGAAAAACAATTGTACACTATGATATTAAAATAATGTTGTGGTTCCATTATTGCAAATTTCGTGGAAGAATTAGGGGTTGCAACTTCAAATTTATTAACAGATTTATTTATTGTGGTGGGAAATCAAGATCCTTATTGGTTACTCAGAATATAGAATATGATCGTCTTGTACAAGCTCATCGGGCTGAATTTGGAACCTGTGATAACCATTAGCCAGACATCATGTCTTCCCATTTGCCGCATCTGCTGAGCTAGTTCATGGGTTAACTTGTTCTGGTCCGATTTTATTTATCTCAACTTCTGAAAAGAACTTCCCTTATAAATGATATGCTTTGATATCTATTTTACTTCCTGGATTGACCTGGCCAAACCAGAGTGGTCGTCAACCTTTGAGGTTAGGAATTAGGTTCTACTCTCCTTCTTGGCATGCAAATACTTCAACCTCTTCAGCGCTTGGGAATATTAACATTACACACCAAGACTCGTAGATGGCCTTAGCCCTTAGCAGATTCATCTCTCACAATGATATCACTACATGCTTGGCCTGTCAATTCTATGTATTTACCATGGGCATTTATTTGGTAGCCCCCATGAAAGTGTGTAGCGAACCTTATGAATGAATTGTGTGCTCTGAGGAACCTATTTCTCCCTTCCAGGCTATCATCACCTGCTTGGCCTGTCAATTCTATGTATGTACCATGGACATATATATGGTAGTCCCCATGAAAGTGTGGTTCTCCCTTCCAGGCTATCATCACCTGCTTGGCCTGTCAATTCTATGTATGTACCATGGACATTTATTTGGTAGCGCCCATGAAAGTGTGTTTCTCCCTTCTAGGCTATCATCATCTGCTTGGCCTGTCAATTCTATGTATGTACCATGTACATTTATTACAGTTCTCACATTCTGCTGCAGTATTTTGAAGTGCTCATGAACAAATGTATTGCATGCATACACACCGTAGGGGCTTCCCCTACGGTCACGAGCTTCAAAAAAAAAATGTATTGCATGCAAGCTAGCTCTCACTTGTGGTTGTAGTGACTGAACAGAAAAAATCAGGAAGAACCAGAAGTATGGCTGCAGAATCGACACATACCCTGGATATCAGTTAGCCAGCATGATCTATTGAATTCATGGTCTATTTTTCATGTCATATTCCTGGTTACCTCCTGCTGCTACCCCAGAGTTAATGTCACGCTGGTAGTTGATTCTTGCAATCAATACGGCAATTAGTGTTGCAGCCGCAGAAAACAAAGTCTAGGAAAACCCTGCAGTTGCATTCATAGGCAATGGGCAGTTTTTCTTGGAGATATTCATTAGGGGTAATATCGTTCAGCCTTTTCAAGGGTACTGCTTACTGCATTTATTGGACCAGCTATATGGTTCCGCATATGTATTTGTCATATATCTCTCAAAGCTTTAATACACATGAACTACGCATCCAAGTTTGCTTCTAGGGACAAGATGTGACCATATTATTGAGACATTTATCAGCACGGTGAATCTGCCAAAGTTGCTTGTGTCTGAATTGCTAAATAAGGTTCTCTGAGGATAAGAAGAGAAACTGACCTTGCACCATGTTGCACTGATGCGAGTCGCAACTAAAATTTCAGTTTGCATTTTCTGTGTGCAGGTGGTATGCACATTTGGAAGCATGGTGTTTATAAGCATTCTTCTTGTTCGAGGAATATGGTCTGGAGTAACCTACATCAGAGAAAACCGATACAGCTATATTCAACAGCTCAAGGACGATGACAACCGGTGGGGCAGAGTACAGACTGCTGGTTGATCATTGATTTCCTTGTCGGCAAAAACACTCATTGAATCAAAGGGGCCATGAATAACCCAAGGCCACTGTTGAGATAGCATGCCCCCAGCTCTGCGCAAACTTCTGATGATTGTTGTTCCTGTATAGCACAGCTGCACGAGAATGGAAGGAACCCCATGTGGTGTATACAAATAATGGGTTCTTTTCGACATGGTCCGTGTGGCGTGCCGTAGAATAGCTAAATGGTGCCGCATAATGTTACTAGCAGGCGGCTAGTTGGGTTTTATGCCTGGCCCCTGTACTAGCTGATGTATACACAAAGGCTCATGTTTGTTGTATGGAAGGCGGTGCGAAGTACTTTTGGTTCGCACATCATTTTTATTTGGATTTCGCATGGAAGCATGGGGCGGCACTGAACATCCGATCTGTTTCTGTTCTGTGATGCAATGAACTTGACAAAGTCAGCAGTCCCACTTCTGCAGCGGATTTCAATTAGTAATGCTGCCGGGGAGATGTGTGTCGGCCAAACTGTCTTTTGATCTCCAACAGGTTGTCCAATTTTGTTGCTTTTCTCGTGGCTTTGGTCGTGTTCATTTGGATTTTGCGGTTGCTGCTCTTGCACTGATGTTATATTGAAGTTACAAGTGGAGATCATTTAGTCAGTTTGCTTCGAGCTTGAGATTCCTCATCTCTGTCGCTAGCATTTGGCCAGGTGCTGCCAAAATGGATGTGACGGAAGTCCGGTAGTTGTCAAGGTACCTTGAGCGGCATAATCTTTTTTTTTTTTGACATCAAATGTGTTTGTTTAGGTTGTTGGGCCGCGGACATAAAATCGGTTGTCCAGCCACTGTGTGTCTATTTGGATCGGGTAGCCCCACGGCCTGACTGGCCGGTTTGATTTCCTTTTTCCAATTTCAGTAAATAGGCTAATATATGAGTGAAAGAGGCCATACAAACTAAAAAAATATTGCAAATAAAACACGGCTAATTTAGGAAATCACATAGTTCACACGCAATAGTATTGAATCATATGTAAAAAGGCACAAGTTTCATGCAAAATAGACAAAATAAGCTAGATACCTGAAGAAGATCACATATCGCGTTGGCATGTGATGGCTCGCTTCTCGAACAAAGCCCTTTGTTCCAGGTCCATGAAACACAAATCGGTGAGCATGATCGTTCTCCTTGCGAGCAACTTGGCCTTGGCGTCGTCGGCCAGTGTGGCAAGGGGAATCCGGCAAACAACTTGTGGGGCATGAGACGTTCTTCGACGGGATCGCCCACGTCTTCTTGCTAGGCTACCCCTGAATCACCGCCAACAGGCGTACGGTTGAGGTTAAGGACATGTGTCGGGAGGACAATGCCTGGGCGTCCAACGACGTCTATCGCGACCCACCGAGATGGGAGGGCAACGTCTGGGCGTGCATGATGGGACACGGTGTAGCTGACGACATATGGGGCGGGCGACGTACCAGAGGTGGCTTTACGACTTGGGAGGCCACAGAGCTTGTCGAAGAGGCCGCGCCGCCGCTGGCTTAAACTTGGCCGAGCGCCTCTAGCTTGATTATGAGGACGGTTGGGGTGGAAGTTGGGAGGCAGGGTTGACTTCTATGGTGTCCATCATAGAGAAGGGTTAGACGCCGACGAAATTGGAGTTTTGGGTGGTGGGAGAGGAAGCGGGCGGGCCTTGGGGGTGGAAGAGGTGAACGCGCGCAAAAGTGCTTGCTATCCACGCAGACGTATTTAAAGACCAAATTAAAAAAATTAATGGGTTTGTATTGGACCGCTAAGCTGAAATTTTGGTGTCTAGTTGTCCGAACGGATTAAAACGGACAAACGCCGTTTGTTTTGTGTCTGCCTAGTGGAAATGCAGTTATGGCAGAGCAGTGCATTAAAGTACTCTACTCTAGGGGTGGACTAACGAGCTGCTCGGATCGTTAAGTTAAACTTGTGATCGTTAAGGCTCGAATTGTTAAGCTCGCTAACAATAATTAGCTAAAATTACTGTTTGGCTCGGCTCGTTATGTGCTTGCGAGCGCTCGCGAGCTGTTTGTTAAGGATCATTAAGAATAGACATACACATGTAGCTAAGCATACATATCTACCTCATCAGTATTGAGATCAATATGGTAAGATAGACATGCGCAAACAACTAAGCGAGGAAGAACTACGTACTCCATTAGATTATTGGGTCAGCTCCGTTGGTTTCCCTTGATGTGTGGTTGTTGTCTATGGTTCACCTTTGATCGGCTTGGAGCCTAAGGACGCAATAGTGTGGCCTAACACTAGTTTCTTACCGATCTTAAGTTCTTAATAAGTAGCTCATGAATATTGTCTGCTAGGTTGTTTAGCTCGTTAACTTTAACGAGCAAAAAATGCTGCTCAGCTCGGCTCGTTAAGAAAACGAGCCGAGCTCAAACGAGTCGAGCAAACGAGCACTCATTTAACTCGCCGAGCTTCGAGCTTTTTGTCCAGCCCTACTCTACACCTATGTTTGGTTTTGCCTCGGCCCTACATCTACATGTAAACCCAAACAAACATATGTTACCACGATTGCAATTACGTTTGCGGCATAGCAACTGCCGACCACGGCACGCCAGCCACCTAAATCTTGCTTAGCAGCGACTGGTTGGTTGCCCTCCCGTCCCGTTGGAGTATGCTGCAACCCATGCCATGAGCAGCAGGACAGACGAGCAGTTATCAGTTGCCATCGCCATATCCATGGCAAATCCCTGACGAATGACACTTAGCCGTCAGATGCCCATCCAACGGCGCCGGCCGGGTGTTGGCGGACCCATGCCTCTTTATTATGAACAAGAGCGAAATACGCAATGTGCAATGTGGACGAGGCAGAAACGCGGTGCCACAAGACCATTCATTTGCCTTTATGAACACAAGAGCGACGTGCCGGCCCGTCCCACATACTACTATGCAGATAATAATGCAGGAGGTACGCGGTGTCAAGAAAAAGAAATGAAGTGGTGCCACAAGAGCACTGGCAGCCTCGTGCTACACGTAGAACTTTCTGTAGTAGCCAGTAGCCACACGTGTTTCCTTTGACACCACGATGTCTTTGGTGGCAACAGTTTGGTTGTTCGTAACCAACAGGATCTGGGGCGGTCAGATTGGAGATTTAGAGGATAAGCTGGTATGAACATGCTGCCATCAATGCTCCTCTGATTGTGGAGGTGGAGGCTATGGCTGTTCTTGGTACGTGGTGCAAGACTTGCCATGGAGAGAGATCATGCGTCGGTTGATCGTGGAGAGCGATTCTAATCTCAGCTGGCTGCCAGTTTTTGTAATGCAAACGATCTCCCAACAAATCGGAATGTCTACCTGTCTATGGAGATCAGGAGGGCTTTTTCTTCCGTTGGGCACGATGCAAACACGGCCGCCCCGTTTATATATGCTACACGAGCTGGTGTCAATAGAAAAAGATCCATGTGTATCAGTTATAACCCTAGTTTCTCGCTGACGAGCGATTGTAATCCTCTAAGTTAATCGACAAGGATCTCTGAACTCGAAGAGAAGAGATCTCCTCAAGGTTGACTGGCGTTTGATTAATTGGAGAGCGCACATCGAACAACCGGCGGGATCTCGCGATAGACGCTGCAACACAGCTGGGGTGCAGACGTGCAGTACTGACTCTGACCTGTACTAGAACACGAGCTCCTCGTGGCCTAACTTTGACACTTTTGACTGCCCGACCAGGGCGAGGACGATGATTTACTCACGGTTAACTCGACGGTGAACGCCGTAATGATAACCTTAAGGGCATCTCCGACGGGGCGACGCAGCGTCCGTTTGTATCCGCGCGGACGAAAAATGTACTTAGACTCTGCTTCAGCAGAGTGACGCATAGTGACTGGACTGTTCACGTCAGGGCAAACGTGATTCAAATATGCGGCATGTTTGCGTGTCAGCATGTAATACGTGCTCATAGGTACTCTGCCAGTGTGAGAAATGAATCATGTACTAGTAAGTACCCCATCTTTCTAGATAGCTATTGAATATATTGGAGCATCTTTACTACAACTTTATCAAAGCATTCAATGTATGTATTGGTTATAAGGCTAGCTATAACACTATTGGACATTTTCTGATAGAGTGATACTCCCTCCATGCCGGTTTACATGGCATCATGTATTAAAAAAAACTAACTACAAATTTGGTGGACAAAATATGAGATATATGCCATAAAATTATACCAATAGATTCATATTTTAAAAAAATTAATAGTATAACTTTTATGATATATATCTTATATTTTATTAACTAATATATTAGTCAAAGTTTTTTTTAAAAAACGTAATATATCTCTCTAAATCGGTATGCAGGGAGTAGTTAAGAAGGTACTCGCCCGAAACCTCTTGACCGGGCCGTCGGATCGATTGATCAGGCTGGTCATAGTGGGAAGTAACTTAGACTAATAACATATGTCATGTTACTAGTCTAAGTTACTACTTCCATAGTGGGTAGTAATTTAGATGTGGTTTCATGTATTGTGTTATTTATTACGTTGTAGACTCTTATTGCCTTGAAATGTGTGATGTTACAGTAACTTAGCTAGTTACCATCTCACTCTCTTTTTCAATTATTGTCATGCCATGTCATCAAAATACCTTGAAATGTGTGATGTTACCACCTATGTTATTCCCACTACGAGCAGTCTCAGGCGAGATAAACCCGCAATCACTTTGCTTAGGTGGCAGTTGTCACGCCACTGTGGACTCTATGCCGATCAGCACTAATTAGGCATGCGTAATAGACAACGGAGTTATGGAGCCCGTACTGTTTCGTCGATGGATGGTTGAAGCGGGCCTTGGCCTGATCTTGAATTCTTGATGCGTTTGTATCGTACGTGAAAGGAGTACGGCACGTGGGCTCCCACTCGAACGTAGCAAGGACTGACGTAGCAGCTGTTGATCACATGATCGGCTCATTTTGGCAAGAACACTACAGGAATCTGCCCAGATGCCGACGGCCGCCGGCCCTCGACGTAGAACTAGCCCTCGGCGTATGCTACGCCGATGGTGGCCCTCGGTGTAGCTCCTCGGGGAAGGTAGGCCTCGGCGCTGCCCACGTGGCCCTCGGCGTATCATCGACCGTCGGCGTAGCAATCTCTACGCCGAGGATATTCATACGCCGAGGGTACTCATACGCCGCTGCCATGGACCGGACGTACGCCGACGGCGTACGTCGGCGTACGCCACAGCCGTCGGCGCAGCGAGCCATTCCTGTAGTGAAAGCGCGCTGCATGAACACATGCATCCTGGCTTCCTCCTTAATTTTCAAAAGCAACCACGTACTACTGCAGCTTGGATCGTGTTTCATGCCTGGTCGGATTAGGTTAGCATCTAGATCTAGAGTGTTTTCTCTATTTAGGATTAAACAATGGAAACAAGTTTAGTTTAAACCTTAAGCTCGTGTAGGTAAGCCCGAATGGACCCTGATCTTTGAATCCTTGTCATTTGTACCCTGAATTTGCGAATCCCGGTCTAAATTAAACCATGTTTGATGCACCGGGAAAGCAATAATTTTCACCGGGGTTCGTAAATAAATGATAGGAATTCCAAGTTTAGGGTCCATCTCAACGAATTTCTATAATTTCAGGACTTAAAAATTAACTTTTTTCTTAAATGATAGTAGAGCTAAGCATTCTGCATTTTGATGGACATTGACAATAAGTAGGGAAAGTTCACGAAGCCGCTGCCTATTTCCTCCAGACATGCAAAAATAATTAGACGTCAGACTCAAGCAGCTTGTGGAGTGTAGACCATGATATGCACCGACGAAAATTAATTGCGTGCCTCATAAATTGAAAAATCAACACTGTCGACTGATCGATGATCGATCCACAAGTCGAGTATTGGCTGGGATTAGACGCGATCTAGGAATGGCGTGGGTAGACAAGTTTTCTTTAGCACGTGAGAGAACGGCTAAGATTTCTGTTCTCTGGTCCACGAGATCACAGGTCCGCGCTCGCCCCTTCAAGTTCAAATCCAAAATATTGTAGTTCCACAGTGCTAATGATCTCACACCATAGTGGTCAAGCTATGCACTGGTGGCTGCTACGTACTCCCTCCGTCCTCAAATAAGTGGATATCTAGCCTCTAAACTTTGTCCACAAAAGAGTGTACTTCTATCTTCCCAATGCAATTTAATTGCTTATAATCATTGAGCACATATTCTTCTTGCTTTTTACATGCAATTAGCTTATTGGAGGTGAAAGAATTAAAGAGGAGAGATGCATGTTTTCAATGTACTTTTCACTCCACCTCATAATTTATCTTGAAAACCCCGCAGGTACACTTATTTGTGGACGGAGGGAGTACTTGGTTTTCAAAAATTAATTATAATAGTCGCAACTTGCAAGCAGCCGTGAGACTGGCGCGGGCATCTCTCATCAGATCTGTAGACAACAACAGATTTTTTTTAAAAAAATCCCTGGACAGGACTACACCGTGTCAGGATTACTAAAGATTCGTTGATTACTAAGGTTTCCATCAAGTCAAAATAACATAGACGTCAGGTGAAAACAAAACAAAAACGTTAGATACACGTACGAGTAGAATTGCAGTACCAAGATGACATCTCCAAATATGTATATGATTATGATTTGACTAAGATATAAACAAATGCAATTGCCATAAACTGGACTTACGAGCAGGAACGCGTGGGTGTTAATATATGGAACAATTAGAGGGAGGCCGATATGGTTTGACCTAGAAGATATTCGTTGATACATAAGTCAGCCATAGAGAGGGTATTGTGTTATGAAATCTCAACCGAATCTTCGCTGGATTGATATTACAATAAACACTCGCATAAAACGATTACATTGTTTAACACCCTCACTCGATCGCAACTTATTTAAGTTGAGATTGCGTCTAAAAAATTCTAGTTGCATGTTTGATAAGGTTTAGTAAACCCATCTAAAACATGATAACCTATATGAATAAATCTAATATCCAATAGCTTATGAAACAGCTTCACTTGTTCTTGAAGAGATGGAGAAACCCTAACACCACCATGAATTGAAATAAAAATTATGGTGTCTTCACTTGTATAAGTGTGTAGTAACATTCTTCAATGATATTGGGCGAACATCGACTGCGCAATATTTCGCCCCCTGAGGACTTGAAGGAAGTTATCGTTGTGTGTAGTTGGTGGTACGTGAGGCCGCCTCCAATATCTATGCACTAAGGAGGGGGGAACAAATATCCACGAGTAGATCCATAACCATGGAGAGGCCCTTAATTGCTAGTGTACCCTCGTTGCTCGCTATGGAGCACTAATTGTGGTTATGAAAGGTGTAACAACAAACACACCTACGAGTGGGGCTCTGCCCGTGCACCCTCATATAACTAACACATACTATATCCTAATCATATTCTATTAATGTTAGTGGTGAAATCCGTCACTCCTTGAGAACACTTTTAGCCATATTGCAATTTCATTTGTATTAGATCGGTCACTCTCTATTAGTACTTTCTACTCATTTTCTTTTATTATTGCTTTGCTCTCAGCACAAACACACACTCACATTTGACACACTCTTTCTTGGGGTCAAGAATAACTTGTAGGTACAGCTTGGTAAAACCATAACAATAGGCATAAAGAGCATTACAAATAGCTCCACCATGGTTCGATACTCTCACTTCAAAACTAGCTAGATATGTCACGTGCACTTGTAGACATCAACACTCTTTACCGAGTTAGTATGAAAGCGGAGTCGCATCCCGAACCGCTAGTCAGTATTGCCTTCTAGCAAAGCATACCGACTCCTAGTTACCTACGAGCAGTCTATCAATCTGACGTTATGTCTGAGTCAAGTTGCCTCACAATATTAATGGTAAGCCGCAAGCGAGTTACTCGTCATACCAGTGTCGACTTAATCGAGTTGCACATGTCATGCTTCTAGATAATGTCACACGAGATGCCCTAGAGAACATCTCTCGGTGGCGGAGGGGCAAATTATATCTTAGTGCATCCACGTCATGCAACTTGCTTTTTTTTAAACTTAAAACCATTTCATTCAGCAAACAGCAGGTCACCTCATTAAAAACCTTCCAGTCCCCTTAGGTATCCTGGAAGGAAAAGAGTGCGTCAAAAACCTGCTGCCGTAATCATAGTATAGTTACATCATCTATAAGAGGTTGTAGGAGGAAGCTAGGGGGTTCATCGACCTAGGTACAATCGATCAGATTTAGCATTAAAGCAACACCTAGCTAGTGAATGCGCAACCTCATTTGATTCTCTAGGGCAAGGAGTAAAGCTAATAGAATCAAGACTAATAGCACCATCATCACAATCGGCAAAGATCGTCGACGCTTCATTCCATCACCTTTGCTCGCCAGTGCATGCTTGGATCACTTCTAGGGAGTTCGATTCAACAACTACCCTTGAACATCCCATGCCTTGGGCACGGCCAATCCCCTCACGCATTGCCAATGCTTCCGCCATCATAGGAGAGGCTACGTGAGTAATATAAACTGTCGATGCAGCTATAAAAACGCCTTTAACATCTCTGAGGACAGCACCAATAGCTCCTGTGCATGAATCAGCAAAGAAAGAAGCATCGACATTTACTTTTACCTGTCTCACCTCAGGTTTCGACCACTTCGCCGTAGTATTCTGGGCTTTCTTGGCACCGACTTTTGCAGCATTAGCCGTCATAGCAAGTATAGACATTTTGCATTTTATAAACTGGAGGTGTAGGTTCATCATGTGTTCGTTGTCGTCGTATCCACTATAAATACCAACAGGCCACCAAGACCACTTCTTTCACACCAAACAACGTAAACCCATCAAGAGCATTATTCTGTCTGTTTAAAATGTTTTCGATAGCCGCAGATCCCGCACGGTCCTCTACTAAGGCATCGTCGATGATATCAGACACACCCATACATTGCCAAACTGTCATAGCGGCCGGGCAGGTGAATAGAAGATGTCTGATATCCTCTGCATCCAAATTGCACACCACCTTTATAACCACCGGTTACAGACATTATTTGGTATACTCAAAGTCGGCTAATCCACAACCAGATCGTGCAACCACCACAGGTCTAAGGATTCCATTGCTTGAGTCGGTTGCATCATGACTTGCTCGTGCCAACTCAACCTTACTATTTGGCATACCAGTGTTAGTAGGTTAATCATGTCCATTCCCTACGATTATCGAGTGGACATGAAGATGAACAAAAGTACACTATCTTAAGATTACCCACATGGAAGAGCAATCATGTGTCGGGGTAGTTTATTTTCTCATTCAGTATGTGTCTTATGCTTGCATTTGTGTTGTAAGCTGCAATCCAATCAATTTTACAATGCACACTTTGGTTTATTTTGAAAATTTGTACTTTAAAACCATGTAATGTCTATATTATATTAAAAATCAAACATGTTTAAGATTTCAGACTATATTCTGCTTTTGTCCAAAAATGTTCCCTTCGTTTATAATTACTTTGTGTTCTAGTTTTTTTTTACTTAAAGTCAAACTTTTCAAAATTTGATCAACTATTTAGAAAAAAATCAGTATCTAGGATGTAAATTTGATAGCATTAAGAGACATGCATGATGAGAGGGTCAATCGAGTATGGAGTGGAAGCGAAGAACAAACAAAGTACACTATTTTAATATTCACTAGTAGAAAAACGCTCATCTATACCGGTTCGTAAGGGCCATTCGCACCGGTTTCTCAACCGGTATAAATTATCCGGCACTAAAGCCCCCCCCCCCCTTTCGTACCGGTTGCTTACGAACCGTATTAATGGCGCCTCCACGTGGGCGCCCGGAGAGCTCGGGCCAAGGAGCTTTGGTACCGGTTGGTAATACGAACCGGTACCAAAGGTTCCCACCCGCGGCAGGGAATTTGCCGAATCTCTGCCGCGGAAGGTGAAGTTTTAGGGTTTTTGGAGGGGTTTAGGGATATCGGTTTGTTTCATATCGTGTCGATGCACCAGAAACGCGTTTGGGTTTAGGTAGTACATGAAGATCAATATGATGCATAGCAAGTTGGTGCATATAATATAACACACATGTAATTGCATAAGATCGCAAATTAAGAAGCACTATGCATGAAGATCGATCTTCATGCATAGTAGTGGTACTCTCCGAGCCGTACTCTATATATTACATGTAGCATAGTGGTACTCTTCGAGTCAACTATATATGTAACATGTACATCTTCATTCATAGTGGAACTCTGCGAATGGTGGTATGACGTCCCGAAGGAAGAATCCCGCCAATTCCTCGCCTATTGCTATGAAGCGGTCATCGATTGAGAGCTTGTTCCGCTTTGTTGCCAACTATAAAAGAATAAGATACAAATGAGTACATGAGATATGTGTGTGTGTGTATATATATATATTCAAACCACAATGAAACAACTATTACTGAAACTCAGCACAACTTATGATAAGAAAACAAATTTGTGAATATTGTTTTCGTACCTCTTTATTTCTTGCATTATTCATTCTCTCGCTGACAATTCTGTGGATGTACTCGCAAACGTAGAATCCACAGAGATCAGTCCCTTGTGGTTGTTGCGGGCATTTCTTTACAAGAATATAAGTCAATCAAACAATAGTCAAGTATGATAATTAAAGGTGTGTGGACCTAGGTAGTACTACTTACTTTCGCCTTCCATCGCAGCCTCTATGGCCATTCATGGGACGTATCTTCCTTGATGAAAGTTGCCCATACGCTGCCCGACAAAAGAAAATGCATAAAAGAGTTATCAATTAGTTCATAGCAGGAAATTAACGAAACAAACCGATAACAATTAAAATTACCTTTTGAGCATTAAATAACAAGACAAGTATAGTTCCGGTTCTTTGCTTAGTGAGTCAAAGACTTCAACTTCTCCAATTTGCATATTGATGACGAGAAGAATAAAGTGAAACCTACGCACGTTTAAATATGTAGTGTCATATATATAAGTCATTAGTTAAAATTTTGACATACGGTGAGCAAAATATAATGTGTTATAAGACAGTAAGACTCACTGAAGTTGTAAGGCCAAATTATTAGGTTTTTGTCACGTTGTCGCTTCAAAAACCTTAGCAAAGTCTCCGGTGTATCCTTGTTATAGACGGGATCTTCTATGGTTTTAACATGCATTGTGTGCGGGTCAATGAACCCAATGTGCGTGATTTCATCCCTTTTGCATTCGAGTATCTTCGATCTGCATAATATAGCGCACAAAGGATTATAATCTGCAGACAATGAACGAGCTGAGCTAAAGACTTCTCAAATTAAATAAATCACTTACAGACAATAGGAACTGATGATAGATTTGTCGAGGGCCCGGAGATTGTATAACTGGAAAAGCTCGTTGAAGTCAACGTTCACACAGTATTCCTGGAAGTAGTGCTCTTCCCTAACTCGCACCATGATAGTCTCGATCCCTTCCTTTGAGGCATTAAGGTACCACGAATGCAAGTTACGCATACGTGTTGGTAGCTTCCTGAGATTCTCGACCAAATCTTTCCCTTGAACAAATTGATATGCTCGTTCAGCCAAGGCGTAATCGGTTGTGTCTTGTCGAGAACTTTGAACGGCCTTCCCGTCAAACACCTTGAGAGGCTCGACCGATTGAACGGGTTGTTGTCCGAGCTGGTAGACTTGGTGTATCCCTTTTATCTCCCCGATACCCGATTTAACGGGTTTTGTCGCCTCGATCATCTTGTCATACGACCTTTCAATAGAACGCCTATAGTCAGATGGCGGCGATGGTACAGGGTCATATAGATTCTCAACGGTACGCACAACTTTCACCGGATCTAGTGTCTTCTCGAAAGGTATCTCTGGCACTTTTGGTGCAAAAATTTCTTCACCTCGGCCTGAACGGCCTCCGCTTTTTCCTCTGGAGTTTTTCCCAAGGTAACTTCTCAGTAGGCGGCAGTTGTTTCTCCTTTCTAGCTTTCTTCCTAGGCGGCGTACCGTTCCGCTTAACGGACGCTGTCTTACGCGGAGGATCTCGAGATGGTGGACTCACGCTGGGGTCCCTCTCAGGTAGGTGTGGACTTGGCTGCTCACCAGGACTGCCACCAGGAGGAGTCGATGGCATTTGCTGCTCATGTGTAGGAGTCGGTGGCCTTTGCAAAAGGACGACGTACTTCTTCGGCCATAGGGCGAAACCGTGCTTGACATCGGCCAGTGTCCTCTCATCTTCACCTCTAGGAATATCAAGCTCCACTTTTTCAAAACCCGAAACAACTTCATCCACCCCGACACGAACACAACCAGGTGGAATGGGCATATGATGGTGCATTGCTCCATCTTCACTTGGGTACACATAGCCGACCGCCACCTTAACAGACGCGGTCCTGATTAACATATGTAGCTCGCAATCTGTCTTCTCCGTGACATAATCCACGGGGTAGCTTCCTCCACATCCGTCAAGATGCGAGGAACCGACACTGCTTCTTCGCTGAGATGGGGCAACATCGGCTTGTGCATCCTGTAGAAACAGCTGATCAGGCCCTCTTTTTCTCAAGCGCCTCCACCCTAGTCCTCAATTCTGCTAACTCGTCGGCGTCCTTCTTCTTCTTTCGTGAACGGCTTCTATAAGTGTCGGCGCTGTCCGGCCACGCTTCCTTCATGGTGAGACCTGGGCGAGCTCGTATCCGTCCAACATGTTCAGGGTTCCCCAGAGCGAGTGTCAGCTCGTCATTCTCTCGATCGGGAATGTACTCTCCCTTTCTGACCTTTTCAATTGCATCTACAAGCATCGGTACGATATCCTCAATTTTTTCCTTCCATTTTCCCTTCGCAACGATCAGCCCTGTCTTTGGGTCCAACCCTGCCCCATGAGCGAACAACCAGAACTTGGACCGTTCGGGCCAGTCCCATGTCTGTGGAACGATTCCATGATCCATCAGTTTATTCTCAAACGCTGTCCACTTCGGAATGGCACTCTTGTAGCCACCTGACCCCAAATGATGCGGAAGTTTCTTCTTTGCAGCATTTTCGGTATTTTTCTTCGATCGGGACACAAAAGTAGATGATTTCTTATAGTCCTTAAATGCGGCCCAGTGATCTTTTATCTTCACTAGATTATCATCGAATACTGGATCTTCATTCTTATATTTGTCCCATAAATTTTTCTTGAAGGTCTGGAATTGTATGGCCATCTTCTTCCATGTCCATTCCTTGACTTTATTCTTCTGGCCTTCCGTCATGTCTTCCGGTAGGCTGAACTTTGTCATGAGCGTGTCCCAAAGAAATTTTTTCATCGCGTCGTTGACATAACTAGCACCACTCTCCGGGTTCTTCGGCTTATGCCACTCTTGAATGCTGATCGGTACATGGTCCCTAACAATAACTCCGGATTGACTTGTAAATTTGCGGCAAAACTCCTTGGGCTCCACTGGTTCACCATTATCCTTGAATGCCGTGAGGGCTAACCTGCCCTCGCCCTTTAGCACCCGCGTCGGGCCTCGTTTTGATCTAACAGACTTGCTCGATGATCCAGAAGGCTAAAAGAAAAAATTATTCGTTAATAAGTGCAATACAAATAAATGAATGCATCTAGGGATGAACATATAGACTAATTGATACATAGATATACATGATGACCCACAAGTATAGGGGATCGCAACAGTCTTCGAGGGAAGTATTACCCAATTTATTGATTCGACACAAGGGGAGACAAAGAATACTTGTAAGCCTTAACAAAGGAGTTGTCAATTCAGCTGCACTGGAAACAGACTTGCTCGCAAGAGTGTATCGTAGTAACAGTTCTATGGTAGTGGAAATAGCGGAATAACAGCAGGAAATAAAGACAGCAGTAGTGATTATAGTAAACAGCAGGATTAAAATACTGTAGGCATAGGGAAGGATTTAACGGGCGTTGCATGGATGAGAGAAACTCATATAACAATCAAGCATGGGCATTTGCAGATAATAATAAAACAGTATCCAAGTACTAATCAATCAATAGGCATGTGTTCCATATTTAGTCGTACGTGCTCGCAATGAGAAACTTGCACAACATCTTTTGTCCTACCAGCCGGTGGCAGCCGGGCCTCTAGGGAAACTACTGGATATTAAGGTACTCCTTTTAATAGACGGAGCAAAGCATTAACACTCCGTGAACACATGTGATCCTCACATCACTACCATCCCCTCCGGTTGTCCCGATTCTCACTTCGGGGCCATTGGTTCCGGACAGCGTGTGTATACAACTTGCGGGTAAGACCATAAACAATGAATATCTTCATGAAACAATAACATGTTCAGATCTGAGATCATGGCACTCGGGCCCTAGTGACAAGCATTAAGCATAACAAGTTGCAACAATATCATAAAAGTGACATCTACGGATACTAGGCACTATGCCCTAACAATCTTATGACTATTACATGACCAATCTCATCCAATCCCTACCATCCCCTTCAGCCTACAGCGGGGAATTACTCACACATGGATGGGGGAAACATTGCTGGTTGATGGAGAGGCGTTGGCGGTGATGGCGGTGAAGATCTCCTCCAATTCCCGTCCGGGAGTGCCGAACGGAGACTTCGGCTCCCGCGACGGAGTTTCGCGATGTGGCGGCTTTCTGGAGGGTTTCGCGATGTCGACTTTTCTCCGTGCGTTTTTAGGTCGAGGCGAATAAGTAGTCCGAAGGGGGCGTGGAGGCCGGCGAGGGGGGCACCACATGGCCGCGCGGCAGGCCGCGCCGCCATGTGGTGTGGGGCCCTCGGGCCTCCACCTCCTTCGCCCTTCTGGCTCCGTCAATATTTTGGTAAAATAGGGCCATCTGAAGAAATTCCGAGGATTTTCCCGAAAGTTGGATTTCTGCAAAAAAACGAGACACCAGAGCAATTCTGCTGAAAACAGCGTTAGTCCGTGTTAGTTGTATCCAAAATACACAAATTAGAGGCAAAACAATAGCAAAGTGTTCGGGAAAGTAGATACGTTTTGGACGTATCAACTCCCCAAGCTTAGCTTATTGCTTGTCCTCAAGCAATTCAGTTAACAACTGAGCGATAAAAGAACTTTCACGAACACATTTGCTCATATGATGTATATATTCTCATGCTATGGCTAATACTTAAGCAGTTCATAATGAGATACATGCAAATAAGATCATCCAACAGCTATGTCAATCATGGAGAAGTACCAACAATTAATAATAAGCATCATGAATCATGTATGTAAGCAAGATTGCAATGTTCATAAGAGAATATGATAAAGTGGTATCTCGCTTGCCCGTATTTGATCGGCAAAACATAAATGCCGAGGCACCTCTGAGTTCATAGACAGACTAGAAGTAGTGATTTGTCAAAGATAAAAGCATCAAAGTTATACCACAATCAATCATATTTTGAGACAAGCATATTATATTAAGAATGACAGTTGTGCTCTCAAGATAGTGCTCGAAGAAAGAATGGAGACACAACATAAAAGTAAAAGATTGACCCTTCGCAGAGGGAAGCAGGGATTAACATGCGCTAGAGCTTTTTATTTGTAAAACAGGAGTAAAATTATTTTGAGAGGTGTTTGTTGTTGTCAACGAATGGTAATGGGTACACTAACTCCCTCATCAACCGGACTCACAAGAGCGGCTCCCATTTATTTATTTTTGGTTGGCACTCCTTCCAACCTTTCTTTCACAAACCATGGCTAACCGAATCCTCGGTGCCTGCCAACAATCACATACCATGAAGGAGTGCCTTTTTATTTAAGTTTTATTATGATGATGACACTCCCCCAACCTTTGCTTACACAAGCCATGGCTAACCGAATCCTTCGGGTGCCGTCCAACAATCACAAACCATGGAGGAGTGTCTATTTAAGTTAATTAATTCGGGACTGGGAATCCCATTGCCAGCTCTTTTTGCAAAATTATTGGATAAGCGGATGTGCCACTAGTCCATATGAGAGTCCGTCAAAAGTAAATGACAAGGTCGAAAGCTAAACACCACATACTTCCTCATGAGCTATGAAACATTAACACAAATTGAGAAGCATTTTGAAGGTTTTAAAGGTAGCGCATGAGAATTTACTTGGAATGGTTTGAAATGCCATGCATAGGTATTTATGGTGGACACTTTTGGAACAACTTGGTTTTCAGGTGTTTGGAAGCACGAGCGGCGTCCGAGTACAAGTGAAGGCTAGCAAAAGACTAGGGAGCGACAAATCAAGAGAGCAATAACTGTCATAATCATGCTTGCGGCAAAATAAATTAACGGAGGCATAAAAATGATACAAGAACTCTGAAGCAATTATAAATCATCGAGGCTTAATTGACTTTTTGTTCAGTCATATGCATGCGTGAGCATGTGCCAAGTCGATATAAATGAGTTATTCAGAGGAGGATACCACAATGCCATACTTACTTATGAATAAAACAATGCAAGCAAACATCCATGACATGCTACTCATATTAATAAATCGGAACCAAACATGAGAGATCATGAGCTACTAGACTTTCTCAAATAACATATACCTCACATGAACCAACTAAGCATGCTCATATGGATGAGTATATGTACAAAAATGAAAGCAAATAGAGTTCATACCAGCCTCTCACCACAATCAGATTGTCGTAGATCGTCATTATTGCCTTTTCACTTGTGTAGCTTGGATAATATAAAATGAAAACCACGCTCCAGCCACCGAAGACCATTGAACTCATGATGAACTTTACAAACCAAAGAAGAACAGCAAATATTTTTGGTGTTTTCGAATTAGAAACAAGCACGAAAGAAAACAAGCAAACAAAGCAAAATCTTTTTGGGTTCTCTCATAGCAAACTAACGATAGCAAATAAAGCAAACTAAGAGCAAGGTACCAAATAAATAAATGGTGAAGAGAAACAACAGAAATATTTTTGGTCTTTTTGTGTTTTAGGAAAGAAACAAAGTGAAAACAAAAGAATGCAAACTAACAGAAACACAGAAAAGCAGGATGACAGAAATCTGCCAAATCCTGACAGCAGTACAGAAATCGAATTTAACAAAAATCTTCCATTGCTCAGACCAAAAAGTGTTCAACTAATGAAAGTTAGATAACAACCTGGGGCACATGCTCAAAAATTGGCAACTCAAAATAACGTTCTGGCTGTGCGTACGAATTTTTTTGGTAACAGCACAGAATCTGTTTTTGGACAGCACTTCCCCAAATATCATCTCCCTCTCATTAGAAAACCACTCTAGAGACTAAACAAGTATGTACAAGTATCCAGCAACCATAATATGCAAAGAATGAGTGATGCCGGTATACCTCCCCCAAGCTTAGGCTTTTGGCCTATGGAGTTCATTCCCACGGTCCCCATGAAGTGGTGTCTTCGTAATATGAAGAACGACCCGGTTCCATGTATGTGCTGGAGGAAACGTCGGGGTACGTGACGGTGTAGTCGTAGGAGGGCTCGGCGTTCTCGGAGTCATGTTGCTGGTGGAACTCTTGTATCTTCATATGTTCATCCACCACCTCCTTTGTTAGCGACCATGATTGCCTGTCAATATTAAACAAACCCTGCTGGGGAAGAGGGATTTCTTTCTCATTCCCATCAGCAAACAACATTTTATAGACAATATTATCTATAGTGGAGTTAGTAGTAACAAAACGATGGCTCTTCATAGCAGCAATATCTAACTTCCTAGGGGTTAATGGTACATCATTAGAGTCAAGAGGAATATCTAGATGTGTTAAAATGCGCAGTGCAATAGTTCCTCCAAAAATAGGCCCCCTGCTAGACAGGCGGCGAGCAATAAGAGAACCAAGATGATAAGGTGTCTCTCCAGTAAGTGCGACATTCAAGAAAGCAAGATGGTAGCTAGAGATGTTACTAGTATTTTCTCTACCCAAAATGCTAGTACTAATGTAATATGCGAAATACTTAATAGCGGGGAGTTGAATGTTTCTTATCTTCCCTCGCTGGATGGTGCGGCAATCATCCCCGGTGATCCCTCGGTATAGCTCCAACAAGTCCCGGGGTTGTCATCAATCCTTCTTGCTGTACCTACAGGGGCAATACCCAATGCAAAACAAAATTCCTCCAATTTCATGGTAACAGGAATATCATAAATCTTGAATGCGACTGTCGGCTCATATTCCGTGTTGTGGAACTTGAAGCTCTCAACGAAAATCTTGGTGAGCCTGTAATATTGTCCCCTCTCGTCTCCCACGTAGGTGGCTAGGCCTGCCCTGTTGACGAGGGTGAAGAAGTCATCCAATAACCCTGCATTGGTTAGAAACTCATAACAAGGGAAGGATGAAGCATTAGGGGCCCCATGGTCCTCCTCGGGCGCGAAGCTAGGCGCGATGACATCCTCATTGTAGGATCGCCTAATTTGAGTAGACGCTCTTGAGGGCCTACCGGTGCTGGTTGTTGCTTTCTTGAACAACTCTCCAAACTTGAATTTCTTCATCTTCCCCTTCTGAAATTTTCAACAATCATTATAAAATTTGATTTCAAGGTGTGTAATTGAAGGGAACTACTATAGGAACTTGCTAGAGTACTTCACATGCATCAAAACTAATTTCTTCCACTTAGAACAAGCATGCAAGCTCACTAAACATGTTATCTACAGCAGCAAAATATTCAAGATATACTCAACCAAATGAAATTCTAATTGGACAATCAAAGGAGTCACATACCAAGGAGTAAATGTGCCAAATTTCAGACAGAAATCTGGGCTGAGCAAGGAGATCGAAAAATCGCGAGTTCTTGAGCAGAAACACGAGTGAGAGAAACTTGGTACGAGTTTTTTCGGGAGAGAGAAGGTGCTGGGAGGAAGAGATGGTGTAGTGGGGCAGGGTGGCCCACACCACATGGTGGCGCGCCCCTTGCTGGCCGCGCCGCCCTATGGTGTGGCACCCCTGGTGCCCCACAGGTCATCCTCGGTGCTCCTGGTGCCTCGTCGAAAAATAGGACCAACGGTGTAATTTTTGTAATTTTTAGAGAACTTTGAAAATGCACATTTCTGGGCATTAAATTAATGATTACTGCGCAGGAAAATGATTTCTAAAATCTTAAATGACCTAAGCATATTGCAAAACAAAAGTGCTACAGCAAGTAAAATAGGTGAAGGGAGAGAGAAAGAAAGAAGTGTTGTTTAGCTCTTTCATGCAATAAAATATACTTGTTAACAAGGTTGATCAAGTCTTGCTACCAAATAAATTTTATATGACATAAGAAGAAATAAACCTCAAATCAATCATGTTACCTTATATTGAATTGATATGGATCCAATCACAAGAGTTTGATATTCTTCTTTAGGCTCATATATAGGACAATCAATGGATCCCACTTTGATAGTTTTCACATTAAAAATTGTATTGACTCCACATACTTTATCAATCCTCTTGGGAAAATAGACAGTGTGTTCCTTATCATCAACATTGAAAGTAACCATGCCTTTATTGCAATCAATAACAGCCCGTATTAAGAAAGGGTCTTCCAAGAATAATGGACATATTATCATCTTCGTGCATTTCCAACACAACAAAATCAGTTAATATTAAGCAATGAGTAACTTGAACAGGAACATTTTCACATAAACCAACAGGAATAGCAGTAGATTTATCAGCCATTTGCAAAGATATATCATTGGTATCAATTTATCTAAATCAAGTCTCTTATAAAGAGAAAAAGGCATCACACTCACACCTGCTCCCAAATCACATAGAGCAGTTCTAACATAATTATTCTTGATGGAACAAGGAATAGTCGGTATACCTGGGTCGCCCAACTTCTTTGGAATCTTACCATTGAAGGAGTAATTAGCGAGCATAGTAGAAATTTCCTCATTGGGGACTTTCCTTTTGTTAGTAACAATATCTTTCATATACTTTGAATAAGGAGGCAATTTAATAGCATCAGTCAAAGGAATTTGCAGAAATAAAGGTTTCATCCAATCACAAAATTTATTATAATGTTCCTCCTCCTTTGATTTTAGTTTCTTAGCAGGAAAAGGCATTTGCTTTTGAACCCAAGGTTCTCTTTCATTACCATGTTTCTTTGTAATAAAATCTTCTTTAGTATACTTTTTATTTTTAGCATGCTTTTCAGGTTCTTTTTCAATTTCTTCTTTATCAGGAGTATCATTCTTATCATTATCTTCCTCATGTTCATTACCACTTTCAGTTTCAGCATCAGAAATAGAAATACTATTAGGATCACTAACAGGTTCAGAGGATTCTACAACATTCTTATGTTTCTTTTTCTTTTCTTAGATGGAGCACTAGTTTTAATTAGTTGAGAATCTTGTTCAATTCTTTTGGGATGCCCTTCAGGATATAGAGGATCCTGGGTAGAAACACCACCTCTAGTTGTTACTTCACAAGCATGTTTTTCTTTAGAATTATTTCCCAACAAGTCATTTTGCACTTTAGTAAGTTGATCAATTTGAGTTTGAACCATTTGAAAATGTTTAACAAGTATCTTAACATCATTGGAGGTTCTCTCCACAATACCATGCAATTCACTAATAGCTCGGGAATTTTCCATTAAATGATTCTCTACTCTCATATTAAAGTTTTCTTGCTTAACAATATAATTATCAAATTCATCTAAGCATTGAGCAGGAGATTTTGAATACGGAATATCTTCCCTAGTAAAGTGTTGAAGCGAGTGTACCTCAATCATGGGTGAAGGGGGAATTGTCTCACATATATCTTCTATAGGAGGTAGATTCTTCACATCTTCAGGTTTAATACCCTTCTCTTTAAGAGACTTCTTGGCTTCCCTCATATCTTCATCATTCAATTTAATCATACCCCTCTTCTTCACTATCGGTGTCGGGGTTGGTTCAGGTGTAGACCAATCATCATGATTCCGGCCTATTTTAGCCAATAATTCTTCAGCGTCGTCTGGAGTTCTTTTCCTGAAAACACAACTAGCACAACTATCCAGGTATGCCCTAGACTCAATAGTTAGCCCACTATAAAATATATCAAGTAAATCATGCTTTTCCAAATCATGGTCAGGCTGAGCTCTAATAAGAGAACAAAATCTAGCCCAAGCCTCGGCAATTTCTCTCCATCTTCCTGGTCAAAATTATAAATTCTCTGCAAAGCAGCATGTTGAGCACTAGCAGGAAAGTATTTACGGAAGAAAACATCAAGCAATTCTTTTGGACTTTTAATAGAACCAGGAGACAAATTATTATACCAAGTTTTAGCATCATCCTTTAATGAGAAAGGAAAAATTTTAGCGACAAAGTAAGTACGCATCTTAATATCATCAAAAAACAAGCCACTAAGAGTAGATAACTCAGTCATGTGTTCAACAGCACTTTCTTTTTCAGTACCACAAAAGGGTGTTTTCTCAACAATAGCTATATGAGATAGATCAAGAGAAAAATCATAATCTTTATCCCTAATGCTTATAGGAGATGTGGCAAATTTAGGATCGGGAGACAATTTATATCTAACAGCATGTTCCGCAAGCAACTTTTTAATTTTTCTTGCATCAGTAGTAGCATTGCATTTTTCAATAAAATCATCATTAAGCTCTACATAATCCTCATCAAGATCATCACTAGAATATTCAAGACTCAGGTGAATTAACAGGTGTAGCAACATTAGGAGTTTCAGTATTTTCAATTTGTCTAGACTTAGCAATTGTAGCATCTAGAAAAGATCCCAATGAACCACTATCATCAAGCAGAGAAACATTATCAATATTATGAGAATTTTCAGATTCAGCAGAAGTACCAGCAGAAGCATGTGGCGGTGAAACAAGTTTATCAATCACAGATGGTGAATCAAGAGCGGCAGGTACTCAGAGTTGTACCTTTTCTTGTAGTGGATGGTAATATGGCGATCTTAGTATCGCGAGTTTACCCATAATGGAGAATTTGCAGCGAACAATATCAATCCAAGTGAACTTCCAAATAAAGCTATGCTCCCCGGCAACGGCGCCAGAAAATAGTCTTGATGACCCACAAGTATAGGGGATCGCAACAGTCTTGAGGGAAGTATTACCCAATTTATTGATTCGACACAAGGGAGACAAAGAATACTTGTAAGCCTTAACAGTGAGTTGTCAATTCAGCTGCACTGGAAACAGACTTGCTCGCAAGAGTGTATCATAGTAACAGTTCTATGGTAGTGGAAATAGCGGAATAACAAAGTGAAATAAAGACAGCAGTAGTGATTATAGTAAACAAGAGGGATTAAAATACTGTAGGCATAGGGAAGGATTTAACGGCGTTGCATGGATGAGAGAAACTCATATAACAATCAAGCATGGGCATTTGCAGATAATAATAAAACAGTATCCAAGTACTAATCAATCAATAGGCATGTGTTCCATATTTAGTCGTACGTGCTCGCAATGAGAAACTTGCACAACATCTTTTGTCCTACCAGCCGGTGGCAGCCGGGCCTCTAGGGAAACTACTGGATATTAAGGTACTCCTTTTAATAGAGTACCGGAGCAAAGCATTAACACTCCGTGAACACATGTGATCCTCACATCACTACCATCCCTCCGGTTGTCCCGATTTCTTGGGGCCATTGGTTCCGACAAACGTGTGTATACAACTTGCGGTAAGACCATAAACAATGAATATCTTCATGAAACAATAACATGTTCAGATCTGAGATCATGGCACTCGGGCCCTAGTGACAAGCATTAAGCATAACAAGTTGCAACAATATCATAAAAGTGACATCTACGGATACTAGGCACTATGCCCTAACAATCTTATGACTATTACATGACCAATCTCATCCAATCCCTACCATCCCCTTCAGCCTACAGCGGGGGAATTACTCACACATGGATGGGGGAAACATTGCTGGTTGATGGAGAGGCGTTGGCGGTGATGGCGTGAAGATCTCCTCCAATTCCCGTCCGCGGAGTGCCGAACGGAGACTTCTGCCGCGACGGAGTTTCGCGATGTGGCGGCTTTCGGAGGGTTTCGCGATGTCGACTTTTCTCCGTGCGTTTTTAGGTCGAGGCGAATAAGTAGTCCGAAGGGGGGTCGGAGGCCGGCCGAGGGCCGGACCACATGGCCGCGCGGGCCCCCCGGGCCGCGCCATGTGGTGTGGGGCCCTCGGGCCTCCACCTCCTTCGCCCTTCTGGCTCCGTCAATATTTTGGTAAAATAGGGCCATCTGAAGAAATTCCGAGGATTTTCCAAAGTTGGATTTCTGCACGTAAACGAGACACCGAGCAATGCAAAACAGCGTTAGTCCGTGTTAGTTGTATCCAAAATACACAAATTAGAGGCAAAACAATAGCAAAAGTGTTCGGGAAAGTAGATACGTTTTGGACGTATCAATACACCTCGCCGGAGTTTGTGATGGACACTTCGTTGTCTCTTCTAATTTGTTCAGACTCAAGTCCCTCGCCGAAATCATTCAGAAAGTCTTGGAAATCGTTGTCATCTCCATCGTCGGGTTGGACCACGGGCACTCTCATAGATCAATTGCTGCACCGCTTCTTCCCCCTCCTCATCTCGGACGAAGGTGCCGTCCTCCATACCTCAATGTCACTACAAAATTAAGAAAGCAATTGTATTTCATTCATCATGTCATGATCATATAACAGATTGCTAGATGGATAACAATTGAAATGAAGAAAGCAAAAAAACCCTAACGGACCGCCACGGCCACGGACACCGCTCCTCCTCTCGCTCTTCCCTGTAAATTAAGTTTTTATAAATATAAATGGGTCTGGCCTCTCGATTTACCCTCGACCCGAACGGATCAAATGGAGGACACAACCTTATCTATCCACGAGCCGATCCAAAAGAACCAAAACAGACACGTGATAAATAGGTCGGCTCACTGGAGATGACATGCATGATTTGAGTCAATCTATTTGAAATGTACTTGCATGTGTGAACTGGGGCAACAAGGCGTGACGCCGGGAGACAAGGGAGGGAACGGTGTGTACAATTTCAGATATATATCCAAAAATGAGAAGGAGTATATATTTGGTGGGGCGTCTAGACCGTACGGCTCGCACACAACACACGTGTTCAGATAGTCCTCGCTCGTTCCAAGCATGTGGTACACAGCGCAACGAAGATTTGCAGCATGGTTGGAGTACGTATTAATTTCCCCGGGTTGGGGTTGGTTCGTCGACGTCATCGCCCACGGGAAAAGGAAAACACGTACGACCACGGCCGCCGCGGCGGACTCGTGGACAGAGAACTCGCGCGAGAAAAGCAGGCACGTCAGTACGACCGCCACCCTAAACCAAACGAAACCTACCACCAGTACACCAGGTCCACGCATCCCCGGCGCACGGCCACGGCGCACGGCAGGGCAGGGCAGCGGCACGGGCAGGGCAGCGCAGCGGCACGGGCAGGCGCACGGCAGGGCAGCAGCACGGGCATGGCGCACGGCAGGGCAGCGGCACGGGCACGGCGCACGGGCAGGGGCAGGGCAGCAGCACGGGCACGGGCACGGCGCGCCATGACCATGCCGCCGGCGCCTACCCTCCACACGGGGTAGATGGCCGCGGCGCGGCGCGGCTTTTCGTCGACCGCGGCCGGGCAGGTGCTGCAGGGGCGCGCTAGCTGGTGGCTGCGGGCGGTATGCGCTGCGACAGACGGCGGGCGTGCGTGGGCGGCGCGGCGACGCGGCAGTGGCCCGCGGCTTAGGCCAGTGGCGGCGAGCCGGGAGCGTGACGGAGGGAGGCGAAAAAAGGGGCACCGGGGCGGAGGGACGGGAGGCGCGGCGCGCGGCGGCAGCGGCGAGAATGGGGCGACCGGGACACGGCGACCGCGGCCGCGGCAGCTCGCGGTGGCCGCGAGCTCTGCACGCGAAGGAAAGGGGTGGCGGCGGCGCCGCGAAGGGGGGAAGAAGAAGGCTCGCCCGGTCGTTAACCAGGATCTTTTACGGTGGTACCACCAACCGGTACAGTTTTTCGCGCTGGTACGCTTTTGTTTTTCTTTTTCTTTTCTTTTTCTTTTCATGTTTCTTTTCTTTGTTTCTGTTTCTTTTCTTTTTATTTTCTGTTTCTTTACTTTTTATTTGTTTCTTTTCTTTTGTTTTTTCTTTTGCTTTTCTATTTCTTTTTTCTATTGCTTTTCTTTTTTTTTTCTTTTCTATTCCTGTTTCTTTTTTCTTTATTTTCTATTTATTTTTTCTATTACTTTTCTTTTTCCTTTCATTTCTATTTCTTTTTTATTTATCTTTTCTATTGCTTTTGTATTTATTTTTTCTATTGCTTTTGTTTTTCTTTTCTATTTATTTTCTCTATTCTATTTCTTTTCTTTACTCTCGCCACGACGCCGTCCGCACAGGACACTTTCCCGCCGCGAAACCTTCCCGCCACGCCGCGCGAAATGAAAAAAAGAAAAGAAAGGGCGGGAATGAAATTTTATTACGATTGAACTCGAATTAAAAGTACATAGCTTAACTGAAAATTAAAGATACATGGCGGGAAGACAGATCGAGGCAAACCTTTAGTACCGGTTGGTGGGTGCAACCGGTACTAAAGTTGTCGGTGGGATAAGGACGCGTGGGTAACCTTTAGTACCGGTTGGTGGGTGCAACCGGTACTAAAGTCGGCGATAAGGACGCCTGCTCGATGAGATAAAGTATGTAGCGCACGACGCCCGTTTGGGATAAGGACGCGTGGTAACCTTTACACCGGTTGGTGTGCAACCGTACTAAAGTCGTCGCAGATAAGGACGCTCGCCTATAAAAGGAGCATCGATAGACCATGGGAAGCAGCTCAACAAGCCAACATGGATGGAGAGTTTCATCACCATGGATGGGGAAAGGGTTGGGAAATCTCGTGGCGGAACTTGTCGAAGATGCCCTTGGTGCACACGCCCTATGGCATCTTCGGAAGTTCCGCCTCGGAAAAATTTCCCAAGCCCGTGGAAGACTCCATCTCCTCTAACAATGTTGGGGAAAGGGTTGGGAAATCTCCCGTGGCGGAACTTGTCGAAGATGCCCTTGGTGCACACGCCCTATGGCATCTTCGGAAGTTCCGCCTCGGAAATTTCCCTGCAAGCCCGTGGAAGACTCCATCTCCTCTAACAATGTTGGGAAAGGGTTGGGAAATCTCCCGTGGCGGAACTTCTCGAATATGCCTTGGTGCACATGCCCTATATATGGCATATTCGGAAGTTCCGCCTCGAATTCCTAAGCCCGTGACTTAACTAGTAAAACAAGCCAACCATCTCCATTGTTAATATCTTACATACAATAACATCATTACACAAAAGTGATTTCCATATTGAGATACACAAGTTATACTCCATCTCCTCTAGTTTCTGAGTTTTCTTCCGTTTCCCTTTCTTCTTACTGCGACGCAACCATGGACAATCTTCATTGTTTAAGATGATGCTTGGGTCAATTTTTACCTTGAAGGGTGGAATATCGTCAAACTTATTATAATCTTCTGACATGTCTGTCTTGTCCTCTACTCCCACGATGTTTCTTTTTCCCGAAAGAACTATGTGCCGCTTTGGCTCATCGTATGATGTGTCCTCTTGCCTTTCTTTTCTTTTTTTCGGTTTGCTAGACATATCCTTCACATAAAAAACCTGAGCCACTTCACTGGCTAGGACGAATGGTTCGGTGTCGTACCCAAGATTCTTGAAATCCACTGTAGTCATTCCGTACTGCGGGTCTACCTGTACCCCGTCTTTCAGGTTGAACCATTTACACCGGAACAAAGGGACCTTGAAATTAGGTCCATAGTCAAGTTCCCATATCTCCTCTATGTATCCATAATATGTGACCTTGTTCCCATTGCCATCTTCTGCATCAAAGCGGACACCACTGTTTTGGTTGGTGCTCTTTTTGTCTTGGGCGAAAGTGTAAAATGTGTTCCCATTAATCTCGTACCCTTGAAAAGTCGATATAGTAGAAGATGGTTGCTTGGCCAACAAGTACAGCTGCTCGTCATCGGTGACATTCATGAGACGTGTTTGCAACCAACCGCCGAAAGTCTTCATGTGTTCTCCATCAATCCAATCTTCACGTTGCTCCGGGTATTTAGAGCGTAAGATCTCCTTGTGTTCCTCTTTGTACGGAGCCACCAAGATGGAATTAAGTAGAACTGTGTAGTGTGCTTGAGTGAAAGAATGTCCGTCCATACACGTTGCTGATTTCTTTCCTAGCGTGCCTTTTCCACGCAGTCTCCCCTCATAGCGCGATTCAGGAACACCGATCGGCTTAAGGTCAGGAATAAAGTCAACACAAAACTCAATGACCTCCTCTGTTCCATAGCCCTTGGAGATGCTTCCTTCGGCCTAGCACGGTTATGAACGTACTTCTTTAAGACTCCCATGAATCTCTCAAAGGGGAACATGTTGTGTAGAAATACAGGACCGAGAACGCCAATCTCTTCGACCAGGTGAACTAGGAGATGTGTCATAATATTGAAGAAGGATGGTGGGAACACCAACTCGAAGCTGACTAGACATTGGACCACATCCCGTAAATTTTGTAGAGTAAGTGGATTGATCACCTTCTGAGAAATTGCATTGAGGAACGCACATAGCTTCACAATGGGTACTCGAACATTTTCCGGCAGAAGCCCCCTCAATGCAACCGGAAGTAATTGTGTCATAATCACGTGGCAGTCATGAGACTTTAGGTTTTGAAACTTTTTCTCCGACATGTTTATTATTCCCTTTATATTCGACGAGAAGCCAGACGGGACCTTGATGCTACTCAGGACTTCAAAAAAGATCTCCTTCTCCTCTTTGGTAAGAGCATAGCTGGCAGACCTTGATACTTCTCTGGATTCAGGTTGTTTCCTTCGTGGATACTTTGCTGGTCCCGCCGTGCTTCCGGTGTATCTTTTGTCTTCCCATACACGCCCAAGAAGTTTAGCAGGTTCACGCAAAGATTTTTCGTCACGTGCATCACGTCGATTGCAGAGTGAACCTCTAAGAATTTCCAGTAGGGTAGCTCCCAAAATATCGACTTCTTTTTCCACATGGGTACGTGTCCGTCAACATCATGCGGAACAGATTGTCCGCCGGGACCCTTTCCAAAGATCACTTTTAAATCCTTGACCATATCATATATAACTTCCCCATTAGGGCGGGTAGGCTTCGTTCGGTTATCTGCCTCACCTCCGAAATGCTTTCCTCTCTTTCTTACGTGATGTTGTTTTGGAAGAAATCGACGATGCCCCAGGTACACATTCTTGTTTCCCAAATAATTACTATCAGTCTCACCTAAACAGTGTGTGCATGCATTGTATCCCTTGTTTGACTGCCCTGAAATGTTACCAAGAGCAGGCCAATCATTGATGGTTACAAATAACAACGCTCGTAGGTTAAATTCCTTTTGTTCGTGCTCATCCCACACAGGTACACCTTCGACACGCCACAACTCTAAAAGTTCTTCAACCAATGGCCTCAGGTACACATCAATGTCGTTGCCGGGTTGCTTCGGGCCCTGGATGAGCACATCATAATGAACTTCCGCTTCATGCACAACCAAGGAGGAAGGTTATAGATACATAGAGTCACCGGCCAGGTGCTATGACTGGAGCTCTGCTCCCGAAAGGATTAAAGCCATCTGTACTTAGACCAAATCTTAAGTTCCTTGCGTCATCTGAAAATGACTTGAACTCTCTTCGATTTTTCTCCCTGCGACCCGTCGCGGGTGTCTCAGCATCACATCTTTCTTACGGTCCTCTTTGTGCCATCGCAACAACTTGGCATGCTCTTTGTTCTGAACAAACGTTTCAACCGTGGTATTATAGAGCATACCACATCACCTTCGGAACCCTCTTCCTGGGGGTGGACTCACCCTCAACATCGCCAGGGTCATCTCGCCTGATCTTATACCTCAATGCACTACATACGGGCATGCATTCAAATTCTCGTTCTCCCCGCGGTAGAGGATGCATCATTGATGCATGCATGTATCTTCTGCACCTCTAATCCTAGAGGGCAGACAACCTTCTTTGCTACGTGCTAGAGGGCAACACGTTCTCCCCGGAAGCATCTTCTTTATTATTTTCAAAACTTTTCAAATCCCTTGTCGGAAGTACCATTCTCTTTCCTTCCAGCAATTCCAGCGTGGTACCCACTTTTTCTGACCATTTTCGCAATTTGGGTACAACAGTTGTTGTGATCCTCTAACATTTTCTCCAACTTCAACCTCTCCTTTTCATTTCCGAGTTCATCTTCGCATCAAGAATGGCCCGACCCAAATCGTCATCCGGGTCATCAAAAATCGGCTCATCGAAAATGGGCTCTTCTTCAGCTTCGTCTTCCCCATTCTACTACCACCGTCTTCAATGAATAAGGGATAGTTGTCACTATCCTCTTCTTCTTCGTTGTCTTCCAATATAACCCCTCTTTCTCCGTGCTTGGTCCAACAATTATAGCTGGGCATGAAACCATTCTCCAGCAGGTGGAAGGGTCTTCGAGGTAGGGTAATCCTTCATATTCTTACAGGAACTACATGGACAATACATGAAACCATTCGACCGCCTGTTTGCCTCAGCCACGTTGAGAAAATAATGCATGCCGGTAATGAACTCGGGATGGCACCGGTCACCGTACATCCATTGTCGACTCATCTGCATTTTATATGTATATCAAAAATCATTAAGTACACAACATCATGGATATATGAGTGACCAACTTAATTAATATTCAAGTTCATCACATAAAACTAATTGTTTTTTATAAAAAAGAAGAGGGGCTCACCGAGGTGTGGTACCGTGCCGGCTAGGGGACGACGCTGGCGATCGACGGCGTAAGGACGGGGATGATACTAATTAAAACCTACAAAACATACCATAATTTCAGCTCAAATTGCATATAAAAAAAATAAAATCACTAACTTAGGCATTTCATCGAACACCTTGCTTGCACTACAAAATAGTACGAGTTAAAACTACCAAAGAAATTAGCTAAATTAGGAACGCGGAAGGAAGGATGATATTGCTAACCCTTAGATAGATGGGTGCCGTTAATCTTGTTAAAATGGTGGAGAAAAATGAAGATTATTGGAGTGTGAGAGGTGGAGCAAAATTTAGAGTGTGAGGAGAAGAGAAAAATGAGAGCCACTGCACTCGGAAAGGGTTCGTGTTACGACAGCGTCCACCGGGCCCACCACGCGTCTGAATTTTGGGCGAAGACGTTTACGCGGTTCCTAACACGAACCGGTACGAAAGCTCCTCACGAACCGGTACCAAATATCCTCGCCCGCCAGAGCCCTTGAACCGGTACAGATGACCCCATTGGTACCGGTTCGTAAGGGAACCGGTACCAATGGCTTAGATGGATGAGAGGTTTTCTACTAATGTATTACCATAGTGGAAAAGCAATCGTGTGTCAGGTCACTTATTTTCTCATTCGTTTGTGTCTCAAGCCTTTTGTGTTGTAAACCGCGTCTGAAAATGTAATATTGCCAAAGTATTGTTAAGAATTCATATTGTATCCAGCTTTTGTCCGAAAATGTAACCTTTGTTTACAATTACATTGCCTTCTAGGTTTATTTAAACTCAAAATTTTGTTAACTATTCAGAAAAAAAAGTTAGTATCTATGATGTAAATTTGATAGCATTAGAATCATCATAAAGTACATTTCAATATTATATGCATTTGATACTATTCAAAATATTGATATTTTTCATATATTGACAAAACCAAATGGCAAAGTAAAGAAGTGACGGGGTATATATTTTTAGGACAACAATGCAAATTATTTATGGACTAAGAAAATAGGTATTCGGTGGAGCTATGGAATCAAACAGGTGAGGTGTTGTGATCTGATCTGAAATCAAGGAGCCGGACGTGGTTTCTCGAGGACATTTGTCCCATGCTCACGTGCGACGCCGAGCTACGAGACGCGTCCGTGGCGAGACGGACGGCAGAAAAGCCGTATCCGATCGATCCAGTCAGAGGGTGGGGCGACATGTTCCTGCTGCACGTGAGTTGGCACGGCAACAGCCACACACCCACGTCACAGCTGTCTTCTGCCATGGCTGTTCTTGTGGCGCTCAGAGGAAGAGCATCTTCAGGCGTGTTCTTTTTCAAAAAATAAGAACATCTCTACGCACGTTTTCTAAACAGGCTTAGTAGGTGCGTCGCAAATATTGCATAGCCTTCCTTATATTGAGATAGAAATATTACATAGTTGCAAATTGTAATGAAGTAGGCTTTTGATGGCCCTCGCCTTCTTCGCTGTAAGAAAGAACACTCAGTCACCCAAACTAGAGGGTTATGGTCCTCGCTATCTTTGGTGCAAAGAAAGAACATCCAGAAACCTACTGCTCATCGTCGTTGCCTTCGTTGTTGTCTCTGTGGTAGTGCCGATGGAAGGATGTGTCGTCAAACACTTTCACCCTGAGATCGTTGTCGCCTTCCAACTTGAAGTTCACCAAGAAGCCGACCTCTAGGTTGTGGGTGCGGGCGAACTTTTCCCACCCAGTGTGGAGGAACATATGGCCTTACCCGTGCATCGAACAACACCTCGACAGGCCACCGGCAAAAGCCGCAGCTGGCTTCCCGCAAGTGCACCGACCATCGAGATATTGCGCGAACTTCTCATTGATGAGGACGGTGAACTAGAAGAACTTAAGGTGGAAGTCCGGCGACCACAAGCATTCAGGCGGTGGGGATCTGCATCTCGACCCCTGCCCCGACGGCCTCGGCTGTCGCGTCCACAACCACGGCCCATAGAACCGTCCATGGATGGCGTCAGGGAGAAGGTGGACAATGGCGCTAGGGTTTGTGTGAGGAGGAGCCGGTGCCCAAGCACCTCGTTTTATACCGGGAGGCAGACGTGGAGCGGTGGTACGCATTTATTGCTTTGCGGGAGGTAGGTGAAGGTAGGTGGGCGGTGGCACCATTTATCTCTGGCAAACATGGCTAGGTCATTACGCCAACCGCTAACTCAGTGGATGTCAGCGCAGGCCCGAGGGCTTCCATCTGACGTGTCGTGAGGCGCCTGCGCGCCCGTTCGACACCCCGCACGAAGGGGGCGACACGGGGTTGCCGGTGATTATATTGGACTCAAAAACTAGCCGCCTACTTTTGGGGCGCGCCGATGTGGCCCAAAACAACGCCAGATCCCTAAATCGCTATTGGGGTCACTATGGGGCGCACCGGTGGAGATGCTCTAAGCGTCTTTGGAGAATATCGGATGGTAAACTACCTCCAACCACTGTTTTAAAGGCATTTTTGAATGGCGCGGGCTCATATAGTGTTCGGCGCCTTGAGACCATCAATGCTACACAGGGCCATGACCTCGGTGTCCCAGATAGAAGCTGCGTCCCTCACAACGTTTGAAAATCCAGCTGACTACCATCTGTCAGTGTCCCACCTCATTCCGCCCCTCTTTCACATCGTGCCTCTACTCCCGCCCCTCCCTTCGTCGTCGTCGCCTATTTCACCGCACATTTCGACACCGCAGTTTGCTTGCGCATGCTTCCATAGAGAATTACCTCACCTATTTTTGCCTCCGGTGGTTCGTCAAATCGGCCCCCGAACACGGTGGAGGCCACTCTAGGTACCTACCATGCACACAATGTTTTCGAACGTTTGCTTGGTAGGCGATGTTCTCATACTTCTTGCCTCTGTCACCGCCTCTCTTTTGATTGAAGATTTTTGTTGTGACTTGTAGACATGGACATCGATGACGAGATGATGATCCATCAATTGTTGGAGAAGGAGGATGCATTCTACACCGACATTCAAGAGCACTTGTGATCCTCAATTGTCTCCACAAATGCAAGCCGTGGAGCAGAAGAAGGAACTGGAAAGGTAATCCGGATGCAGAAGTCCACGCTGATCGAGATGAGATCATACAATGGCATAAATGTAATGCAACGCTCTCTGGTGTTTGCAAAATTAGTTGAAGGTCATACTCCACCTTGCAACTATGCTACCAATGGCCACACATATACCTAATGGTACTACATGACTGATGGCATCTATCCTAGATGGGTGGGCGACATTTGTCAAGACAATATTCAAGACTCTAGGTTAGATGAAGTCTCATTTTTCTTCGAGCCATGAGAGTTGTAGAAAGGTGTCGAGCATGCATTTGGTGGGCTCCAAGCTCAATTTGTTATTGTTCGGTACCCTGTTCTTACCTGGTCTTAAGATCAAATGTGGGAGGTGATGAATACATGTGTGATCCTGCATGATCATCGAGAGTGAGCACAAATCTCCAATGAATGCAAATGTGGATCCCTATGAGTGCCAGGGTCATCTTGTGGCTGTTGATCGTGAAGTGCGCACGAATTTTTCTAATTTTTTCGCCATGCATGCATAAATCCGTGACCTAGATGCTCATTACCAAGTGCAAAATGATCTCATAGGGCATTAGTAGAGGGTCAAATGACAGTCATGAGGTGTGTCGCCGTCTTGATCAAGTTTAACATCAAGTTATTGGATTTCTTGTATGTTTTATTTACATTCACATAACCTATTGGCCCCAATTTGAATTTATTTGTGTGTTTAAAGGCTAAAAATTACTTGATTGTTCGCGCCCCAAACACGGTACCACGCGGCAGCGCCCCCCAATTGACAGATTCGATGTTTTGCCCGACCATCGTTTGGGGATGCGACTAGATATGCTCTAACTTCGCCACTTATTACCGCACAAAACATAATGTGACTTTTAAATATCAAGACTATTTCCAAAGTCTTCTATTCTAATACGAACGATCAATAGCTCAAGATTATTTTGTATATACATACGCTCATAATAAATCTCTCTAGGACGAGTAATCTTATTAACATGAGTCTCTTGACTCAACACAAGCTAAGTTCTGAATCAGCTATGAAGATAGATAATTAAAGCGATACAAAATTGATGGTAGAGTCTATTGACAAAGGATTAACTTGTCAATGCCTACAGATTGTAGACTAGGGTTTTGCTAGAAGTAGAGGGCAAGTAGATCTCGAAGGTTTAGGCGAAAAGTACTCGGCGATTACAAAAACTAGGGTTATGTTGACAGTAGATTCGATCCTTTTTTTGTCCCTCGACTCCCCCTTATATAGGAGGTGGAGCCGAGGGTTTCGTTTTGTACAAGTTACAGAGTCCGGGACGGTTTCTAACTCATCCCGCCAGATTACAAATAACACTTCCTATTACAACTCTAACTTTCCTTAATATATCTTGGGCTCCCGAATCTTCTTATTCTTCGGATAGTGGGCCTTCGGTAACTCCGGGTACTATCTTCGGCAGCCCATTTGGGATGCCTATGTAGCCCGAGATTTTGCTTGAATCGTAGAGTCAGGGAAAATCTCGACTGTTTATTTTTATCCAAGAGCTTTTTATTTATATTTCTTCACATAAAATTCTATATTGTACAGGGATAATGGTAGTTGGGGCTAGTTCATCTGACGGATCAGGTACTAGTTAACTGCTCTAGTGGCAATCCGCAAAAACCTACTTCAAGATCACGTCCCTGGACATGATCTCGGGATACGTGCAAACTTCGACAGTGCCGCTTAAGGTCTTACCATTCTGTCGAGTCCCAGTCAAATTTATCGGGTACCTAACGCGTCCGTTAGGATTTTCTTCGTATCTGTTGATACGGATAAAAGTAGCAGGGCGCAGTCTTTGGCGATGCCACGCCCAGCAGAACGGATCTGGGGTCTTACCTTCGCAAATTTGCGGCATTCAGAAATTGATCGCAACTTTGGCGTTCGAGAATATATTGTCGAGTGCTTTTCGCCTTTGGAATAGCACATTTTATCGAGTCATATTTGATGACTTATTTTGTCTTCCGATGGGAGTATATGTAGAGTTATCTGTGTAACTCGAAATATACTCACTTCGTTTCTTTATTTTGATAAAAATTCATCGGGCACGCGAACAGCGTTCCCGATGGGAGTAGCCCCCGAGGCTACATCCAAGGACTTGTGCTTGGGTGTAGGCTCCACAGATTAGTATCCGTTGCCGCTATATTTATAATCTTTCTCGACGATTTATATTTATCGGGTGCGCGACCAGCGCTCCGATGGGAGCCCCCGAGGCTATGAACAAATGCTTGCATTTGGTCATAGGCTCTCGCCATTTCTATCTTGTCATACTCGAAATTTTCTATTTTTCCAAAGTAGCCCCGAGCATTTGGGCAAAAACTTGTATTTGATCAAAGGCTCCCGAGATAACCTTGTGTTGTCGATAAACTTCTAAAACCTCATAGTCGAATTTTTCTTTATCTTGACGACGTCATTGCTGATGATAGCCACGATTTCTATTTTGGAAACTGACCATTACCGCTTGTTTCGCTGCCTTGTGGGTCCCAATTCCTTATCTGACGGACACGTCGTGCAAGTGGGGGACACATGTTCTCCCTTTTTCTGGCACACGTTCTGTAACCTCGTCAATGTTAAAATACCATTGTACCCTTGTATCCACGTGGCGATCATCTGCTGCATTCTTTTTTCATCCAACGGTTCCGTCGCTTCACCGCACCTGTATATAAGGTTCCCTTCTTCTTCCTCGAACACTTCGCTCGCGCCGTTCCCCTGCTTTCCTCTGCAAAATTTCCTCCTGCGCTCCTCATCTCCCAAAGCTCTTCTCTTCGTAGCTACACCTCTCCGCCATTGTTGATGCCACCGCGTCGATTGACCAGGCACAGCACACCTGATTCATCGATGGCTACCGCGGATCTAGGAGCCGCGGAGTGGGAGAGGTCCAAGATCACGAACCAGGACCTCAATCTCTTGAAGAAGCTGGGGATTACCAAGAAACCCAAAGCGGTTTGCTTCCCCAGTGAAGAAAGCTACCCAACCCCTCCAATGGGGTATCGGGTAAGTTTTGTTGATCATCTCATCCGCGGTCTTTCCGCCCCCATTCACCCTTTTCTTCGGGGTTACTTTATGTTTATGGTCTCCAACTTCACCACCTCACGCCCAACTCTATCCTTCACATTTCTATCTTTATCACCCTCTGCGAAGCCTTCCTTGGTGTCCAGCCTAACTGGGCATTATGGAAGCGCATTTTCTTCTTCGCCGTAATGGCTCTCGCCAATGTCGCCTATAATATAGGCGGCGTTGTTCTGCTCTTCCGTCAACTACTTCGACGTCAAACTCCCCGACTCCGTTCAGGGTGGCGCAAGAAGTGGTTGTACATTCGTGAAGAAAACCATGGATGCGCCGAAGACAACATTCCTCCTTTGACGGTGCCGAGAAAATCCTCGTTCTTGGGAAAGCTACCGAGGAAGAAAGAACTTCGACAGAGGCCCCGATGACTCGCATCCATGAGTTGCAAAATACTCGTGGAAAAGAATTATCAGGCATCCAAATTACGGCGTACTTCCTTAGGACTAGGGTGCACCTCTTCGGCTCGCAAAACCCTTTCTGGAATTATACGGCGATGAAGACGAGATCGCCCGTCGACGAATCTGGAAGTCAAGGATTTGGATAGACTTATTCGAAAGATTTCATCTCTCAAGAAGAAAGACTCCATCCCTTCCACTTATCGCGTGAAACCATACAGCCGCCCATGCACTTCCCAAGGTAAACATTGTCGCGTAATTTGTTATTGCCTTTCTTTTGTGTTTGTTACTCCTTTCTGACATCCTTCCCTCTTTTTATACAGGACCACCCAAATCTTGTTTCACTTCCTCCTCTTCCGAAGGTGGGGAAGTCGAAGAAAGGGCCGTTATCTCCGATGATAACCGATGCTCCCTCTTTAAAATGAACCCGAGAATCTCGAAAATCTCGGGATCCGACGAAAAAGAGGATGTCTCAAGCTGCGTCGAACAATCTCCTCTCCCTCTGTTTCTCCAAGGAACAAAAGGAAAAGGGATGATGGAAGATTCGGCACCTCGAAGCTGTTCCTTCGCACCAGAAGGCGGCTATGATCCATACCGAGGCTCTCATCGTTCGTGAGTACCCTTTCTCTGTTTATTTGTACTCGAAGATTCTTGTCTATTTTGCTTTTTATATTGTCGACATTTACTCGCAGTGATGATGAAGAAGAAGTACCAACTCGATGTGGCTGCTCGAACGAGTACGTCACATACATTAGTCGCCTCGGAGACGCCGAAGGAGAAGAAACGTCGCCTCCTCGACAGAATGTCGGCTGCTACTCCTCCGTCAAGCCCCTTGTCCCTTCACCAAAAAGGGCAAGGGTTGAAACAAATCCGGAGCTTACTCTTCAATCGAGTAGCTCTTCTAACCCTCTCTTGGATGATGTAAGTTGTTAACGCTCTTGTCGCTGTTTATATTTTCTCCGTTTGCTCCTATGTGTCGTCATTTTTCCCATACCGACATTTTCTTTCTTTGTCTCTCCTTGATAGCCTATGATCAAAGAGCTTCTTCGCATCGGTGCCCAATTCGTTGGGTACCGTGATTACGACAAGAGAAGGTAATGTCGGCTACTTTTTGCTTCCTTTCGCATGATTGTCGACGTTTATAACTAATCTTGTCTTCCTTTTCTGGCGGAAGCCAACGAACGTGCTGACACGCTTGCTCAAAAGTTAGAGCAATGTGAAGAGGCTCGTAAGAAGGCCGAGTCGATGCGGTTGAAGCTAGGCAAGAAGCGACAAGGCTAAGGCGATCTGCTGGTGTCGAAGATCTTCGAAACGTCCGCATGACGCCGAGACTTCGCTAAGCGATCACATAACGCGCAATCTGCTCGCGAAGCGATCACCGCATAAAGACACAAAGTCGCTTTGTCGTAAGTATTTGCACCATTTTATACCCTTTGGATATTTCTTTTTTGCACTTGTTTGTTGACCAAATTTTCTATTTTTATTTTGTCAGATAGGACCTCTCAAGAATTTGAACTTGAGAATCCCGACAACGATTCTCTTCTTGACGCCGTTTCATTCCTTGAGTTTCATGGGACGGAAGCACGTGAAGGCATGGATGAAGCGGGGCGGGGTTGTCGAAGCTTTTCCCCTACTTCTTCCCGAAAGAAAGAGGAGCCCGCGACTTTCCTTGGTCTTGCCAAGTGCTTTAATCCTCCCGAAGATCTTGGGTTGAAGATGCGCCATGAGAACATGAAGGTTGCCGTGGAAAGCACCGTTGCCCTAGTTGCTGACAGTCAACAGATATTGACTGGGCCAAAGTTGGCGACACGGAGCAAATAGAGCAAACAAGGTGGCGATCCTTGATCAAGGCGGCGAAGCTTAACACGAAGAAAATCCTGGCCTATCTCGGGATCAAGCCATCTTCGACTCCTAGCTCGTCAAGGCCGGAGGTCTAATTTTTTGCTTTCTTTATTTCCTTTGCTATTGTCGCCATTCTAGTCTTGGCGACAATTTCCCTGCCAGTCCCTTAGGAGAACTTCTTTTGTAAAGACCATGTAACTTTTCTAGAAGCAATGAAATTCCTCTTGGTGCTATCATTGATCTGGGGATTTTCTTTTCCAGTTGATATTTGATAATTATTCAACCAATCCTTGCTCTCCCGATGTTGCTCCCGCGTCTTCCTTGTCGAAGAAAGTAAAAGCTGATGACAATTTCCTAGAAGGTTCTTCAAGCACACCTTTGTCGGAAGATTTACAGAACTTCGACAACAACTTCGGTCCACGAAAAACAAACTCTGGCAATGATGGAACAATCTCGGAAAGCGTCTGAACAAGAACGACTTGCTCGTCGGCAAGCCGAAGAGGCTATTGCTGCCAAGGATGCTGCGTATTGGAAGCAAAAGGAGCCAGTGCCCGAGAAAATAGCATGCTCGAGCTGATGTTGGAAGCTAGCACAGATATGTTAGGTATGTATCTCAAACTTTATGATGCCTTCTCTTTATTTGCTGTGCCTTCTTCCAAGTTTCTTGCCTTGTTGTTTAATAGGCTCAGTTCTTGATGCTGCTGCCGAAGATCGAAGAGTGAATGAGAGAACAAATCTTCTTGTTAACCTTTCCCTTAACCATGGCTCTTTATTTTGGGCCACTCCTGAACGAACTCAGCAGATTGTCAGGTTCCAAGATCGTGCTTGCCAAGTGCGCGAATTTCTAAATTTTTGCACGACAATGTTGACCCTTGTTTTCAAGACTTTGTTTCCCCGGAATGAAGTTCCTGCGACTCTTCCTGAATTGCTGGAGACCTTCAGAGATGCTCCTCGTATTCATAATTTCGTGCGAGCCCAACTGACTGCTGGAGCAAGATTTGCCATGATTATGATACATACTAGTAGGCTTTGGCGCGGCGGCACGCCCCGCCCGTGGGGCATTTTTTGTGTGTAATTTTTGAAAGTGCACTCAAACATCCGCTTTGATCCGTTAGCTCTAAATGGCAAAATAATGGTAAACATATATTAAATTGTCGAAGGTTTTTTGTGTGGGAAGTTGTGTCAAAAAATTACCGCGAGAGATGAAAAAAAAACCGCCACGCCCGTGGTGGTATTTGTTTTTTGTTTTGTTTTAAATGCACTAAATAATGGCATTTGGTGGTTTGCTCTAAATGGGCGTGAATGTTTGGAAAATATATTAAATTATCAAACTTCTATTTTTGTCAGAAATTGCGTCAAAAAATTACCGTGAGAGAGGGAAAAAACCGTCGGCGCTCGTGGCGATATTTCTTCAGTTTTTTTAATGCACAAAATATCCGCATTTGAAAGTTTGTTCTAAACGGCGCAAATGTTTGAAAAATATATTAAATTATCAATTTTTTTTGTCAAAAGTTGGGTCGGAAAATTAGCCGTGCGAGAGGGAAAAAAATCGGCACTCTTCATCTGCGTGTGCTGCTCATATTGACCTGCACAATTCGTACGCATGCGCTGTTGGAAGTACTGTTCATGCCGGCCGACACTATTCATCAAGTACTGTTCATCCACCGGTACTGTTCACTGGTACTGTTCATCGTGGAACACTGTTCACCAGCTGTTTCTGTAGCATCTTGCTGATGTGTCGCGTTTTGATTGGCAAAAAATAGCTCATGAACAGTGTGGTGTGAGATTCAGCTCCTCAGAGCCCTTAAAATCAGCCAGCCTTTATATATGATACATATTTGCTATCCAAAGTTAGACCTGTCGACGATTGTTGTTGATTGCATGGCGAAGAAGACGCGGCGGAAGAATAATATTGATGCAATCAACGAGATGGTGACTCCTGTGGCCGAGTCGATGATAGACGAGCTTCTTCGATGGATGCAGAATTCTTCGTCAAGGGATCTTATGCCGAGAGCAAACAACCAGAGGCTTGTCAATAGATACTATTTTGGGTTCTGATGATTTGTAAAACTTTGTCGAAAACATTTGTTGTATACCGCAGAATGCTCTATATTGTTGGAGCCCCGGAGCCTTTTGGCTGGAGTTTGTACTATTTTTCTCTTTCCAAGGTTCCTTCCTGAGCTGTAATAAGACACCTTGATGGACTGCATGATCTTGGCGTCGAAGTTCTATATTTTGTTTGTCGGGTTTTTGGACCAAAGTGATGAGATTTTCTGACGTGTGCACTATATTTGATCATGACCAACTTCCAATTTATGTATTTGGCGAGGTATTATTGTACCAAGGCGAAATATTTTTCAATAAGTCGAATTTGTCTGTTTTGATATTTGAGGATGGAGCCCCCGAGTATGTCGACGAATAAGAAGTATATCTTTACTATTTTTATTATATTAGCACCATGAGCCCGCCTCATTAAAAACCTTCTCGGCCCACTCTGGTGCCCCGAAAAAGGAAAAGAGTGCGTCGAAAACTGCGGCGTTTCGTACATTGTATGTTTACAGAGACTATATTTCTCTATCTAGGCGTAAAACGCCGAGCTGCGCCACGTTCCAAGGATTTGGCTCAACGTTCCCCGTCTTCTTGTCTTTGATCCTGTATGCTCCTCCTTCGATGACTTCTGTGACGATGTAGGGCCCAAGCCATGGTGACTCGAGTTTTTCATGACTTTTGATTGAGTCGCAAAACTAGATCACCAACTTGGAAAGATCTTGGCCGTAATCTTCGACTGTGGTAATTCTTCAGGTCCTGTTGATATTTGGCGACTCGTGACAGGACTTCATCTCGAGCTTCGTCGAGTGCATCGACATCGTTCTCCAAGGCTTCTCTCGAGGTTTCTTCATCATATTCGTGACTCTTGGAGAATCGTGCTCTATTTCTATCGGCAGGACTGCTCGTCACCATGGACCAGAAAACGGCGTCTCTTGTGTCGCCGTATTTGTGGCTCCACAAAGCGCAGCTCCTTCGGCCAAGTATGCCGAGCTTTCTCCAATGGTCCTAGCAGGCGTTTCTTGATGCCATTGCAAATAATGCCGTTGGCTTTCTCGACTTGTCCATTGGTCTGTGGATGTGCGACGGACGCAAAACTCAACTTAATGCCCACTTCTGCGCGATGCCTTGAACTCCTTGGACGTGAAGTTGCTGCCGTTGTCGTGACGATGTGAGGGACTCCAAATCGAGACGATGCTTTTCACGAACTTAATCGCCGACGCACCGTCCGGTGAATTTATCGGCTTTGCTTCGATCCATTTTGTAAATTTGTCGACACAACAAGCATATACTCATAACCTCCTGGCGAAGCTTTGTGTAGTTTTCCCACCATATCAAGACCCCATTGAGCAAAGGGCCAAGATAGTGGGATTGGCATGAGTTCTGCTGCCGGGAGAGTGAGGTTTGGCGGCAAACCTTTGACACGCGTCGCAAGTTCTCACTATTTCCTTTGCGTCCTCGATTTCGTTAACCAATAGAATCCTGCTCGAAAGCCTTAGCCGCGATAGCCCGACGCTCGCGTGGTGCCCGCATATTCCTCGTGCACGTCTTTCGGGATAATTCTTCCTTCTTCGGGTCTTTGTAGCACGCCCGAGATACTTCGTTTGTCTGCTCCCCTTTTACCACAGTGGCTTTTGATCTCCTAATTATTCGCCTTGCTTCAACCGGGTCGTCGGGTATCGTTTTCCTTAGGATATATGATATGTAAGCCTGCATCCATGGAATTTTCACCATCATGACTAGCTCTTGCTCTTCTTCTTCTTCTGCTATGTCTTTGGTGATACTCGAGGTTTTCTCTTTCTTCTCCTTCTTTGTTTTTGTTGGCTTTCTTGATCTCTCGCTTATCTCTTCCCAAAACACGCCTGGAGGAATCGCGAGACACTGTGACCCGATGTTTGCAAGAACGTCGGCTTCATCGTTGCTCATCCTGCTAATGTGGTTTACCTCACAACCATCGAATAACTTCTCCACTCATTGTACACCTCTTTGTATGCTATCATACTTTCGTTGTGCATCACATTGATTCATGACTTGCTGTGCCACCAATTGTGAGTCGCCGAAAATTTTCAATCGGGTTGCACATAAGCTTTCGCCATCTTCATCCCGTGTATGAGAGCTTCATATTGCTTCGTTATTAGACGCGTTTGGGAACGTCATCCGCAAACGTACTTCAACTTGTCGCCTTTAGGTGATACCAATATCACGCCTGCTCCAGCACCTTCCAACTTTTGGACCCGTCAAGTTCATGGTCCAAGTTCTCGATAAATCTGGGGTCCCGTGTTTTGTAGCTCCATCCACTCGCAATGAAATCTGGTAAGACCTGTGATTTTATTGCTTTTCTTTTTTACGTGATGTCCCGAGGGAAAGTTCTATTCCCCAAAAGGAGACACGACCCGTAGCTCGGTTGTTTAGTATATTTGATAAGGAGCCTCGTTGACCACTATTATCGGGTGCGAAAAATAGTGTCGCAATTTTCTTGTGTCGTGAATACTCCATATGCCGTTTCGATATTGCCGCTATTTTGAGGGCGACAGTACTTCGCTGATGAAATATATGGCCTCTGAACTCCATGAAGCTTGCCTTCTTCTTCTCTCGACTACTAGGGCCGTGCTGACCACCTGAGGTGTGGCTGCAATGTACAAGAGGAGAGGTTCTTTCTCTTTCGGTGCCACCAATATCGGTGGTGTCGAAATGCTCGCTTGAGGTTCTCGAAGGCTCTATCTGCTTCCTCGTTCCATTGGATTTTTCCCTTGTTTGATCAATGCATAGAACGGTAGCGCCTTTTCCCCTAACTTTGCGACAGATACAAAAGCTGCGACTCGCCGTTAACTGTTGTATTTCTTTCAGCTTTGTTGGCTTTCGCATAGTAACGATGGCCTGTATTTTTCGGGATTGGCTTCAATCCCCTTGCGATACTAAGAACCCGAGAAGTTCTCCTGGGAACTCCAAAAGAGCACTTTGTCGGGTTTAGCTTGACGAACTTGTCGAGGTTGTCGAAGGTTTCCTTGAGATCTTCGATCAGAGTCGACCCTTTCTTTGATGTTATTACGACATCGTCAATGTAGACTTGTACATTTTTCCCAATCTGTGTTGGTAGGCACTTCTGCATCATCCGCTGATATGTTGCTCCCGCGTTTTTTAGACCAAATGGCATTGTTTTGTAACAAAACACGCCGTAAGGTGTGATGAACGCTGTCTTGGCTTCATCTTCTTCTTTTAATCTTATCGGTTATAACCGAATATGCGTCGGAAAGGACGTTCGCATCCTGCCGTGGAGTCGATGATTTGATCGATCCTTGGGAGGGGAAAGTGATCCTTGGGACAATGTTTGTTGAGACACGTGAAGTCGACGCACATGCGAAGGACTATTGTGTGTTTTTCGGCACCATCACTGGGTTAGCTACCCATGTGGCTTGGGTAGATATTTCTCTGATGAAACCGGCATCTTTGAGTCGATCTATTTCGTATAACATGGCTTTGCGGCTAGGCTCGCGCCGCAAAGGTTTGCTGGTCTTGCGAGAGGATCCAAATTGAGGTGGTGCTCGGCAAGTTCCCTGGGTACTCCTGGCATGTCAGCTGGACACCATGCGAAGATTTTCCGGTGCTCACGGAACTCGACGAGCGCGCTTTCTATGCGACATCCATGTTTGCGGCAATGGACGTCGTTTTCTTTGATCTGTCGGGTGGATCTGTACCTCTTTTGAATCCTTGGTTGTATTGAAAGTTGGCTCCTTAGAAGATCTCCCTACCTCAGCGACACATCATAATCATGAACCTTGGCGCGCATACTTGCATCCCGAAAGTTTCTGACAGTCGATGAAAATCTTTGTCGCATTTATCGGATAGCGCAAAACTTCCTTTGATTGTGATAGGTCCAAGATCTCGCGGCACCGCTCAAATGAACTTGGATACTTTGCATAGCTGTTGCTCTGGTTCCTCCTACCAGCTTCACCATCTCGAGGTAATCCACGAGCCAATCCTCGGGATCTTGCAGACCGTCGAATTTCTTGAAATTTTCTGGTAGTTTGAACCCTTTTGGAACTCGAGTCTTTCGAACTCTTCTCGTAAAACACGGGAGCCCACACATATCTTCGTCGGCAAGCTTGGTGAGTGCTGACGCTCCCTTCTTTCTTGTCGCGCTCTGTCCACCCTTACTTGGTGCTGTGTCTCTTGCTCCACTTGTTCTTGGGGGTCTTGAACTGCTGTGTTGGGTCGTGACCTTCGCCAGGTTTTTCTTCGGGAGGCGTTGTTGCAAACGCTGTTCCCATTACTTCTACTCCAGCCATCGCCATATTGAACAATGGTTCTCTCGGGTCCCCGGAGGTGGTCTAGACGCAAGGATGTAAGCTTGTGTTGCCATGTAACCTTGGAGGTTTTGGGATGATATTTCCTCTTTCATCAATCGATAAAGGACATGTCGAGATTTTGGATTATGCTTCCTCTTTCTTCGGGTATGTTTTGGGCCGAGACATCGCTCTCTCGAGCTTCTCTGTGACTATCTCCCGGTTCCTGAAAGGCGACTTAACTCTGCTCGGCGCTGCTTGATGCTGCTTCTTTCCTCCTATTCGGGGATGCTGTCTGTTTTTCCAACTCTCGCTTACCGAGCAAGTCTATATTGATATGCTTGTAACTCTTGTACGGTAGCAGTAGTATTCATTGGTTCGATCCATCCATGGCTCTCGCATCCCTATCCCACGCAGCTTGCGGGAGTTGGACTTTTGCGCGAGTTGAAGATCCGGCATATTTAGTGCCTAGGCCTTGCTGAGATCAGCGGGATCGACGTATGGATTTCCCAAATCGTCGAAAGCCTCTGACGTTTGTGGTTACCCGCTTCTTCTATTGCACAGATTTGGTGGTATTTTGTGTATTGATTTTTGTCAAGGTTGGTGACACCATCATACAGAGTGGTGAAGACCTTTCCGATGGCGCATTTGTCGATGAAGTTGAATCGGCGCTTTGAATCACTTATAAAGAGTCCAGACGACTCGAAGGATGTGTTGCGAAGATCTTGGCGAGCTTTCCGCTTGCCTTGGTCGATGAAGCGTGGCGACGAAAACTCCTCGTCACTCGACGAAAAGTTAGAATCGACCAAAATTCCGACGAGATCGGAACTTCGAGACGATAGGATCCTTCCTTGTTGACGCCAAATCGAATTCTCCGAACGTCATGATGATGGGCTCCTCCGGATAGGCACATGCATCCATACGGGAGGGCGGGTGAGGAATAAAATTGAATAGATCAGTTTTTCCTTGTTACCTCGATCCATCGCGTTACTTGTCGACGAAGTCGAAGATCTTGAACGTGCCATCGAGATCAGCTCCTTGCAACCTCTAATTCCCACAGACGGCGCCGATTGACAAAGGATTAACTTGTCAATGCCTACAGATTGTAGACTAGGGTTTTGCTAGAAGTAGAGGGCAAGTAGATCTCGAAGGTTTAGCGAAAAGTACTCGGCGATTACAAAAACTAGGGTTATGTTGACGAGATTCGATCCTTTTCCTCGACTCCCTTATATAGGAGGTGGAGCCGAGGGTTTCGGTACAAGTTACAGAGTCGGGACGGTTTCTAACTCATCCCGCCAGATTACAAATAACACTTCCTATTACAACTCTAACTTTCCTTAATATATCTTGGGCTCCCGAATCTTCTTATTCTTCGGGTAGTGGGCCTTCAGTAAACCCCGGGTACTATCTTCGGCAGGCCCATTTGGGATGCCTATGTCATCTATAGCAACATAAAAGATGTCATGTTGTAAAAGTAATCAATAGTGACCTGGCCTCTTAACCCCTTTCTTGATTATGATGTAATTATCTACGCAAAGTGACATATTTCAAGAGAGATCTCTACCATAATTTATCAAATTAAGCAAACATGTCCTCACATCTTTAACAAAAGAAATAGAATAAACTAATACAATTATAATGTTGGATCAATAAATATATAAAAGGTAGAACCATAAAACACAATCTATCGCATACCTAGAGTTGGTTTCGGTAACATCTCATAAGCTGGCAAAAATAGCCCTAATGGCATCTCCAACACGGCAGACCCATCACGCGCCCGCGCGTCCGGATGGGTCCAGCCGGACAAAAACGCGGTCCAACGCGGCGACGCATCACAAATGCGGATGGTCGCGGCGTCCGGAACGACGCAAACCCGACCCAAATCTGGCTAGGTTTGCGTGGCCACGGATGGCACGCGGCGTCCGGTCGCGTCCGTCCGTAGGTCTGCTCGTCTCCCTTGGGCCCCACCTGTCGGTGACCGGGGAGGCTTATTAAATGTGGACCAGAGGGATCTGTCCCTCCATCCACTCCCACTCCAGTGTGCACTCCCCGAGCGCAACCGCCGCCATGGCCCCGAAGAAACGGTTCGCTCCCGGAGCCAACGACGAGGAGGCCAGCAGCAGCCGCCGTCCTCCACTGGCGCTGCGGGCCGGAGGAAACCGCGGCGGCGCGGCATTGGAGCAACCGGCGTCGCTGCTGCTGCAGCCCAAGCCGGAGTCCTCGGGGGAGGACCCCGACCTCCACGCCGCTCTGATGATATCGGCGGCGAAGGAGGAAGCGAGGTGGCCGCAACTCCAAGCGGCCCTTCGCACCTCCGCGATGGAGGAGGAGGCCCGGCAGGCGGTCGAGGACGCCGAGGCCAGGGAGCTCTTCGCCCAGGCCCGCCGGGAGGTTGAAGAGATGCGACGGCGCGAGGAGGCCCGGCTCCGCCGAGGAGCAGCGGCAGGAGGCGACGCCGCGCGGGCAGTGAGGCGCCGCGAGCGCGCGCCGCACAGCGGGAGAGGAAGGCGCGACTCCGTCTTCTTGACGGAAGCGGCCCGGCTCCGGACCCGCTCCGCTGGGAGGAGGCCACGTGGTCTCCGTGGCGGGTCCCCGACGTGTCGAGCCACAGTGCCTCGCCGCCCGATGACGCCGACGACGCCCACAGGGACTAGGCAGCGCATCGGCGGCCACCGCGTCGTCGACCAAACCCTAGCTTAGGATTTTTTTAGTTAGTTTTAAATTTTAAAGTCCATATAAAGGGCTTCTTTTGTTAGTTATTTGCCCAAAATAGGGCTATGTACAAATTTGGCTAAAATAGGGCATATGCTTAATCAAATTTCGTTTAAATTTGCATTTTAAATTTCTTTTTTCTTTTTCTTCGAATATGCGCTGCGTCCGCAGCATGCGACCCAAGCGGACACGCGGACGCGGACCGCTGTCCGGGTGTCCGCTCGGCCACCCAAACGACCCAATTGGATCGCCGCGTTGGAGATGCCCTAGGTCCTCCTTAAATTCGCTACCTACAGTAGGACATTGCTTACAGTCGGTTTCCAACTACACTAAATTTAGCCTCAATTTTTGTTTAAAATTGGTTTTGCGCAGAGTTCACTAAAGCAAGCAATATTTTCTTATACGGAATCCGTTTTAAATATATGATCACTCAAAAAAATTCAAAAAATTATGTGCATTTGATTTTTTTTTGTCCGCCAGAAGTCTATACTGGGAGCTCCGCCCCTGGTTGAGGTTAGTTGGTGTCCACGGGATGATTAACGACAATCCAGCACACCATCTAACCTGCAGCAAGCATCTTCTTCTAAATTTTTCAAAAATCCCTTCTTCGATCATCTAAGGGACGCGTGATTTAGTACTTTACGTGTTCAAAACAAATGGATCTGCTACGGGCCTACGGGCCCCTGGTGACGAGGACCGTGGCGTCGTTTCCGTCCAATTGCGTTGGTATAAACCAACTGCAAACCGATCAACGCTACAAAAATAGGTCTAGAAAGAACATATTCGAAGAGAAAAAACCAGAAAATCCAGCGGAGCCAGCCAGGCAGGCCAGAGACAGCCAGCTGCACGGACGGACAGCCAGGGGCGGAGGCCATAAAAACAGACGCAAGAACTCGGAGCGGCCGCCTCGTCTCGTCTCTCCCCTGTTCTCTTCTCTCTCGTCTCGTCCCGTAGGCAGCCTCTCTCCACGCCTCGACCAAGAGAGCCCACACGTCTCCAAGCGCAAACCGACGCACCGCCCTGCGCCTGCATCGCGAAACCCCTGCGAGAAGCTCCTCATTGCGGCATGGCCACGGCTGAGGCCGCCGGCGTCGGTGGCGGCGCCGCCGCCGTCGCCGCCGCCACGCTCCTCACGGCGGTCCTCCTCGCCGCCGTGTTCCGGTACCAGCGGCGCCGGCGCGGCGCTGCGGTGAGGGTGGTCCCTGCGCCGGTTGTTCCTGACCGCGAAGGGAGTGCCGCCGTGGACGGCCTGACGGACGTCATCATCGTGGGAGCCGGGGTGGCCGGATCTGCGCTCGCCTACACGCTCGGAAAGGTGGCCTATCTCTTCTTGCCTCTCTCTCGTTCCTTCCCGTCCTTCCCTTCCGCTGGTTAGGCAGAAAGTTCTCGTTTTTCCGTAGATTGAAACTTCCAGTTCTTCTTCCTTTTATTCTGCATAACAAAGAACGAAGATCTATCTCATATTCCAAGGAGAACACGGGATTGAATTTGTGTTCTTTGTGGGTTAGGGGCAGGGATTAATTTTCTTGCCACCACGAATTTCCCGAAACAGAAATCCAGCGTAGAGAACAGTACAATCCATCCAGAACCCCCGGGAAGGCCCGAGGCAACCGCTTTGCTAATCCACCGATATGACAGATTCGTAGTTACTTTTTCGATAGAAAAGGTCGGAGCGGCTCCTGACCCTTACAGATCCATGCAGGGAATAATTTTTATTTCCTGCAACTTCGCCATGGGCGTCTTTTTTGTTGGCGTGTTTTCACTGTTGGGAGAAAGCGAAGTCTCTGTCATAGGGTCATGCATTGCAACACGTTGTTTGTCTCTGTTGGGGGCGTGGTGTGGCGTTGGGAAGGCGCTCCATGAATATCATGTCACGCAACCTCAAATAGAATTCTTTCTACTGCAAGTGGTGCGGGTTTTTATCACCTTGTTTCCACGCATCAATTAAAATATCGCTTTCTGGTGGCCATGACACGCCTGTAGGGACTGGAAAGAGGAATATGGGGATGTCCTTGGGGAGAATAATAAAACACTAGAGATCTGTATAAGAACAAAATCTAAATGCTTGTATATCTAGTAGCAAGGAATCTTGTTAAGTTGGTTCTGAACTTTAGCCACTTAAGTGCAAAAACAAAGAAGTGTTTTCTTAGAATGCACAACAAAGATTAAACGTGAGATATCTCCAAACTCAAAGGAGTGTTTTAATATATACTTCATAGACATGTAAATTGTCTTGCCAAAAACCATGTGACGGCTACCCTGCAAATTTCTCTGAAAGTACTTTTCTTTGGGTAAAATGGAGTTAAACATTCCTACAAAGTTTGAAAATGTTGTCTCAACAATGTTTAGGTGTCAAACTGTGAACTACTCATAAATGGGCAAATGGGAGGAACACTCATTTGTGATATCCTCTCTCTTGTTCTCTACTCTTTTCCATGCCCTCTTGTTCTACCTGCTCCAGCATAGAGTTGATGTGCTCTTGCTTTGCATCATTAATGAAATGCCCAACCAATTTCATGGCCCACTCACTTTAATTCCCTCACAGCAACTCGGACATTTATCATTAATACAAAAATGTTGAGTGTGCGATTGAACTTGACCCTCTTAATTTTGTTTGAATTATTCCAGACAAGAAGTCAAGTGTTGGTTATTATATAATAAAGTGTGGAAGAAATCTACTTTCATAGTTGGCAGAGTACGGTTGTACCAGCCAAACACGATAATTATATAAGATCTTTGTGAAAATAGAGTTTTTTTTATGCGCACAGGTCATTAATTTGTCAAATATTTTAGTATCTTTTATGTCAGGCCTCTATGTTGCTGTGGGTTACAGTATTCCCTTAGAAGAGGTTACTGTGATAGCCTAGTCTCATCTGGATTTCGATATAAATAGTAAAAATGCCATTCTGTAATCTACCGCCTCACTGTGACCATATGACGCATTTCTACTAATTGTAAAAAAAAATCTTATATGTTCCTGCTTTGTTTCTTGGTGACACAGGATGGTCGCCGGGTGCATGTTATAGAGAGAGACCTCACTGAGCCGGATAGAATTGTTGGCGAACTATTACAACCGGGAGGCTACCTGAAATTGATCGAGTTGGGTTTGCAGGGTAAGCTTTTCTCTCTCTCATTTACACTGTTTTTTCTAACAATATTGTAGATAATGTATACTAATGCTTTGACTCTGTACAGATTGTGTTGATGAAATTGACGCACAGCGTATTCTTGGTTACGCATTATTCAAAGATGGAAAGGACACCAGGCTTCCTTATCCCTTGGAGAAGTTTGATAAAGATGTTGCTGGCAGGAGCTTTCACAATGGACGATTCATACAGAGGATGCGTGAAAAATGTGCAACTTTGCCCAAGTAATACCCATTTTCCATATGAGATATCTGTAGTATTTTTTTTTTGGCGTACTTCGTTGTATAGTTGTCATCTAGTATTGTTCTGTGTAATCATTTTATCATTTTTCGTAAGCTATACTTTGGACCTTGGGTGTATTTGCTCCCATGTCCTTTCATTATTTCCCCACTTTACATGGGTTGCCTTTGCATTTATCCAATTCTTCGCACACCTGGATTTTTGACATACTGTTGGCGTTGCAGTATCCAGTTGGAGCAAGGAACAGTTACAACTTTGCTTGAAGAAAATGGTACAGTTAAGGGTGTGCAATACAAGAACAAGTCAGGTGAAGAGCTAAAAGCTTATGCACCATTGACAATTGTATGTGACGGCTGCTTTTCAAATTTACGACGCGCTCTTTGTTCTCCTACGGTACAGTTCTCACATTATGCTTACTACTGAATTTCTATGGTTTACGACACTGTACTTATATTACTTTACTTTTGTGCGTAGGTTGATGTGCCATCTTGTTTTGTTGGACTGGTATTGGAGAATTGTAAACTTCCTCACCCGAATCACGGTCATGTTGTCTTGGCCAATCCTTCACCCATCCTATTTTACCCGATAAGCAGCACTGAGGTTCGCTGTTTAGTTGATGTCCCTGGTCAGAAGGTGCCTTCCATTGCAAGTGGTGAAATGGCAAAGTATCTCAAGACCATGGTCGCACCTCAGGTACTATAAATAATGTTATTGTCTCAGTTGATCTTATCCTAAGTGTATTTTACGCTGCCTGATCGCTCTATCAAGATGTTAATGCACAGTGTATGTTGCCATTTGTCAGATTCCTCCAGAAATCTATGATTCCTTTGTAGCAGCCATTGAAAAGGGAAGCATAAGAACAATGCCAAATAAGAGCATGCCAGCTGCACCACATCCAACACCTGGCGCACTTTTGATGGGGGATGCTTTCAATATGCGACACCCTTTAACTGGTGGAGGAATGACTGTTGCATTATCTGACATAGTAGTCTTACGCAATCTTCTCAAACCTCTTCGCAATCTGCATGATGCCTCTTCTCTGTGCAAATACCTTGAATCATTTTATACTCTTCGGAAGGTGAGTCTTACGTTGTGGTTTATAACCTAACTTTTTTCAGTGTAGTATGGTTTGTTTAATACAGTTATTTTCCTTCTTTTGTAAATTTTCAGCCGGTTGCTTCTACGATAAACACATTGGCTGGTGCTCTATACAAGGTCTTCAGTGCTAGTGCCTCACCTGACAAGGCTAGAGACGAGATGCGCCAAGCTTGCTTTGATTACTTAAGCCTTGGAGGTGTCTGCTCGGATGGGCCTATTTCTCTTCTCTCTGGTCTTAATCCTCGGCCAATGACTTTGGTCGCACACTTCTTTGCTGTTGCTATCTTTGGTGTTGGTCGACTAATGCTCCCTCTTCCTTCACCTAAAAGGATGTGGATTGGGGCAAGATTAATTTCGGTAAGTTCCTCCATCTTATTTTTTGAGATAATTTCCTAGCTCTGTTTATAAGAGTATGGTGATGGTGGTACACAAGTAGTAGCAGTCAAGTTCTGAAAAATAGACCACACAGCCTTTAGACTTTAGTACAATCATCATGAATACAGCAATACAGACCACATCCGCTTTAGGCTCAAGTACAATCATGAATGCAGTGATACACTAGGAATAAGACAGCGATTAAACAATAGCGTTCCAGACTTTTCACATGAGCAGTAGAATTCATATTTTCTAGTCAGGCTCTCTTAGATCTGCTGCATCCCTGTACCATTTAGCTTGTTTGCACGGCCAGATAAAGCTACATATTCTGTTCTTTGATCCTACTTCCTTTCTTAGTTAACTATTTTCATAACTGTGTTTGTAATAGTCACATTGATACACACCTGCAGCAGTCAAGTTACGAAAAAGAAATCCACAGACGCATTAGATGTAGTACTAACATCAACAATGATACTTGCATTTTATCCAGAATTTGTTAACACACGTAGCAGGACTCATGACTTCTATTTTGGTCCATGCTTGTTTGTATCAGCCTACCAGGAAGTTCTGGTATCTGCATTATGTTGCTCCGAGTTACATGTTTTAAGATTGAAAATTAAAGATCACATTCCCACTTCATCAAACCCTTATGCTAGGCTGGTGATGCAGACTATTTTGCATGCCCATCATTTAGTCTGTTGTAATAGATGAAGCTGCAAATAGTGTGCCTTCCCTTACATGTAACCTTTGCTGATAAAACACTTCTCACTGCAGGGCGCATGTGGTATCATCTTCCCCATCATCAAAGCTGAAGGCGTGAGGCAAATGTTCTTCCCTGCTACTGTCCCCGCATACTACCGTGCTCCTCCGGAAGCGGAGTTCTAAGTGATGATGATAATGCCTCCACTGATATCTCGCACGTACGATGACATTTTTCCTGTTCTGGTAGTCGTTCATCAGTGTTAAGCCTGTATTGTTTGTACTACTGTCCGAACGGAATGAGGAACCTGTATAGTGTCTCCCGTGGGTGTGAATTCTTTGTTAAAAATGTGTCACCGGCCGATTAACTAAGTTGTATGCAAGGCAACATTCTACTAATGAACAAGTCACGTCGATCAAACTAATCGTATTCCTCGTGTACTGAATCATAGTTGCGATGCGTGCTGCGTGCCTTGCATTTTAATAATAATAATACGGAGTAGCATGTTATGGGTACTAATTCTACCTTGTTTTGTTGATGCTGGCCTATGAGGTACTGGAGCATCTCGTGGTCAACATGAGAATTTGTTTCGGGGTCCTTTTATGATATTATGTCCAGTTAGAGAAGGCAGCGGCAATAATGTTAGTATCCTGCATCATGCTAGAAATCTCAAAGTGATACTACACCTAGATGTCGATTCGTCCTAAGTAAGTTGTATATTATCAAATAATGAACGAGTCATGCCGATCTAACTGATGGTTCCTCGTGTACTGAATCTGTGATGCGTTGCGCAGCGTTACATTAATAAGACCGTATGGATACTAATTACTGATGGAGCACCATGTTTTGTTGAGACTGGGGATGCACTATGACATTATTTGATGAGGATCTCCGATGAGTGATACAAGTACAGCTAGAGCTAGAGAAGGCAAGCGACAATGCTATCCCTCATCATGCTAGAAATCTCAAAGCGACACTACACCTAGCTGGCTGGAAGTGCCTCCATCCACGCACGGCATGACAGTATGACACAGATCCAGCTCACCGGCTGGAAGATGTGGCCACGTTATCGCCGCATCATGCTGTCGCTCCCGATCATATCTTCTAGCTGAAAAGAGAAGACCCGTGCTGTTTCCGTATTGAGTTCCTTGGACGGTTCAAAAAGATGAAAAAACCCAGTAAGCACGCACGCTGGGTCTGGATCAGGATGGGCATAGACATACGTGGAGCAACCAAACATTTAGCCCGTAAAATTATCCAGCCAGTTCAACCATCAAACCAATCTGACGAAAGAGATTGGACAATAACATTTAACATCTCCCCTAACAACTAAACCGGTGATTATTTTTATCTCACACGAGCTCTTTTTTTTTTTGAGAAACACAGTACAAACACAAACGCTCACATAAACGCGTATACACTCACCTCTATGAACGCATACATGTACATCCTACCCCTATGAGTATCACCGAAAGACTGAGCCGGCGGTCGAATCTTGTAGACTTAGACGTACGTTGGATCTTTTTTTTTTATGGAGGTGCAAATATTTATTATTCATCCTTGAAAAAAATAATATTTATTATTAATACTGCATTGGCTAAAGTTTAAAATTAAGACTTTGCAGGTCTAATCTAATACCATATAAAATTGCATGCTCTAGCCAGTTTAAGCATAAGACCGATCTAATAGAAATAGTTAGGCAAATATTTAACACAGTTCGTCATACGTTTCTTTCCTACATAAGACCGATCTAATGGGAAAAAGTTAGCCAAATGTTTAACACAGTTCGGCATATGTTTCTTTCCTTCATACTATGCGGCGTGCGCCAGCCTTGTTGTTGGTTGCTTTGAATTTAGCCGGTGCGTACGACTGTGCTTCAAGAACGTACATACTGACAATTCCATACGTACCAGAATTCAACACCCTGCTGATCATCAGATGTTGGGGCAAAACGCCGTGCTATTTGTTCTAAATGACTATTTTCTAAATTTTAGAGCACTTTTTGCCTCTTCCAAAACTCTAAAAAAATTATGGTTTTTTTTTTGGTCATGTCATGCTGGATGGCTTAACTGAAATGAAGGACATGCCGTTTTGGTCGGCAAGTTTCTTCAAAATCTGTGCTAAAAATGATTTAAGTTATCTAAATCTAGCCATAGTAAATAACGCAACCTACATGATTTCTTACCTAGGGTCCGAAAACATTCTCAGAGGCCCAAGATCTTTGCAAACTTGTCAACCTAAATGCCACGACCTAGCGGTGTTCGGATCAAAAATGGCCCAGTCAATCCAGTCTACCCAATTCAGGTAAGCCATCTAGCATTGCGTGATCAAGAAAATCCATTAAATTTATAAAGTTTTATGAGAGGTCAAAAGTAATCAAAAGTTCAGAAAAGAGCCATTTAAATCAAAGATTTCCCTAAAAAAAAAAATCAAAGATTTCCAAATTGTGTGATGATGAGGGGTACATGCACTCACACATACGCATGGATGCACCAACGACGTGAATGTGTTAAACTGTCAAGGTGCACAATGTCTCTAACTCTATGCACCGGCTCCGGTATTGCTTTAACAGAATTGCTAATTCTCACCTAGGTATGAACGAACATAGTGCTGAATCAATTTTCACATCGTCGGATTTGTTTCATGATTCGTGCACTATGAGCTACAAATTGTGTTGCAACTAAGATTCTTTTGGTTCAGGTTACCATTAGATTTCCTTCATAATTTGTGCTAGTGATGAGTTATAATATAAACTGCAACCGTGATTCTGAAGGAGTGGTGAGAATAGAAGGAGTGGTGAGAATGAAGTTAATCTCATTCGACCGGGAATTAGTCACAACAACGTCACATCACCCAAATGCAAGTTCTTTTGCATGGTTAATTTTTTTATTAAAGGAGTGCGGATTGCCGATAGATTACATCAGCGGCGAAGATGGCTCACTTGTACCCTGCCAACTTTGCAAGTGTGAGGCTCTCAAAAGGAGGGAGCAAATTCCCTCAAAATTAGCAAAGGTTTTGATGCGTGATCCCTCCTATCGATCGTGTCCAGCTTCTTTAACACCGGTCCCAGGTAAACGGACGCAAAGTGACTTTGCGTTGGGTCGGACAGAAATAGGTGATAATCTCAGCCCAACAGGGCAAACTGGTCGGCATGTTCGCGCCGACACATTCGTGGTTTAAATATGCGCCCGGAATGTGTCGCCACGGACACAACGTGGTTAGCGCGTGTCCTCGCCGTTCTCCTTCGGGCCTGCCTGAGAGTGAACGTACACATTTTATCTTGCGTGCGCTAGTAATGGCTCTGGTGCCGTTTCGGTCTTTCACGCCGCGTTCATGGCTTGCCCCGCCGAGAACCGCCGAGAACATATCTAGTGATACCACATCTTATTTGATACCATGATACCACTCTTTAGAATTTAAATTTTAAATGTCAAAAAATTTAAAACCAAAATTTTGAGTATTCACAAGATGCGTCTCTACGTGCCCCTGTAACTTTCATAACTAAATTCAAAATATCCTAAGAGAAACAAAAATGAGAAATCAAACATGAATAGTGTCACATAAAGACAAAAACACAAAATGCCACTATTCACATACAATTTGTCTTTTTTGTTTCTCTTGGTGTATTTTAAATTTGGTTGTCAAAAATCTAGAGAATGTAAACACACATCTTGTCAACTGCCACAAATTTTTTTCTAAATTTTTTGACACTTAGAATTCAAATTTTATGAAGTGGTATCATGGTATCATGTAAGGGATGGTATCACTAGATATTTTCCCCCCGCCGAACTATGCGCCAATGTTGACGCGGGCGGTGCTTGGGCATCCGGCATTTGTTACCACCCGATTTTGGCCAAATCAGGAGATGGGCCGTAAGTGAAAATGGGCTTGAAGGACGTACACGTGGAGCATCTTCGGCGGCCTTAAGAGAGTTTGGGCTAAGTTCCCGTATCCGTAACATATTAGATCGCGTTGTAATTTAGAATTAAGAGATAGAATAATGCCCAGTTAGGTGCACGCCCCAATTAGAAAGTCCCTTGACTATAAATATGTATCTAGGGTTATCGAAAAAGGAGGACAATCATCGTTCAACCAACACAAATCAAAGCGCCGCCACCTCTTTCTTCGAGGGTTTCTCCCGGTAGCACATGCCTAGATCGCATCTAGCGATCTAGGCAATATACGCTATTCGTTAACCTTACCGCTCGTGCTGAAGCCTTGTTGATGGCGAGCATTATTTATCCTTAGGTGTTTAGGGGCTTGCATTGATGCTTTCACGTGCATATCTGCGTGTCAATGCCGTCCCTCGACACCTAGCTGCCCTTACGTCTACCCAGACGTAAGGGCAGCTTGTTCGTAATTTAGTAGATCCGATCCGTTATAGTTGCTCCGCTCCGCAAGGATTAGTTTAATATCGCATAGTTAGGCCTTATGTTGGGGTCGGAGGATCCGGTGGTGCGTTAGGCGTTGTTTACCGTCCCTGCGAGGGATGTTCCGCGGATCAACGTTATGTTGGTTTTTAGGCCTCTCGTAGGGGTAGTTTGCACCATCTCTCGTAGCTGCTAGGCCCGATCGCACGTAGGACGTTCCGATTATGCGGTGAAAACCCTAAACTCGTGGATCGTTTTAGCTTTGTCGGATCACAGATCCCCATGCCATTGTAAATCCAACGTGAAACATGGGGCGATCGGCTCTTGAGCCGATCCACGGGAAAGAGAGCCGATAGGGCTCGTATTTAATGTGCACGTGTCTACCATGCAGAACAAATTGAAGCACTAACACCCTCCTGATCGGGTCTAGGTCGTGGCACGCCTAGCAACCGCCAGACGTTGGCCGAAGATTTGCGGGACGACGCGAGGTGCCGAGATCCACTAAGCGCCCGAGAGCTTCCCGCTCTTCGTGTTGCTTAACCAACGCCGTCGGGGGTTTTGGAGGGTAACACATTCGCACGCGGTGGGACACATCTTCCGCACATCCACGTCAACATCGGCATCCGAGATGGCGGAGGAACGATCACATACGAGGATCTTCCTCCGATCATAAGAAGAAGTACGATGAGTGAAGGCCATCGTTGAAGCGAACTCATCGGCTCTTTGAGAAGACCCGTTCGCACAGGTTCAAAGGATTCACTCCACAAGGCGTCCTCGACGGGGTAGATCCGCTCTCCTTCGATGAACGTACAGAGCCCTGCGACGAGGTCAACTACATGGTGGCCCATTCACCGCATCGGCACTCTGAGAGCCTGGTAACGAGCGCGTTGCGCTCCGTGTGGTGCAAGAAATCATGGAGCGCCGGTACTCCCCTTCGGGACCGGCTCTAGGGACTCACCAGGGAGAGATGCAACTCCACACCAGCCACCTCTGCCGTACGCAACGGCGGCTCCACAGCAACAAGGCTCACCCATACGTCGTCTACAAAGTTGGGGGTGACCCGGCGACTATCGTTCTTGCATGACCCGCCCAAGGAAATCCCACACGGATACGTGTGCACGTATGTGCGGGACTGCAACAACGGACGCAGGCGATCCAGGCTCCACCAGGAGGGATTGCCGGGGAGCAATTGTTCCAGAGGAAGAACGACGCAGCGGCGGGGAGTTTAGGAGCGGAAGCTGAGAAACAAGCGTGGTTAGCCAAGTATACCACGCACCACCAGAAAGCTCTGCCACTACCTCCACCGCAGATCGTATCACAGTAACCAGAGACGCTCGGCATCTTGCCGAAGAAGAAGATAATCGGCTATTCCAAGCCGTACCCAATGAGTTTGACCCGATCCCACCACCGCACGGCTCCGGACTTCAACAAATTCAGTGGGTCGAAGGGTCAAGCTCCATCGAGCACGTGAGCCGATACGGCGATTGGGCATGGTTTCAGATCGGATCGGCTACGGGTGAGGCTTTCGCGTCCCTCACCGGTCCGGCGTTTGGATGGTACACCTGTTATGCCAAATTCGGTGGTAATCATGGAAGCACCGAGGAACTGCTCCACACCCAATACCATTCGAGGCTATCGAAGCTGGTATCGCCGAACTAGCACAAAGTTCGGCAAAAGCGAGAGAGACAAGTGGCTGAGTACATCCAACGTTTTAACCGTCAAGAACCGGTGCTGTCGGCTCATTTAAGCGAAAAGAGGCACGAGCTGGCCGTGGCAGCCTTGCGCCGTCGTTCAAAGACCCGACGTTCCAGGTTGAGTACAACTCGTTGACGCACCTGGTCAATAGGCTGACCTTATATGAACGGCGCCATCCGAATCGTACCGGGACAAGTTCAAACGCGCGATAACCCCGGTCAATCGATGAGGATGAAGATTCTCGCGGAAGATCGGAAGTTGCGAGGCGAGTGGACTCGGACGCGCACTGTCCCGCAAATGGGTGACCCGCCGGGCCTCCGAGAGGGTTGGACTTTGACGTGACCAAGACCGAGCGGATCTTCGATCTGCATGCGGAGAAACATTGAAGCTACCCGAAGGCCACAAGATCCCTACGCGCAGAGATGAACAAAAGGCCATACCGCAAATGGCATCATACGTTCACGCACGCCACCAATGACTGCAAAGTGTTGCGCGCACAAATTCGGATGGCGATAGAATCAGGCCGATTAACTTTCGGACAATTTGCCATGAAGGTAGACATGCGTCCGTTTCCGACGTCAACATGGTGGACCTAAGACATTCCATAAGAGAGCCAGGGTTCTCTTTCGATGTCAATATGGCAGGGTTTGTGATCCGCCATGGCGTGGACAAAAGAGCAGCCACTCCTGTGGCAAGGATAAAGAGGAGGCCGTTCCACGCGACCGGCCCCAAGACGACGATAAACGGTACCTAACCGAGGAGGAGGTGAGAAACATACGGTATCAACGCCCATTATCCATGTATCTCCTCAACAAATATGAGCAGCAGTACGACCGACGTCGGCGCTACGAAGACGATGAAAGATATCGTCGGTCGATGCAAGGGAACAGAGGTATCGTCGGAATGACGGCAACAACGACGGTACGAACGTCGCGCCGGTGGGAGGTCAAGGGAGCAAGACAACGTGGATAGGCACCGGAACTGTCCCTTCTTCAATTGCCGGGACTCGGGGATGAGCCGATTGCCAACAATCGAGAACCGCCCAGAGTGCAAACAGGAGAAGGACAAACGAAGTTTCTGTTCGAGCGCCTAGGACCTCTCCCACCACATAACAAACGAGCTGAGTCCTCTCAAGAAGAAGACTTCGAGGAGTCGGATGGAGAAGAAGATAGGTATCACCGACCAAGGTGGTGCCCCGATGGACTCAACCATTCTCGAGGTAGGTGCAACGCCGGCGAAACCGGAAGAAGCCGAGGCACAGCATGTGTTTTGAGAAGAGCACGGCCCGATCTGGCCGTGAAAATCCAGCAAACGCTGGAGACAAAGGCGCGCCCGCCAAAGAAAGTATGGCGCCCAAAACAGCGAAAGCCGATGCATCGGCCGATGCCGATGCAGAGACATCTACGATACAAACATGATATCCAGACCCGGACGAGTAGCAAGTCCAAGACGTTGGACATACGTGGCAAGGCCGATTCCCGAGATCGGCCTCAAAAAATGAAAAGCAAGGATCTTATCTCCCATGCCACGTAGCTACAATGGAAATCCAAGAAGTTGCAAATCATCGCCAAAGCCTTGCAACGGAAAAAGAGGCCGATTCCCGCAATCGGCCAAAATTATCCTCAACATACCTTGTCTGCGTTCAGCATTGATCCAACAGATGCCTGAAGAGCCGATGCCATCAATTACTTGACAGAATCGGCTCGGGGGGCACATATGGATGAGATACGAGGATACGGAGCTGGGAACGAATGTCGAATGTCCAACGAGCAGCTCAAGCATGGGGTCAATACATAAACAAATCGGCCATAAAAAATCGAAAATATAGAAATTTTTGAGCAAAGCCGATGCGTAGACATCGACTTAAGGATTAAAAGCCGATGCACGGCCATCGACTCAAGGGGTACAAACGGTTACATGGCAAGGCTCTACTTTGCGAGGACCTCCAACTGTTTGGTGACTCAGGTCTTCTCTGCGAGGACCTCCAGCTTCGTTTGCAGACCTTCAAGTGTGACGGGGCGCCCGAAATCGCCCTTTTCTTCGTGCAAGCTTGAAGGGTCCCGGCCTCGACCATAGGGCTTGGCCAGGGTGGCGATCTCAACATTCTCACCATAAGCTGCATCGTTGAGCTAAAGGAGCTTGGGGGCATATACGGAGAAGGTACAAGGCCGCGAAATGTACCTGTGAGCCGATTCAAGGATCAATCGGCCGATGAAAATGTTCAGCACAGCCGATGCTTGGACATCGACTCTAGTACAATTGCACGAGATTTACCAGCTGCATGTTCAGATGCGAAGTACTGTCAGAGGCATCAGTGAAGCTGTTGGTGATTCATCTACTACATCGGCTTTGGAGGGAAAGTAGTCGATGGGGGCAAGTTTGGCTGGTTACGCAGTGACTGCCTCGAATTACTGCCCTTTCTTCGATCTGCGAATCTTCACCGTAGCCTCCTTGACCGAGCTGGGGCTGGGTCATGAGGTCTGTTTCGAAGCCGATAGGGTATCATCGGCTGATCCTTCGTCAACTTCCTTCAGCAAATGATGAATCCTTGAAGAGTATCAGGTCTCAAAGTCATCTGAGGAGCGGAGGGATGGATTGCGTAGGACCGATGCGTTAACATCGGTTATTGCGATTGAGGAGAATCGGCTAAATCAATTGGGGAAAATCGACAAAGTCGATTAGAGGAAATTCTTCATTAATAAAAGGGATTTCTTACAATGGAGAGCTGATTACTCAAACAAGAGGGGAACAGACACTACTGCTGGTCTTATGCTAGTGAATCCCTACTCTAAGGGCTATTGCCGTCCTCGTCGTCACTTGGGTAGCCGCTCGTCGCTATGTTGACGAATTCCTCATGGCTACTGTGACCTTCAGCGGGGGTCTCCTCCGTCATCATCATCATCTTCATCGGACCAGGCCCGGCCACGGATGCGCTTTGGCGGCGGTTCTTCGGAGGAGGTGTCATCTTCTTCTCCTCCTTCGGAGAGACATCCTCGTCTTCATCGTCCTCTTCTTCTTCTTCTCTCTGGTGGAGGTGAATTTACCCCGGAAGAGGGGGTCGTTGTTCGCTCTCCGCCTCTAGTTCTCCATCGATCAAGAACCGAAGATCGTCTTTCCCGGTCAAAGGCATGTCACCATCCGACCGGCGAGGTCTTGGTCGGCCTTCGGCACGAAATCGAAGTCGAATCCTTGTTCATCCCAATGCTGGGGCGCGCCGGTTGTATGCTTCCGTCCGATTGACCTCCGACTCTCGCTTGCGAAGGAGGATTGGGAAGAGGAAGGAGAAGACATGGCTATGAAGGAGGAGGTTTTTGGGTTACGATGGATTGGAACAAGGGGATGAGGAAGAGAACTGTTCGATGTGGCCGAATAAAAGGGGAATATATGGTTTAATGCCTAAGCAGTTCCGAGGACGTGGTGCCGAACCATCAAGTCGTGCAGAGAGGCGAGGAGGCAAGACGTCATCATGAAGAAACCGCGACTGCCCGCCATGACATGACCCTTCGAAGGAAACAGATGGTTTTGCAATTACCATTATCAAAACCAGGGGGCATGTGTTACCACCCGATTTTGGCCAAATCAGGAGATGGGCCGTAAGTGAAGATGGGCTTGAAGGACGTACACGTGGAGCATCTTGAAGCGGCCTTTCTGAGAGTTTGGGCTAAGTTGCCCATGTATCCGTAACATATTAGATCGCGTTGTAATTTAGAATTAGAGATAGAGTCGGCCCGTTGTGTACGCCCAATTAGAAAGTCCCTTGGACTATAAATATGTATCTAGGGTTATCGGAAAAGGAGGACAATCATCGTTCAACCAACACAAATCGGCGCATCGCCACCTCTTTCTTCGAGGGTTCTCCAAGCACCATGCGCCTAGATCGCATCTAGCGATCTAGGCGATACGTTTATTCGTTAACCTTGTGCTCGTGAAGCCTTGTTGATGGCGAGCGGTACTATTTATCCTTAGGTGTTTAGGGGCTTGCATTGATGCTTTCACGTGCATATCTATGGCAATGCCGTCCTCGACACCTAGCTGCCCTTACGTCTACCCACGTAGCATCTTGCTTGTCGTAACTTAGTAGATCCGATCCGTTATAGTTGCTCCTTGCTCCGCAAGGATTAGTTTTATATGCATAGTTAGGCCTTATGTTGGGGTCGAGGATCCGTAGGCGTTGTTTACCGTCCTTGAGGGATGTTCCGGATCAACGTTATGTTGGTTTTAGGCCTCTCGTAGGGGTAGTTTGCACCATCTCTCGTAGCTGCTAGGCCCGATCGCACGAGGACGTTCCGATTATGCGGTGAAAACCCTAAGCTGTCGTGGATCGTTTAGCTTTGTCCTGATCAAGCGGGATCCCCATGCCATTGTAAATCCAACGTGAAACATGGGCGATCGGCTCCTTGAGCCGATCCACAGGGAACCTGAGAGCCGATAGGGCTCGTATTTAATGTGCACGTGTCTACCATGCAGGAACAAATTGAAGCACTAACACCCTCCTGATCGGGTCTAGGTCGCACGCCCCAGCACGCCGAGACGTTGGCGAGAAGATTTGACACGAGGTGCCGAGGATCCACTAAGCGGCCTGGGAGCTTCCCGCTCTTTCGTGTTGCTTAACCAATGCCCGTCGGGGGTTTTGGAGGGTAACAGCATTGAAGACGAAGGAGCAGCCGACCATTTTAAGAGGAGGAAGCCAGATGCTTTCAGTCCAGTCCTCCTCGTACAACCAACCTCCATCTCCACAGCCAACGCCATGGGCGGGATGGCCGTTTCGCAAGATGAAGAACGACCGCGAGGCGGGGTCCTCTCATGCTAGTAAGGAGAAGGAGAAAAAACAACGCAACCGACACTATGTTCCACTGGAATTCGCGCAGCTGTTGTTCGAGGGAGAACCGGCCGGTTCCTTGGCCTGCCGGGTGGCGGGTGTGGTATCTCAATTCCCGCCGTGTCCCGGTGCCTCCTATGCCGCGCGAGAGACGTGAGCGCCAGTACAATATCCGCCACCACTTCATCATGCCGCCAGATCTACGGGAAGATCCGTCCAACTGCGGGTGTCCGCACATGCCCAAGGGAGGCCAGCGACCTCCGGCGACTCCTCCCGCCCCTTCGCCGCCTCCTCCCGCACCAACACCGCCTCCTCCCGCACCAGCACCGCCGGTGGCGCCTCAACAGCCTCTGCATTGGCCGTGGCCTTGGGCTCCTCCGGTTTTCATCGGCCTGGTCGGCGATGACCACAAGTAGGCAGACATAGGGACGCCTTAGTTAGCTAGGGTTGTTTTCTAGGCTTTTAAATTTATTTTCTGCAATGTGTAAATTGGTCCTACTATAATTCAAAAAAAGTGTTGGGCCAATGGGGCTATCCCGGCCCAAACAAACACACCAGCCAAGGAGACTAATCTTGGTGTCCACCGTCCGATTCAAACATACACTTTTTTGTGTCTGAAATGGGTCGGTCCGCTGGACATGTCCTTAAACCATGCTCCTTGGGAGATGGCCAGATGCGCAAAGGAGTTGGTGTCTTTTGCAAGAGCAAAGGTGGATGGATCAATGTCTTTAGCTTGGTGTCTTTTACAAAACGTCGCCGTTTTTGGTCCATGATGATAACTGAGGCCGACTGGTAGTTGTAGAACAGATCAATGCCGTCATTGTTGCAAAATGCCCAAGCTCTCCGGTTGGACACTAAGGGTCGGAGAAGGACAATCACTCGTTCTTAAAACCAGCATTCTTAAGTTTAAGATTAAAGAGTCGGACGGAAAAAGGGGAAAGCTCCCCGTTCCTTTTATTTCTATTCATAACTCAACAAGATAACATTAGCTTCTTTCTGAGCGCAATTTTGATGTTGCTGATGACTAAATCAATAAGCTACCATTGGCTTCTTTCAGTGCCCAATTTTGAACTTGCTGATGACTAACAAGAGATACCATGACGATTATTATTTACAGTGGCAAAACATAAGAATACTGAATGTTCCTGGCACGTACTGCATGTTGCATGCGCCCCGATAATAACTAATCTATCGCTACCGTCCATCCTTTCTTGTCCTCCGCCAGCCCCATCTGGATCGATGTCAGAGTGTCGTACAGCTTCCGGGACAAGGTGTCTTCACCGGTCCTGAATTCGTACCTGGAGGGACACATAATCAGTTCAGATCTCAGCAGTGAACTGAAGAAGCATCTTTGTACTAGCACGAAAGAATTATTCAGCCAGCTGAGGAAGTGCGTGTGATCGCGATTTCACCTTGTCCCTTGGTAGGTGACGGTCGACACCGGCGTGACGCCGACAGCTGTTCCCGTGCAGAACACTTCGTCCGCGCCGACCAGATCGTCGATGGAGACGAGACGCTCTTCGACCTGCTCAATTCACAGCACAGGTCAGCATAGACGCCGCTTCAGTTGGCTATAACTGACAGCAGTTGCAGATGGTTAAGTTGACCTGATAGCCGCAGTCCCTGGCGAGTTCGATGATGCTCCTGCGCGTAATCCCCGGCAGGATTGTACCAGCGGTGGCCGGCGTGGCGAGGGTGTCACCCTTGAGGACGAAGAGGTTGCAGGAGGAGGCCTCCTCCACGTACCGCTTGTGCACAGAGTCCAGGTACAGCACGTCCGCGAAGCCCTTGCTCTTGGCGTCCATCTGCGCCTTGAGCACCTGAAATCGATCAGACACGAGTTCGTCAGCGTCACATTCGCTACAAATTTACCTGAAGAAATGACCTGCTTGCTGAAATTCTTACGGGCGCGTAGTTGGTGATGGTCTTGACGCCGCCGGTCCCGCCCGGCATCGCGCGGTGGAACTCCTCCTCCACGAGCAGGTGTATCGCCGACATGCCTTCCTGAAATTAATCACCTCACTGTTAAGATTCTGATTCCCAGGAGTCAGGACTCAGATTTTTCTGAAGATTATGCAACTTCCAAGGTCTATAACTTAAGATAGTACTACTACGGTCCAACTAACTAGAGCACTGGGACTGATAGTGTGACTGCACAGACTGTCGTTACTGACCTTGAAGTAGGTTCCTACAGGGGAGGCGTAGATCATGAACGTGTACTCGGGAGCCGGCGCCAGTCCAAGGATAGCTCCGCTCCCGATGAGCAGCGGCCTGATGTACAGCGCCCCCTTCCCCTGCGGTGGCACCTGCAACTCGAAGCGGTGGTTACAGAGAAAATATCAGCCAAAAACCGTACGTACGTCAGCCGTTAGATCGACGGTGGGCACGAGCTAGAGAGCTTAGAGGTTAGGCACGTCACGTACCCAGCGCGTGTTTGCGAGCACGGTCTGCTTGACGGCGTGCACGAACTGCTCCACGGACGGCGCCGGCATGCACATGCGCTCCGCCCCGTCCTGCATCCGCCGCGCGTTCTCCTCGGGGCGGAAGAGCATGTACCCGGCCCCGTCCGCCCTCCGGTACGCCTTGAGGCCCTCGAAGAGGCCCTGGCCGTAGTTGAGGACGCCGGAGGAGGGGCTGAGCTCGACGTTGCCGTAGCGGCTGAGCTCGCCGCGGGAGAAGTTGCCGTCGGCCTGCGGGCACCGCATCACGTACATGTAGTCGGTCGGGGTGAGGCCGAACCCGAGGTTGTCCCAGTCGATGTCGCCGCCGGTGCTGTCCTCGTCAGACCTGCGGGCGCGCAACGGTTACAGGGCAAACAATGGCGAAGTGAAAACAGAGAGTCCAGGTTAAGGGTAGACGCTGGAGGAACAGGAACTCGGGCCATCGGGGTACATGCATGGGTGAATGGCTACAGAGGAGAACGCATCCATCGATCTGCATGCATGTGGCCGGCCTCACCTGTCGACGGGGTCCAGCTGCGGCAGCGAGGACTGCCACCGGGACTGGAGAAGAGAGCCGCCGCCTGATCTGCCCTGCACGTCGAGAAGGCGCCTACAGTGAGTTCCAATCATCCTCATCGAGGCAGGGAGGCAAATCATCTTGGACATGGGAAAATGAGAGGCGAAAAAGAGCTTTCTTCTCAACGGAAACAAGAAGGAAGCGAATGAAAAGCACTAGCAGGCTCGATTCGATCATGCGGAGAGGAGAGGGGGGATCTGAACCGCAGCCACGCAAAGCGCGCGCGCGCGTACACGCACCGTTCCGAGCGCGCCTCCGCTGACCCTCGCCAAGGCGGCCTGGCCGTTACAGGCCCATGGAAGCACGCGCCTCGCAGACGACAGCACGGCCATGCACGCACGCACGCGCGGCCCGCAGCTAGCTAGATCGGTTGTCTTCTACCTCGCGTCGCGCGCGGCTGAGTCTCCAAGAGCTCAATCCTTCCAGGCAAGCTTCCTCACCAGTGGCGCAAAACGTGGACGAGAAAATTGGCAAGTTTAAGCTGTATAATCGTTCGTAAAGACGCGCGAGACTTCTATATAAAGTCGTGGAGAACTTGGGCAAGTCTTGGATTTGCCGTGCTGGATTCTAGCCTTGTTAATGGCACAACCCGTGCATTGGTGGAAAGATCTTTTGGCAATGTTCGATTTCGATGGAGACTGTGCAATGTTACAGGAGAGGGGAGCGTCTGCTGAGCCAGTGACCTTTTCATGGATCGGGACAAACCAGTAACCGCGGACGTGGATGCGATGGCGTGGTCATTGACAAGTGGGCCCGGTGCTGCACTGGTCTTGCTGGACAGTGACAAAAGCACACCAGCCAGGCCTGCCATGGCACGGCATCTCCCCGGAACGAGGAAGTCGTTATGGCACCGCCACGTGGCCGCTCATCACAGCTCCTAAGGACATGTACAATGGTGATGAGTCAGCTGTCTGTAAGAGGTAGTTATAGGTGATTTTGGTTATGTGGATGAAAGAGAATGAGGAGAGAGAAAGAGGCAGTCTGTAAAGTTTCAGACAATCTGCAGGCTTCTTACAGACAGCTTACATACACCATTTTTGTTGTTGTATGAAGGGTGTCTATAATTTATACTCACATGTAGCTATGGCTAAAAACAGACACCTTATAGACAGACTATTGTATACACAGTCTATATCATTATCTACAGATGATATGGAGTAGTACTACAGACACCATCCGTCTAAACCAATGTACATGCCCTAAGAGCATGAGGCCACGTCCCTCAAAGTAGCCTTCAAAGAGATTTGAGGCGCGCCGAATAAAAAACGACGCCCAGTTGCGGCCCTAAACTGGTTTCGTGTACGGCATGGCCCAATAGCTTCAAGGTCGTCCCGACGCATAGAAAACGGGCTGGACGCGCTAGACGTGAGCCGTTGGCGACGTGGCTCTCAGACGGGCCATGCCTGTCATAGACACAAGCATGCGAGATGTCTCGTTGGCGCAACGCCTTCTAGATGTGTTGGCGTCACGCCCTTCCCATCCTTTCTACACCACTTTGCGCCTAAGTTTCCCGCGTCGTCTCCGGATATAAAGCTCGGCCTCTGTCACCCTCACCACCTTACTCGCCACCTCTAGCCTCCTATCCAAAGCCTCGAAGCCGCAATGCCTCGTTGCCTCCCCGCGACGTACTCCATGCTGGGCCACAACAACCGCAAACTAGCGTGTTTACCGCCGCCGAGCTAGTAGCACAACCCAGGCACATGCTAGATGAGGAAGACATGGCAGAGTTCAAGGCGTTCGACAAAAATTTCATGGCCAATGCGGCACACGAGGCGACAGAGGAGAAGTAGGAGGAGGAGGAGGAGGAGAAGGAGGAGGAGGAGGAGGAGGAGAAGGAGGAGGAGGAGGAGGAGGAGAGGGGAGGAGTGGAGCGAAGGGCCGCAGCTAGCCGATCTGGAGCAGGCATCCATCCTCGACTCCTACCGTACAACGAGGTAGCACACGAATGTCGCCTGTGCCCCCCGTCGAGGTTCTCCTGGAGCGCATCATCTAGATATCACACCAGAGCGCGCCGACGGAGGAGTCTGGGCGCCTCATCATGGTGGCCTAACGGCAGAGGATTATTATGCCCAAGGTTCGGACCCTCGCCGAGGCCGCCGCCTGCGAAGCAACAAGTGTAGCCTAAAATGAAGAGTTCCACCTGAGGCGGGCGATGGTGACAGGTCATCGCCCTAGGGAGGCACCACCCTCACCGGGCAGTGATCCAGTACTAGCAGATGCGGGAGGCTAGGCAGTGTGCATCTGCAGACCAAGTAGAGAGGCGGGCGCGGGAGGAGCAGAAGAACGGCAAGAACGACGACAAGTAGGATAGTTTAGTTTTAGTTCAAATTCAGTCATTTTTCATTAAAATTTGTAATATATAACAAAATTGAAGGAAATATCAAATTTATGTTCAATTTGAGCCGTTTTACTCAATCACTATAGCCTTTTTGGGGACGCCAAAGCGAGAACGCTTTCTGGCTGCCCCCAATCACTGTGTCTGGCGCGTTTGAGGGTCACAGCTGGGATGCTCTAATCCTTACCCCTTGCATGCACCCAACAATGTTGTTGTCCGCTTCATGTCCGTTGGCCCTGAGGTGGCGGCTTTGGGGTGTTGGAGTCGTGACAGAACATAACCCGTAACCGAGAGTTTTTTTTTAGATTATTTATCAGTTTCTTCTTCGAAATGGTGAGACAAAGACTACATTTTGAAGTCAGCCTGTCCTGGCTGGTTTGTGCGTCATGTTTGGCACCAATTTTACATGCTTATGAGATTTTCCCTCCACAGTATTAATTACTATCCCCGTTCTAGTGAATAATGCTTATAGTTGTTTTAGAAAAGTCCAATTATGTAAAGGTTGACCAAGTTTTTAGAAAAAAATCATTAACATATACAATCTAAAATTAACTTCACTAGATACATCATGAAATATATTTTCATATAATATCTATGTAATATCATAGTTCTTAATAGTCTTTTCTAAAAGTTTGGTTAAACTTGATATAGTTTAGCTTTGAAAAAAATGTATTCATTGGTAGGGATGGAGTACTATAACAAGTAAAGGGAGGAAAGAGAGCAGTCCGATTAGAATGGAGGATCGAGTCTGTAACAAGTAACTACACAAGAGTCGAGTCTTGTCATGGCGTGGCATCATCGACAAAGAGATTTGTGATTTTCTCGCCACTTTCCCTGCTACCTACCCTGGATCCGTAGTTCATTGATGGATACCTCCAATGTCATGGTATGCCTTTATCGGTGCGGTATTGGATTTTTGTGTTTGAAGTTCGTCTGTATCACCCTGTTTTTTTTTATGTTGGCTAGAGTGGGTGCGGCTTGTTGTTCGGGGTCTTTGTTAGCCTTGGCTGTGAGTGGGCGCGCGGTTTATGTGGGCTTGACCTGTTATGTTGTTGAAGATTTTCGTATGATTTTCTCCTGAAAATAAATATCTTTTCTCTTTATACGCCTATTAATGTATGAAGCAAAGATTTTTCCTTCGTTTTTTTTTTTTGAGTGTCGCACCCGCCGCGTGGCCGCTCGTCACGTCTCCCGATCCTTACCCATTTGCATGCATGGTGCCGCATTGAACCACAACTCTTTTCCTCTCGCTTCTTTCACAAAATTTTCTCGGAGAAGGGGTTGCCACCACACTCATTTCGCTTTCATCGGTCGATTGATATAGATAGGCAAGGCAAAGTCGTTCGTCAGTTCGATCGAACGAACCTAGTCGTGTTTCGTTTCTTCTCTTGATCCAAGCCGGCATGGACCCACACCCACCAGAGCTGGCGATACCAGCGAGTCCTGGCTTGCTTATCTCCTTTTCTTCGTCTCAATCGACAGCAAAGGCTATAGACGCATGCCATGACTTGTTGTCTTTATCCTACTACGTCTCTTGGGACTGGGACTAGAAGGTGCTCGTGGAATGCATGCAACTGCAAGTCTGCAACTCTGTAATGCGGTAGCGTACTGGCATGGTAAGCATGGACCTCAATCTCCCACGCGTTCCCACTCGCGCATTCTCGAGTAGCTGTAATGATCCCTGAATTCCTCATGATCCTGCAAATGGAGGAGATAGACATTCATAATTTGTATTCTCAATTGCTAAAAAGTGCTCGGAGGCTCGTTTGCTTGATCCTGTCTCCGCTTCCTATCCGTCCAATCAAGTAGCTAGATAGAGCACCACATCCCGCACGATCTAGTTGTACCGAGGGCACCCATTGCTCGTCAATGGAATGGCTTCACCCGCCGCCGGGAAGGTTCCACATGCTGCCGCTGCCACCGGGGACCACCCGCCGCTGCCATGGAGTTCTACCACCAAAGATTGTGCACGATGTCGCCACCTTGTTGTTCTTCTCACTCGATTCATTCCTACCGGCGCCATACACCGATCAAGTCGGTCCGCCCGCCATCTCGCCATCCCTGTCGTTCTAGAGCCAAAACCCGCCACTATTACAAATTGAAGTTTGAGAACCAAAGCTCAGGCTTGGTTTGCTCCGAGCATCAACAAATGCTTAATTAATCATCTTGCGGTTGGTGATGCACCATTTCGTCCCAATTTTTCGCATGCATGTTGAGTAAATTAGCAAACGCGACTCACACCTCATCATCAACTTGGTCAAGAAGGTATCGTACATCATATGGATGATCATCAATCACTGTAGCAGTGCGCTCACTCTCGATAATCATGATGTGCATCATACCACATACATTCATGATCCCCCCACATCTGATCTTACGAAAGAGCATAGTACCAGGCAATGGGAAAGAAAGCTTGGATCACACTAAGCGCTTGCTCTACATCCTTCTTAGAAATCTCCTAACACGAACAAAGTGAGATTTTTCTGACCAAAAGTATTGGAGATTATTTTCACGAATGTCGACCATTTTGGATATATGACATCGGCTAGGTAGTACCCATTGGTGTGCCGGCAGCCATTGGTCTCATAGTTGCACTCCGGAGCATGACCTTCACCAAGTTTCACAAACAAGGGAGATCGTTGCAATACATTGATGTCACCGTGAGATCCCGCCATGCCAAAAAGGTGTGTCAAATCCACATGTCGTAATATGTCACAACTTTAAATACGATACTCTCTAGTGACCTTTGTATAATGCATGCCTGATTTGGAGAGATTCCAAAGTTTAAAATAGATGGCTATGCATTTTACTGACGACTAATTTTATTCGCTAAGAAAACTATAGCGAAACTACGCCATTTAACCTTTTCTGCAAAAAAGAGAACTCCTAACAAAATTAGGCATCAAATATTTATATCATTTATAAATATGACAAGAAATTCCATGATACAAACTTGTACTGGACAATAATGATGATAGTAGTACTCCCTCTGATCCAAATTGATTGATTCCACTTTGTTTAGATACACATGCATGTAGTCTAAAAAATTAACTAGATTCGTACGAATCTAGATAGAGTTGAATCAAGTAATATGGATCAGAGGGAGTAAAACTAGTGTGTAAAAACATACTACATATCCAGATCTTATTTCAAATCCAAATATGAAAATATTTGGTCCTAGCGGGAGAAGTAGCATTTTTTAACAGTACTTATGTTTTAGTGCGATTTAGCAATCACTAGTGGAAAACAGGCCTAATGTCGCGGGTCGTAAGGGCCTTTTGTCGCGGGCGGCCATCCGCGACAACGAAGGCGCGATAAAAGGGTGACCTTTTGTCGCGGGTCGCTTACCACCCGCGACATATAGTCCACCACGTGGCAGGCGCCGGGCGCGCAGGGATGACCCTTTGTCGCGGCGGTATTACCACCCGCGCAAAAGGTCCTCTACGTGGCGCGTAAACTCTGCTTTAGGGTTTGGGGTGCAGCCCCCCCCCCCGCCCGCCGCCACCGCCCCTTTATTCGAAATAAAAGTTGCATATAATTACTAGAAGTTGTACACACGTTCATTTATATATAGATTGATCAACCAAATATTGGAAACAAAAGTCGATTCCTCTTACATATTCGTAGATTCCCCTTACATATATATATACATGAGCTCACGACTACCGGGACTAATTAAACTTTGGGAGAGGGAGAGCGCCTATTAGGACTAAACAAGCCGTTGTTGTCTATTACTTCTCTAAGCAAAACTCCCGCCACTTCCTCCAATTCCTAGTAGGTGTTCCTTTGGTTCGAGTGTGTCCCGCATGTAGTCGACCTATATAGGAAAATGAGATGATGAGTATGACTATATCAATGTGATAACGAAATATTGACGAAAATAAATAAAGTTGTGAATGTTATTGCTTACGTTGAATTTATTATTGTTCGCTTCTCAGTGGTTAACATGCGAATGAACTCGCAAACGTAGTATCCACATAGATTCGTCCCTGGTGGCTGTTGGGCGCACGGTACAGTAGTAAATGTTAGCTTCTCGCCAGGTACCCTCAATGTTTTTCTTGAAACCTATCCAAGCCCTGCCATGCAAAAGAATGATTGAATGAGTGGATAGTTAATTGATATCTCACGAAAGATATAGCGCGGCGATGAAGGAAATTACACTTGGAGCAACTTCTGCAAGTCCCGGAACCCGTCTAGGCCTCTACTCAGTGGGTCCCTTACTTCAACTATTCCCTTATCAAGTTGAATGTCTAGTAGAATCCAGTGGAAGCTGCACATGTTTATGTATATACGTCAGGAATTACACTTAACATCGACTAAGCAAAACTAAATGTGCATAAAAGATCATTAAGAATCTCACTCGTAGTTGTAAGGAAACAGTATTGAATCACAGAAATTTTGCTCCCCAAAAACCTTAGTATGTTTCCCCCCGTATCCATGGGTTGATGCTTTACCGTTTCAACATGTACTTTATCGGGGTCAACAAACCCAATATTGATAATATTATTACTTTTGCATTCACTGATCTTCAGTCTGCATAAGAGAACACATAAGATATAATGAGTATATGCAATGAAAACGAACATGAACTGAATGAAAATGAACTTATATGTAGTTAAAAACTTACAAGCAATAGCAGCTCATGAGAGATTTGTCGAGGGCATCTAAATTGAATAACGCAGAGTTCATTCATCTCAATATGGATCTCCTCCTTTCGGTAGTAATATTGACGTGGGATCTTCGCCACGATGAACCTTTGTTCTCCTTGCACGCATCAAGGTACCAGATGCAAATTCCGCATATGCGTTGGCATTTTCTAGCTCGTCTCACCAAGTCGGCCCCGTAGACAAATGTAGGAGCTATGTCAGCAAAGGGTAGTGCAACATCTGCGGCACTCGGCATTCCTCCACGGTACAATCCATCGAAGCCGCTAGCGCCGAGCTTCATCCAGATTGAAACCTTCACCATGTTGTTGGTACAGCTTGGGAACATCAAACACTTTGAGTGCCGGGATCGATTGTTTGGCCCGTTCTCCGAGCTGGGAAACTTCCTTTCTTTTTTCCTTTTGTCGTTTGCTTGGGCGCCTTGAGGGGTGCACTTGTCTTCTAGGTGATGATTTGCTCGTGCTAGCACTATCCTTCTCCTTAGCCTTGCCATCCTCCTTCTTCTTAGCCTCGTCATCCTCCTTCTTCTTCTTAGCCTCGTCATCCTCCTTCTTCTTTTTAGCCTTGTCATCAATTACCTTCGCAAGGTGGCGTATAGTCATCCTTTTTCTCGTGCAAGTCATATTGCGATGGTGTGTTCAAAAAGAAGTAGCATATGCTATTTGCTTCTCGGTGAATGGCTCTGGCGCTGGAGGTTTTGGCTTATGGAAATGATCATAGTTGTGTTTCCAACAGCGGCCGCATTTTGCTCGACAGTAAGATCCCAAGGACGGGGGGGAACCTTTGGTACTCTTGGGAGGGGCGACAACTTGATAGGACTCTTGAAACGCTTCCGGGGTGCATCGAGTCTTAGTGGGCGGAGAGGCGGCGCCGGAGATGGAGATGGACTACGGATGTCGTGGTCGACATCGTACCCATGGGGTGATGGTGTCGACATGTGATCAGTAGGAGGAGGTGATGGTTGCTTGCGATCACCTGGAGGAGGTGATGGTGATGGTGGCCCTGCGATCATCCGGAGGTGATGGTGACCGCTCGACGGCGGTAGGGGGCTACCTGGCACGCGCCTTGATGTTCTTCTTTTCCCGGAGAATGATTTCTCCCAGGACCTCTCTGAGTGTAAGCCCCCATCACCTCCAGGGATATCAAGCTCCAATGTCTCCCACGACGGGACAACCGAATCCACCCCGACACGAGCATAGCCAGCTGGAATCGGATTGCCATGCCATGTTGCCGCTCACCTTCTTCCAAATGCCGGAAGACATAGCCGACCGCCACCTTAACAGAAACCTTCCTGAACACCTCATGGAGATCACAAGGTGTTTGCTCCTTGATTCCATCCAAGGGGTCGCAGGACCGGCATCTATCATCATCCGTGTAGAAGGGGCCTCCGAGTCGGCCACGCCGTCTCGTCGCGAGATATGTCGGGGTATTATCTCGGCCATCTTCCAGGTTCATTTACTCCGAAGCTCGCCGCTGCCGCTGGTCAAGTCGGCGTTGGAACTCGGCCATCCGGTCATTCTGCACCTCCAGTGGCGTTGTTTAGCTCTCGCTCGGCTTCTATAAGTCTCCGCGTCGGCCGGAAACCCAAGCGACCACGGAACACTAGGGCCGAATCCTCTTGTTCGTCCTCCCTTCTCGGGATTACCGAGGACAAGCGTCGGCAAGTCTTTCTCTCTATCGGGAGCAAACTTTAGTTTTCCCGCCTTTATTTCTGCTTCACTTTAATCCATTCTTCCCTGGGTACCCTAACCCTGTTGTCACTTTCAACAATGTTCCTGTCTTCATATCATACTCACAGCCATGCGCGAGGAACCAATTCCGAGCCCTAGTGTCCCATCCTTCTCGCGGTTCTGGAGTGATCCCATTCAGCTTCATCTCAGCCTCTTGTGCATCCCACTTAGGCATGGCTACTTCGTAGCCCCCTCGCCCGTATGATGGTGATATTTCTTTTCGCTTGCATTCTTCTCGTTTTTCTTTGATGATTCACAGCTCCTCCGATTCTTTGTACTTCACAAAATCTTCCCGGTTATGCTCCTGCTTCGCTAGATAGTTTTCGAATACTGGAGGCTTCTTGGCTTTCTTATAATTTTGCCATAACCGGTTCTTATACGCCCGAAAAGTTCCCCCATCTTCTTAAGAGCCCACTTCTTCACTAGCGCCTTCTGCTTGCATTCTCAGACTCCGATCCCAAATTTGGCAAAGTGAAATGTGACATGAGGTCGTCAAAAAGTGTGTTCTTGTACCTATCGGCAACATGATCTTCGACACATTCTTGGTCTTGTTCCATTCTCTAACAGTGATCGGGATATGATCTCTAACCACAACTCCGCACTGATTCTTAAATGTCACTCTGACACTCGCGGTGCCACAGGTTGGCCTTCCTGATATAGCTTCAATGTTGAAGTGGTCTCTTTTGCCCTCTTTGCCGGGCCTCGTTTCTCCAACTTATCTTCGGAGGCCTAAGAGAATAAAAATATTAATTTATATACATAAGTACATATAGAATTCCATTAATGCCTCAACTGATCGTATACCTCGTCATGACCGGTGCCTTCTCCATCACCGGAGCCGCCGGCTTCTCCATGATCACCGGAGCCGCCGCTTCTCCATGATCACCGGAGCGCCGGCTTCTCCATCCGGAGCCGCCGGCTTCTCCATGATCACCGAGCCGCCGGCTTCTCCATCACCACCGGAATTATGTTCGCGAAAATGTCTTCCTGTTCCAAGTCCCGTTCGAATGGATCCATTGTTTCGCAAAAAATTAAATCGATAAGTACATGTTCTAACCCTAACCCTAATCAAACACTAAGCAAACCCTAACCCTACATAACCAAACACTAAACTAACCCTAACACTAATCGGCGTCGGTGGTTTCGCGAGAGGGAGAGAGAGGTGTTTGCGAGAGGGAGCGGGGTGGTGGCGAGTGTTGTTCGCGAGAGGGAGAGGGTGTCGGCGAGTGTTCGCGTCGGTTGTTCGCGAGAGGAGAGGGGTGTCGGCTAGTGTTCGCGAGAGGAGAGGTGTCGGCTAGTGTTCGCGAGAGGGGAGGTGTTGGCGAGTGTTCGCGAGAGGGAGAGCGGTGTTGGCGAGTGTTTGCGAGAGGGAGAGTGCGCGTGTTTGCGAAAGGGAGAGGGGTGTGCGTGTTTTCGAGAGGAGAGGGCGCGTGTTTGCGAGAGGAGTGCCGTGAGGGTTTTTGAGAGGGAGGGGGGCGTCGGTTGTTTGGCGCCACTAGGGTTTTTGCGAGGGTGGAGGAGTCGTCTACTAGGGTTTGGCGTCGGTTCCGAAAGTTACGAAACTGAATATAAAAAAATTCAATTCTAAAACAAAATACCAAACTAATTAACTATATATACTAAAATACCTAACTAATTAATTAACCAACTACAAATACCTAACTAATTAAACTTAACTATATATATAATAAAATACCTAACTAATTAACTAAGTAGAAATAGTAATAACTAGTTACATAAAAAATACCTAACAAATTAACTAAGTAGAAAAAATAAAACTAATAAGTAGTTACATAAAAAACTAAAAAAAAAGGGCCGGGCCGGCGGCCGGCTACCTTCTGTGGCTGCCGAGGGAGATGGCGAGGGAGATGGCGCGGCAGAGGCCGGCGGTGCGGCGGCGCGGCGGAGCGCGCGGCAGATCGAGGCCGGCGGCGCGGCGGAGCGGCAGAGGCCGGCGGCGCGGCGGAGCGGCAGAGGCCGGCGGCGCGTCAGAGGACGATGGGGAAGGTGGCTGCGGCGGCGGCCGGAGGCGCAGAGGTGGCGGGGGCGGCCGGAGGCGCAGAGGTGGCGGGGGCGGCGCCGGAGGAGCTCGAGGCGGAGACGGCGGCGACGGCGGCGGCGTTGGAAATTTTGGCAGCCTGGCGGCGCAAAATTCCTAAGTGAATGGCCTCCGGGTGTCGCGGGGGGGGGCTCCGCCCGCGGGGTTAGGTATTTATACCTAACCCCTTTGTCGCGTGCCACGGCCCGCGATAAAACCCCCTTTTCGCGGGTCGTGCCACCACCCGCGATAAAGAGGCCCGCGGCGTGGCTCGACCCGCGACAAAAGGTGGGTGGGGAGGCGGCTGATCCGCGCCATGTGCATCCAACGGCTCCGGCCGTTGAATCCAACGGCCTGGAGCCGTTGGACGCGGATCAGCCCTGGAGCTGTTTTTTTCTGTTTTAAAAATAAACCCTCCTTTATCTATTTTAACTTAATAAAACTATTATTTCAATAACTTTTAAATGGTAACTCAAATAGAAAAGTTTTATATATGAAAATTGATCAGAAAAATCCAATGAACATGAATATGACATCCATATAACTATTTGCATCTCGCATCATATGAAACGGATAGTCGTGTATGTTTCACCCCCGTGCACCGCCGCCGTGCCACTCGTGTCGCGTCCCCGTGCCACGTGTCGCCACCGCTTCCACGTGCCTCGCCCCGCGACGCCGGCGACGTGTAGCCACCGCTGACACGTGCCATGCCCCGCGTGCGCTATATAGAGCGACAAGTGCGGGCGCAACCACACGTCGCCACCGCCTCCGCTCATTCATCTCCGGATGCCTCCACGTCGTCGAGGGGCGTCCGGTTTCCGTGGCGTTCGAGTGCGTCCGAGCGGTAGGTTCACGCCGAGATACGCGCCGGTGGCTTCCGCCTCACCCACGTACAACACGCGAGAGGCGGCGCGCTACGACGCGGCGGCGCGGCGCTTCGGCTGCCGGGCACGACATGAACTTCCGGATGTTGAATCGCTGAGGAGGCGGAGTTCCTCGCGCCACCGCCGTGCCTCGTCGACGACGAGGACCGTCACGGCATCGCCAGGTGCAGCGCGGGATCGCCATCGCCGAGCGCGACGAGCGATGATGCGCCGGAGGGCGCGGTCCCCGACGCGTTCTTTGCTAACCTTAGGGCACAACGAAGGTCCAACAGGCGCCACCGTCGGGCCGTCGCCTTCGAGCTCGAGAACTCGAATACAACTTGGACCGAAACGACCCTCGGTGGGATGACCTTTGGACGGAGACAACCTCCGACGATGAGTAGAGACTAGACTAGTAATTTATCTATTTTATTGTAATTTCAATAAAGTCGTTGTCGGTTCCATTAGTTCAATAAAGTGGTTGACACGAAATTTATTACGATTGAACTGAAATTAAAGTACAGAGCTCAACTGAAAAATAAGATACATGGCCAGATTCGAATGTTGGAGCCATTCAATCATAGTCGTGCCTAGTCCTATAATACTCGCCACCGTAGTCATCATAGTCGCCGACGTCATCGTCGCTACCATCGGTCGCGGTTGTCGAACCTCGGCGGATGACCACGCGTGGGCTGGGATTGAGGGTAGCGCGGGGGCCACGATAGGCGACGCTCTGGAGAGTCCGGCCGCGCCACCACATCCGACGGCCGGCCTCGTTGAAGTTCGAAGATGGCGGGCCGTCCTCCTCGTACCTGGCAACCGCCCTCTCACGCCGATTGATGAAGAAGCTGTCCCAAGTCGGGCGTAGTCGGGATGCCACGATTCCTCCGCTGCTCGCGTGAGCTCGAAATAGTAGTGGTTCGTGATGGCCATCTCGCGTGGCACACCTACAGGGATAGGAGGGACCGGTACGCCTCCGACGTCAAGAACCAGCCGGTCGGACGCGGTAGCCGGCGGGCAGTAGTTCGAGGCGCAAAGCGCCTCCGCCTCCCGGGTGTTAGACATACGATGGAAGCCATGGGAGAGAGTGATGAGGTTTGCGGATATGAGTCCAAGGCCTACATATATATAGTGGAAAAATGGCGGGAATGCGGGAAGAAAATAGGCGGGAACGAAGTGGCGCGCGAAACTTTCATCCCGGGTGGAGGCTCAAACCGGGACAAAAGACTGTGAGGCTTATCTAGGAGGGCCTTATCTGGGGGATGATGTGTAACCTTTGTCACGGTTGGTGGCCGCAACCGGGACTAAAGCTGTCGCAGGATAAGGATGCGTCGGTGGACGCACCGCTCGATGAGATAAAGCATGTAGCGCACGACGCCCGTCGAAGGAACAAGACAAAGTAGAAGCGGTGCCGTGCCTATAAAAGGAGCATCAATACGCCTTGCGCGGATCAACAAGCCATTCCCATTGATGAAGGAAAGGGTTGGGAAATCTGGCGCAGCCTTCTCGAAGATGTCGTTGGTGCACGCCCTACGGCATCTTCGGCTCCTCGGAAAAATTTCCCATTATTACATAAATGTAGAGATTGTCTTGGGAACTATATATGAAGAATACATTATTACATCGCCATCTAGTGTTGTGATCTTCTACGCGTAGCCATGGAGAATCTTCATCATTTAGTAAGATGCTTGGGTCAATTTTCACCGTGAAGGCGGAATTTCTTTAAACCTATTATAATCTTCTGACATGTCTGTCTTCTCATCCACTCCCACGATGTTTCTTTTCCCCGAAAGAACTATGTGGCGCTTTGGCTCGGTTGATGTATTCTTTTGTTGATTTCTTTTTTGATTTGCTAGACATGTCCTTCACGTAGAAAACCTGAGCCACCTCGCGGCTAGGACAAATGGCTCGTCCACGCAAGATTGTTGGGATCCACTGTTATCATACCGTACTTATCGTCAATATGTATACCGCTGAGCTTCACCCATTTGCACCGAAACAAAGGGACCTTAAAAGTGGGACCATAGTCAAGTTCCCATATCTCCTCTATGTATCCATAATATGTGGTGGTCTGCCCATTCTCGTCGGTTGCATCGAAGCGGACACCGCTGTTTTGGTTGGTGCTCTTTTTATCTTGGTCGATCGTGTAAAATGTATTCCCATTTATCTCGTACCCTTGGAATGTACATATGTTTGAAGATGGTAACTGGCCAACAAGAACAGCTGGTCCACAACAGATGGGTCATTAATGAGATGTCTTTGCAACCAACTGCCGAAGGTATTAATGTGTTGACGTGTAATCAAGGACTCGGGCTGGCCCGGGTTTATTTCTCGTAAAGCATTCTTATGTTTCTCGATGTACGGAGCCACCAAGATGGAATTGTATAGAACTCTGTAGTGTGCTTGATTGAAAGAAATCTTGTCCCCGCACACCATTGATTTCCTTCCTAGTGTGCCTTTTCCAGTCAGCCTCCCCTCATACCGAGATTCAGGAACACCAATCGGCTTAAGGTCGGAAGAAAGTCAACACAAAACTCAATGACCTCCTCCCCGTAGCCCTTTGAGATACTTCCTTCCGGCCTAGCTCGGTTATGAACATATTTCTTTAAGACTCCCATGAACCTCTCGAAGGGGAACATATTGTGTAGAAATACAGACCGAGAATTCTAATCTCTTCAACTAGGTGAACGAGGAGGTGCGTCATAATATTGAAGAAGGATGGTGGGAACAACAACTCGAAGCTGACAAGACATTCGACCACATCTTCCCGTAATCCTGACAAAGTTTCTGGATCCATTACCTTCGAGAAATTGCGTTGAGGAATGCACATATCTTCACAATGGCTAGTCGAACATTTTCTGGTAGAAGTCCCCTCAATGCAACCGGAAGCAATTGTGTCATAAGCACGTGACAGTCATGGGACTTCAGGTTTTGGAATTTTTTATCCTTCATATTTACTATCCCCTTTATATTCGACGAGAAACCAGACGGAACCTTGATACTGAATAGGGCTTCAAAAAGATCTCCTTCTCTTGTTTGGTAAGAGCGTAGCTGGCAGCCCTACAAACTGCCCTGGATGATTGCCGTTTCGTCCTTTATGAAGTTCCTGGTCCTCCCGTGCTTCCGGTGTATCTTTTGTCTTTCCATACACGCCCAGAAAACCTAGAATATTCACACAAAGATTCTTGGTCAGGTGCATCACGTCGATTGCAGAGCGGACTTCCAGGACTTTCCAATATTCTAGCTCCCAAAAAATAGATTTCTTCTTCCACATGGGCGCGTGTCCGTCCGCGTCGGAACAGGTCGACTGCCTGGACCCTTTCCAAAGATAACATTTAAATCCTTGACCATGTCAAATATATCAGCACCACTACGGGGACAGGCTTCGGCGGTCTGCCTCGCCATCGAAATGCTTTCCTTTTTTCCTTAAGGGATGCTTGCGCGGAAGGTAACGACGATTGAACGGGTACACAACTTTTTTGCTTTTTCCCAAATATTTACTTTCAGTCTCATCTAAACAGTGTGTGCATGCATTGTATCCTTTGTTCGTCTGTCCTGAAATGTTACTGAGAGCAGGCCAATCATTGATGGTTACGAATAGCAACCCTCGTAGGTCAAATTCTTGCTCGGTGTGCTCATCCCACACACGTACACCTGGTTTGGCCCACAACTCCAAAAGTTCATCGACTAATGGCCTTAGGTACACATCAATGTCGTTGCCGGGTTGCTTTGGGCCTTGGATAAGCACCGGCATCATAATGAACTTCCGCTTCATGCACAACCAAGGAGGAAGGTTGTAGATACATAGAGTCACGGGCCAGGTGCTGTGGGCAGCTCTGCTCCCAAAAGGATTCATGCCATCTGTACTTAGCCAAAGTATAAGTTCCTTGCCTCACCCGCAAAATCCGGGAACTCTCTCCCGATGTTTCTCCACTGCGACCATCAGCGGGGTGCCTCAACATCGCGTCTTTCTTACGTTCTTCCATGTGCCATCGCAACAATTTGGCATGCTCTTTGTTTCTGAACAAACGTTTCAACCGTGGTATTATTGGAGCATACCACATCACCTTCGCAGAACCCTCTTCTGGGTGGCTCGCCCTCAACATCACCAGGGTCATCTTTTCGATCTTATACCGCAATGCACCACATATGGGACATTTATTCAAATTCTCGTACTTCTCACCGCGGTAGAGGATACAGTCATTAATGCATGCATGTATCTTCGCACATCTAATCCTAGAGGGCATGCTTCTTTGCTTCATATGTACTGACGGGCAACTCATTATTTCTTGGAAACAGCTTCTTTAATATTATCATCAATTTCTCAAATCCCGAGTCAGTCACACCGACCTCTGCCTTCCATTTCAGCAATTCCAATATGCTACCCAGCTTTCTATGCCCATCTTCACAACCTGGGTACAACAATTTGTGGTGGTCCTCTAACATCTTGTCGAACTGCAACCTCTCCTTATCCGTGCCACAGTCTCTTCTTGCATCAGAAATGGCCCGACGAAGATCATCGTCAACAGGATCATCTGATGCCTGTTCTTCACCTCCTTCTTCTTCATTGTCGTCCATTGCGGTATCATTGCATTCAGAGAACATAGATCGGTACTGGTCATCATTATCTTCTTCCTCATCGCCGTCTTCCATCATAACCCCATTATAGCTGGACATGAATCCAAACCGAAGCAGGTGGCTCTTAATGTCTCTTGAGCAAGAGTAATCCTTCTCGTTCTTACATTTTAGACATGGACAGCACATAAAACCTTGCTTCGACTTGTTGGCCTCGGCCACAAGCAGGAAAGAATTCACGCCCTCTCTGAAAGCGGGAGCACATCGGTTACCGTACATCCATGGATGACTCATCTGCATCATAAGTACAATTATATACATATATATGTATCAGATGCAATCACGTTGCTAAAATTAATATTGTACGGACTATGCATATATATATAGTCGAGAAAATAGTTGCTAACCTTTTAGGATCAAAAAGAGGAGAAATCTTATCAAATAAAACCAAGTGGCATCCCTCTCACAAGCATTCCATCAAACACCTCTTGTGCACATGTAGAAAAAATGAGCTAGCATACACCTCCACCTTCACCACCAAGGAAAAAATGAGGTGGGGGGCTGCTGCTGTCTATATATAGCCATGGCCTTTGGTCGATTACGACCCGCGAAACTGACAGCACCACTAAACCTTTTCGTGGGTTAGAACGGCCCGCGACAACGGAAAACAAAAGGACCTGACGGCTCCACATGGTTTCGGGGCGACGTGGCCAGGCCATTTGTCGCGGGTGCAGGCGCGCCCGCGACAAAAGGCTCCCACGGAAGCCCTGTTTTCCACTAGTGAATATATTAGCGAAATAATCTATTTAACGTTAAAAATGTATATCTTTGGCGTCAGTGTTGTGAATCCGATATACCGATGCTATAACGAAAAAATAGTACTGTATGCTATTCAAAACTTTATGAACTTCTCACGAGGCAGGAAAAACGTGTGGACGGGAAATGGACATGTTTGTACTGTAATCGTCCATAAAGACGCTCCAAACTTCGAGTATTTGAAGTCATCGAGGAAACTCCTAAAAAAATTAGGCATCAAATAATTATATCATCTATAAATATGACGAGAAATTCCATGATACAAACTTGTACTGAACAATAATTATGATAGTAATACTCCCACTGATCTAAATTGGTTGATTTCACTTTTGTCTAGATACGCATGCATGTAGTCTAAAAATTTAACTACATATATACGAATCTAGATAATATTGAATCAACTAATATGAATCAGAGAGAGTAATAAAACTAGTGTGTGAAAACATATTAGAGTACATAGCCAGATCTTATTGCAAATCCAAATATGGAAATATTTGGCCTTAGCTGGAGAAGAACGCTTTTGCTTCAGTGTCCCCTCTCTCTGAACGTTGCCTATTATGGATGGTCAGGATCTTCTGATACCTCTTCGTGGCCTAACTTATTAAAATTTTACATTACCCCAGGTCTTTTAGAGTTTAGACACTAAACCTCCTCAGCTCTAAACTGACATACTTAAATCTCCAAAATTCTAAAATCAAACAATTACCCCCTAACCTTTGGTAAGCTATTAGGTACAACTTGGAGCGGCTAAGGAAGTCCGTCACCGTCGAGGCTACTAACGGCGTCACCATGTAGGCGTCCACGAAACCGCCTACCGCCTGACCATGCTGGTGTCTGCATCAGGCCACTCATTGTCAAAGGGGTTAGGGCGCCGGCAAAACGAGAGCGGCACACTGCCTGTCGAGTATCGTGGCCGTGGCTAGATGTGCAGTCAGAGTGTCGCTAGTTTAGGAAATTGGGCACCGACGAGCTGCAAAGCATCGTAACTAGCATGGGATTTTCATCATCGGATCTTGTACATAAACGGCCACGGATAAGTGCAAAATTCATGCAAAGCTGAACTTTCATGGAAATGGCCACGGTTGTGGCATACCTGAACCCGTCCCGTACTTCGCCCACATGGTGATACCGGCGGCGTTCTCCGACTGCTGCAGCTCCTCGTACTGGTGCCGCGGACATGCTCTATTACCTTGCTCCAATTCCGACGGCTCCGACGTGGTAATCGGGACCAAGTTTGTGGCGTGACGCAGCAGGGCAACATGTGTCCCTTCCCGCGATGTGCACGTCAGCGAGAAGAAGACATATGTTGACTAATTTTTTAAAACCCAATCCCATGTTGGGCGAATGATGGAGCGAGGCAAAACCAGCCTCCAAAGTAGCTTACCCGAGTCTAGGGTTCAATTGCCTCGTTTTACATAATTTTCGGAATTAAAGATACGTACCAGTTTAAAGTTGAGGGGTTACTGTCCAAATTTTAAAACTCCCAGGGGTTATGTAGACTTTTTCAGTAACTTACTGTGGTGGGCTTGGGGGGGGGGGGACACCGGAGCAAGGCTCGGAGAAGAAACGCTTTTTCTTAGCCGTACTTATGTTTTAGTGCCATTTAGCAAGATATTAGCCGGGGAATCTATTTAACGCTAAAAAGGTATATATCTTTAGCATCAGTGTTGTGAATTCGCTACAAATGTGAAAAAATAGTGCGCTATTTAAAACCTTTTGAGCTTCTCACCAGGCAGGAAAAACGTGGACGAGAAAATGGGCAAGTTTGTACTGTAATCGTTCATAAAAGACGCGCCAAACTTCGAGATAAAGTCGTCGAGAAGTTGGCAAGTCTTCCATTTGCCGTGTTGGAGTGTAGCCTTGTAATGGCACAACCCGTGTCAGGATCTATTGCTCAAACTGAATCACGTGCATTGGTGGCAAGATTTTATCGCAATGTTGTTACAGGGGAGCAGCTGGCGCGACCTTTTCTTGGATCGAGACAAACCGATGACCACGGACGACGTGGATATATGCCTGAATGAATGACTGGCAGGTGGGACCAGGAAAGTGACAACGCACACCAGCTACCTAGCATGGCCATGGCACGGCATCTCCCCGGAACGAGGAAGTCGTTGTCGGACCGCCGCGTGGCCGCTCGTCACGGCTCCTAATCCTTATGCGAGGGGGGACTTAAGGCATGTGCAATGATTGATAAGACCGTCTTATTTTAACTGTGCCATGTAATATAGATATGACAGTAAAACATGATGTACAATGGGTTATTTTTTACTGTAACTAGACATCCTAAATATGTGGTGAGACAGAGTACTAAGAGATCATCTCTTAGCTAAGAGAAGGCAAAGTCTTTTTTGACTTTCTTTTTCCTCCACATCAACATTTATCCTACGTGGCATTGCTAAGACATCACCATTGTACATGCCCTTAGATTAGACGCACCGCACCCTCTGTTTGCATTAGTTTAAATGGTAAAATTCAACCACGTGTCCGTTTGGGTCGGGTGCCCTCAGCGGCACCACACAATTTTTGTAGGGTTTTGCATTATTTAAAATAAACATAATTTACAAACTGAATAAAGAAAAATAAAAAATAAAACTAAAAGGCCCATGTACCGCCTGCTACCCTAGCCTACTCCTCGTCATCGTGGAACACGACGAAATCCGGTGTCTGCCACGCCCAGTTGGCAGCCGACGGAATGTACGCTGGTGTCGTCGGTGGTCGAGATGGCGCAACCCACGGGTTGAACGACGGAGTTGGAGGTGGCGGCGGGTGCATGGCCAAGTTCTGCAGCGCTCGTTGGAGGGCCTCATCCTCCGTGAGGCCTGTCGGCATGATGTCGATGGTGTACCGGGGTAGCGGCGGACGCACTGGTCGGTCCACCTCCTACACGAGGACGCCGAGCCTCGCGATCTCGTCGTCGGTCATCGTCGTCGGCACCTCGAACTTCCAGCCTTCCACCATGGTTGTCTTCCACTCGTGGAATACGCAAATGATGAAATCGTTTGAGTCATCCTTGGCCTCCTCGTTGTGGTTGGCTAGCGCGTCGTCGTCGTCATGGGGAGGCGAAGGAGGATCCGGCGGCGACCGTGTTCGACGAGGAGGCCGCGGAGGCTGGTCAAATGGGAAATCTCGATCCCCAATGAAGCCCGCCTTCCTTCTCAGAACCTCCTCGATCTCGCGCCAGGTGTGCCATAGAATCGAGTCGACGGTGAAGGCAGGATCGGCGCGGAGGTCTGACGGCAGTTACTGCCGCCTGCATTGGATCTCGGCGGTCCTCTCCGTCTCGCGATGTGGCACCGGCGGGACATGCACCCGGAGGTAGGTGAGCCGCCAGCCACCGCCAGACAAGTGGACGTCCCCCCAGTGGTGGCACGGCGTCCAATTGTCGTGCATGAGCCGCGCCAGGTCGACGGGGAGCGACAACCTCTTTAGCCGCAGATCCTTCTTCACGTCGCTGCCAGACGGCTCGGAGTCGTGCTTCTTCCCCATGGTGATGCAGCGTCGCGGTGGTGAAGGGTGGGAGCGGAGGTGTCGGTGGTGTGGGCGATGACAGTGATGATGCCGGTCGCCTTTTAAGGCCGGGCGCGCGGGGACACGATGCCATTGATGGCTGCACAGAAGTCCATCCGCCGCCCGTAGGCCTAGTGTGCGTGCAGAAGATGAGGTGCCTCCATTGATGGCCAAGGCTGCGGCGTAGACGCGGATGCGAAGACCGTCGAAACGATGGTCGCCGAAGCGATGCGCTCGGAACAGGCTGCGCATCCACTGACATGTGGGAGATGTGTGCGATCACGCGGCGGAACCGTGCAGCGCCCATCGCAAATTTAGGCCACATTTGCGTCTCTCCATCAAGCCGATCACTATACTCGGGCCGCTGGCCTGGGTGTAGGCATATTTTTCAACCATGCCATCGCAAATAGCCGTTTGCGTCGCAATGCCCTTACACTTGCATAGTTGCATCGCAATATTACATGCACGGTGCCGCAGTGAACTACAACTCTTTCTTCTCCATTCCTTCCGCAGAATTTTCTCGGAGAAGGGGTTGCCACCACACTCCTTTCGCTTTCATCGATCGATTTCTAGCAACTATTGATAGCAAGTTGAAGGTGTTCGATCTTCGGACGAACCTAGCTAGTAGTGTTTCATTTCTTCTCTTGATCCACGGCGGCACGGACCCCACACCCACCAGACCCTCTTTTGAGCTGGCGATACCAGCGAGTCCTGGGTCCTGACTCGATCGCTTATCTCTTCATTTTTCTTCGTCTCAATCGACAGCAAAAGCCCGTTGAGGCGTCGACCCGGACGTTTGGAACCTAGGCCTCGTTTACTTAAAAGTTAAAAATGTTATTTAAAAATTAAAAAATAAATTTTTGCATGTACATATTATGTTGATACTTACTCGTGTAAGTTTTCACGAAAAAATACCATTGTGTGTAGCCTGCATAAAAATGACAAAATGCCCAAATGAGAATAGTGAACAGGAATTTGTACTATTCACATGAATAGGAATTTGCATTTTGTCATTTTTGTGTAGGTCACATACAATGGTATTTTTCCGTGAAAACACACGAGTAAGTATCAACATAGTATCTACATGCAAAATTTTACTTCACATTTTTTTGAAACTTTTAAATAGCATTATTTTGAACTTTTCGTAAACGGGTGCGCGCGTACCCAGGTTCCATTCAGCATTTCCGGTTGAGGCGTTGCTTATCTTGTTATCGATGCATGCCATGACTTGTTGTCTTTATGCTACTAGTACGTCTCTTGGGACTGGAAGGTGCATGTATGGAGCTGCAACTCTTATTAGTAGCTGCATAGTGGCATTCCCACGCGTCCCCACGCGCGCGTTCTCGAGTCGCCTTAAAATGATCCGTGGATTCCTCATGATCCGGAAAATGGAGCAGATAAGGCATTCATCGTTATGGGGATGGGATCAGCTGACTGTACTATTTCAGAATGCGCCACGTGATCTCAAAGGAGATCCATTGTTTGCAGAATGCTACCTTCTACAACTAGTTGAAATACATATCTGGCACGTTTATTTGCGTGCCGCAGAGTGTGGGCTATGGGGACTGAGATGAGATCAGGTGACATGCCATAGGAATGTCACCGATGAACAGTGTCGTAACATGCGCCGATTTTTTGATCGTTGGATTGAAAACGGATGACCAGATAAACATGAATAATAGCCGCTACAGGGACAATCTACAGTACATCGCTACAGGGACAATTCTACAGTGCATCGCTACAGTACATCTGGTACAGGGTCATATACAGTGCATCGCTACAGGTGTTGATATTGTCTATCCATTTTTTATCCAATGCACTGAAGCGCATGTTACGGCACTGTTCATCGGTGACATGCCTGTCACCTGATCTCAGTCCGGGCTATGGCACCTTCCTGCTATCCTGAAATCTATTATCCATAAGCCTTGATGACATAGGGGGCGACCGAACCTGGCTGCAGCGAGCTCGTTGCGTTCAACGTGGAAGAGGAGCTCCCTCCGGTCGGTGGTGGTGCCCATGCAACGACACCGTTAGATCTAGGTCTGGGCGGGCTCGTGGATCCGGGGTCGTCAAGGTAGGAGGCGTGATGGCGCTTGGTTATTAACCAATATTATCAACCATTCTACATACCCTCAGATGCTCTATGAGACCACATACCCCCCCCCCCCCACCCCCAAAAAGAATTGGTCAATTGGGCATGAAAATATTGTTTTTTGAGAACACATCCTAAAATTGTATTAATCATATAGAAGAAAGGTCAAGACGGCCGATGCAATGCCAAGAGGCTACAAATCAATGCACACCATTGCTAAGCGACAAACAACACATCCTTTTACAAACCCGATGATAAACAACCCGGCTTGCCCAACAACCAACCACGAATGGCGAGAAAAGGGGCACATGGGTTCAAGACACCGTATCATGAACCAAGCAAGACACCATATAAACTCGACGTCGACTACAAGGAAACCCGGACCAACGTACTTTCAATCGTGCGCTTAGAGGAGACATCGAGAAGGAGGCATGGTCTTGAGGACTCGGTAAAACGCCGACCGAGATGCGTCCACCATGTCATACATTGCGCCCTGAAAGCCCAAGTCTAGCAACCATCACCGATAACGCATCACATCACCCCTACTCTCCGCATCGACCTCACCCCAGATGGCCTAGACGATGTCTTCAAGAAGACAACAACATCACATCACCGCCATCGTTGGTTCGGGAACTGAACCTAGGGTTTTCCTAACAACCGAGGTGAGGGAAGGCATGTTGAAGGCCATTAACATGCCACCAGGAAGGAAACGACGTCTGTAGGCTTTGTCGTGGACCCGTGGTCAGCATCGGCTGCCGCCGAGCAGAGCTTACGTCCTAGCTATACACCATGACCCCATTGCAGCAAGAGCACTGGAGATGGGAGACGAGGATGAAAGCCATTGGCTTTAGCCACCACCGTCGAGAGGATAGGAACGCCGAAGCTGTAGAAGGACGCCTCGCATCACCAGCATCACCATAGGCACCGCCGGCACCACCTCGGTGTCTTATGTGATGCATGCCGTTTACAGAAGGAAAAATAGAGTACAACGGGGTGTAACTTAGTGTTTGTCTCAAGAAATAAATGTATGCATGCTTGTAAAATTAAGGCATACATAAAATTAGATTAAAAGGAAGACATCTCCTACAATAAAAAATGACTTATTTTATAATAACAAAGAGATGATCTGAAGCTGTTAGAAAACAAAATACTACCTCTATGCTAAATTATAGTATCTATAAGATTTTCAGGAGTCAAACCGGGAAAACTTCGACCAAATTTATATAAAAAATATCAGCATTTAGAATCTTATATCAATACCATCAGATTTATCATAAAATATATTTTAACATGATGGTATAGATTAGGTATTGTAGAAATATACAATTTTTCAATAAACTTGGTTAAAGTTAGTGTAATTTGACCTTCGTGAAAAACAATGCACACTATATTATGGCATGGAGGGAGTAAGATCTACTGAGGACATATATTTTTTCCGTTTCTCTCAATCCAACTAAGTGTTCGTACGCGACATTGCTAAGATAAAAGTGGGGAGTTGACTATTACTTCCCCATTCCCAGAGAATGAAATTTTTAGCTCGATTAAGGGCGTGTACAATGATTAATAAGACCGTTTTACGTCAATCCCAACATACAATCTAGATAGACCAATAAAACAGGATGTAAAATAGATTATTTCTTTATCTCATCTTTAGTAACAAAACATCTGAAATATGTGTTGAGAGATATTGTTGCTAAGAGAAGACAAATTATTTTGTCAACTTCCTCTTTTCTCTATCTCAGTGTTTACCCTACATGGCAATATCACCTTCCCTCTATTGGAGATGCTAGGACCACAATCAAGGGAAAAAGCAAGAAGGTAGTTGACTGCACTTGGACTGAGACATCTAGAAGTAGAAGTCACTCTAAGTGCAAAGAGAAGAAGAGTGGCGCCGACCGCTGCTTGATGGCCGATCTTTGGTTTGGGTCGTTTTGTGGCTTTGATGTTGCTCATTGCTTGTTGTTGAGATGTTCATTTAAAAATGTTATGTTGCGGTTGTCTTGTGTTAGAAGAGTTTGTCGGGCTGTATATGAAGTGTGAGGCTTTCTCGCTTCGTGAGTAGTTTGTTGTGGATTGTTTTTATCGGTTTACCAATAATTTACTTGACAAGTCTTTTCCTTAACTAATACTACTAGATTGAGATAAACCTTTTCCCTGTTTTAGAAAAAAAAAATGCTGATAGCTAATTTGAACATACCATTGTTCGCTTCTCCCGGGTGGTATTGAAACTTTGGACATTGTATTTCCACCGAGAAGGATAATGCAAAGAGAATGGAAATCACACGAAGATGTGTGGACAGTGTGGTGCCCAAAGTCCTGGGAAAGTACACATTGGCCGCTGCGATGTCTGCTTCGCGAGCTCTCACTTTTCGGCTGCTTCTCCCGTAGCAGACAAACCTGTAAAAATGGACACACATGCTACAGTTCAAGTCACGCTTGACTTGTACATCTCATCAGTAGAACAAATAAGACCACACTAGGAGTCGCACGACCAATGCATCGGCGTCAGCATAGCTAGCCATCGGCAGCGAACGACGGAAAGTTTCACAATCTTACAGTTACAGGTGCGTTAGGACAAATGTAGGTGATGCAGTGGTCGCGGAAGCCGAAGTCTTGCGTTTTGAACGGTAGCTGCAGCTTGACACGGACACGGAGGTAAACAACGAAGGAAACAAACTTGAGTTTTGCCCATGGTTCACTTCCGAGTTTTGCCCATCGTCTTTTGCGAGTCTACCGGCCGTGCTCTGAACTCTGAATGATGCCGGCCGCAAACTGTTGGAATTTGTCCGTGGGCCAAAGCAGGTTCCACTATGCTTTTGCTCGGAAAAAGCAGCCCGCATTATCAGCCCACTACTCTCGATAACAAAACCGGCTCACTATAAATGGAGTTCAGTCCGTCACAACTAATTCCCCTGCTATGTAACTTCGTCGGCAGATAGGGTTTCCCCTCCCGGGCCGCCACGCACGGGCGGCTCCGGAGGCTCCCCACGCCGATCCCTAGAGAAGCCGCCGAAGCTCCTTCTCCGGCCGCTGTCGCCGCCAGGGCCGGCGCGGCCACGCCGCCGCGCAGCCGCGGCCGAAGCGCGCGCGCCATCGTGCCGCGGACGCCATGCCAGCCGGCGGCGGCGCGCGGGGGCTCCTCGGCGGCTGCGGCGCGGAGGGCCACGCGCCATGGCGGAGTCCGGCGAGGTCTCACAGAGAGAGCGGAGCGGCGCCGGGCGTGGCCGGCGGGGAGGTGGTGGCGCGGGCTCGGCCGGGAGAGCCTCGGCGAGCGAGGTCCGCCGCCTCGAGTCCGGCGAGGTCGTGTCGCCGAGATCGAGCCGAGCGGCGGGCGTGGCCGGCGGGAGGGAGGAGAAGCTCGGCCGGGAGCTCGGCGAGCGAGGTCCGCCGCCTCGAGTCCGACGAGGTCGGTGTCGCCCGCGACGGAGAGGAGGATGGAGCGCGGCCGATCCGGCTTCATGGGCCCGATCTGGCCTGCGGGCCGGGGCGACCCGGACGTGGGTGCTCGGAGGGGCGAGGTCCACCGCGGGCAGCGTTGCTCCGCTGGAGGGAGCATGGAGGCTGCGGTGCCTGGTCGGGCGGGAGGTGGAGATGGAGGCGACCGGATCTTCGGCGTTGCGGGGGTGTTGGTGTGGCTTGCAGTTTTTTGCGACTTCATCGTTGAGGTGCTGTGGCGGCAGCGGTGAGAGGCTCAAAGGCGCTCTGCCCTTGCTTTGGGGCTTCGGAGATGGTCGATGACTCGGACGAAAGTCTTGCCCGGCTAAGGTCGGGCCGGTGGCGACGGCGCCCGTGGGCGTCGTTCCCCTCCTTGGAGGCGTCGCCGTGGAGTGTCGGCATCTCCCTACCCTTGGAGTTGGGTGTCTTCGGGCGAAAGCCTCGATCCGGCGCGGATCGGCACGATGGCGGCGTCGTCGACGTCGTGACTCTGTTGAGAGCTTCGTGCGGGAAGACACGATGCTGAGGTTCCTTGAGGCTCTTCTCCGGTGGCGCAGCAGTCCGCGGCAGTTTTCCAGGGCGCTATGCACGCCTTTGCTGGCATGTTCTTGAGGACAACTCTTGGGTCCGACCAAGTCCTGCCATCGATCTCCTTCGGATGGTGCGTTGATAAGGTAGGCCTTTCCGGAGTTGTTCTTCTACGGAGGTGCCTGGCGTCGGTCGAGACGTGGCTTGGTTCTTTGCTTAGGACAGGTGCTTTGTGTTGTGGTTGTTTGGTCTGTAGCCGGTGTTGTGTGGGGTTACCCTCGTTGCTTGTAGCGAGTGGTGCTGTTCTTGTATTCAAACCTCTGCCTTCTATAAAGATATGGTACGCTTTTGGCGTACTCTCGAAAAAAGAAAAAACAAAGAGTTCAGTCCGTCAGGAGCATACCCACTTGGAACGAAATTTCCCTCAAAAAAAAACTTGGAACAAAATGAATATGGGTTGAATTGTGTGGTCGCCTCTCTATAGGCTAAGGAGAGCACGCTGGAAAAATGAAAGTTTAAAGTATAATAATAATAATACTCGTTTTTTTGTTATGGAATTGTTGTGTGTTTTCGGCACAAAAGTGTATTGCTTCTATGCGAGCCATCTTAATCATTTTTGCAACAAAAACATAGTTTTATTTTTTCTTGAACACATCCTAAAGCATTTGTTAGTGTATATTAAAAGTTGTCGAGAGCACAAGGCTAAAAACAAAAACTAAATAATTAAAAGTGGGAGACATAGGTAAAAGAGTTGTACACAGCCACCACTTGCTAGCCGAACCTCCGAACATCAGGTGGGCGAGCATGGAGTGGCAATCATTTTAGTGCTCTCGCACCAACAAGCTACTTATATGATTATAACAGATTATTGGGTATTTTTTGCATGAATGGTGGCCCAACATGTGTGAATGATTGTAGATGTTTATTTAAGCACTTGGTGGCCATATATGTATGGATGTTTATAATTGTCTATTCAAGTCTTTGTAAGATGTTGGTTCCACTAATATTATTTAATATTTTCCGAGAGTGAACTTACTACCAACTACAAACATTATAAGTACGAAAGAGAGTTAGATAATGCCCATACATTAGCCCCCCCCCCCCCCCCACACACACACCTTGGTCATGTCATGGGGCCTCAAAGTTCCCGAAGTCTCCTGCGAACTGTACTCACCCTCTCTCTTCGATGGACACATACATATTGATAGAAAATATTTGTCCCAAAAGAACATGACGTTTGGGAAACAAGAGAGTCGTCATAATTATTTGCTCCAAAACTCTCCTTGCTTAATTAGGAATGAGGCAAGTTTTAACTAGCCTCTATAAGAAGGTTACGCTAAATGGAATTGCTACACAATTGCCCGCTATAGCGTCAAGGCCGCCGCATAAGGACCAATGTGTTGCTTCATTATTTTCATGGCATCGTGACCACAAAGTAGGATTGAAACTGAAATGGAAACATACTTTGTTGTTTTTTGTTTCCACTCGTGGCGCCTGAATTGGAGATGAAACCGAAAACCCTCATAACAAATAAGGAGAGGAAATCATCAGAGATGGATATGGAGTGGATGCAGGACATATACGATACGAAAGTGGAGACTTGTTAAAACACAACATTAAATTGCCTTGGTTTGTGCACCCAAAGGCGCACATAAAAATAGTAGACGATAAGACAAGAAATTTACAACTCCGACAAGCGACATTTAAACATAAAGTAACATACACATAGTTCAACACTTCAACAAGCACACAAGTAAGAAGTTTCACAAAGATGTTAAGACACACATAATCCTGACAAACAATAGTTTCAGAAAATATATACATGCTTCAACAACAATACATTGCGGACTTGATATATTATGACTTACATAGGTCTTACTAAAAGAATCGTATACCCACCTAGAGGTGGGGGGGGGGGGGGTGAATAGGTGCTACCAGATTTCAATTCTTTTTTAATTTAGGCTTGGCACAAAAGGTAAATCCGCTAGATATGCAACTAACTATGATACCATTTCGGAAAAAAAAACTAGATGACGAGCTACACAACTAAGCAAGCTACCACTAAACAAGATGTAATAAAGATAATAAAGGATAGAGGTAACCAAGATTGAAGCACGCGGAGACACAAGGGATGATTCCTGTAGCTTCTTCCATTTGAGGGGAAGTACGTCTACGCTAGAGGGGTGTGGTTGCCACAAAGGCCTCACCCTATTCTCCAGTGACCAACGCCAAAAATGTCTAGTTAACTTGTCGACTAAGGAATTTCCGTAAGGTGGAAACTGGACCTTTACAAGGTTCTTGGCGCACACATCCACAGCTGAATTGGAAGCTCCTAAAGCTGTTACAACACAATAACAAGTTATCAATGTAGTAAATAACAACTACGATTTCTAAAGAAAAATCTAGCCAAAGGGCCCTCAAGTGAATGAGGGGGAAATTCAAATATCTTTGGTGAGGATGTAGATCTTGGTCTTCTCCTTCAATTCCCCAAAGGTCAAGAGCTTTGGGTGGTTGAGGGAGAAAATCTGGTGAATTTCGTGGCTCAAGTAGGGCTTTCAATATTGTTTGTTGATCGGTTGATTCAGCTCATCATTTTACTCTTTTTTTATTTAGTCAAGTCTCCCGGTCTTAGTCTTAAATCTGGAGTATCTATTTTTCATCATAGTGTTGGATTAGTATCTTACACTCCTAGATCATAGGATTTTTGTTCACTATTCACTATTCACTTTCTATTTTTTACATTTCTTTTCCAATCTCATTCCATCTTTGCATTTAGTCTTAATTTTCAGTCTGAAGGGATCTCAGTCTTTACTCTTCAAATATGAGTCTTTAGTTTTTAGTGTTTAGAAAGTTCAAAGTGAAGATGTTGTTGACTTCAGACTTCAGATATTAGATGATGTTTTTTCACATTTGGAGATTTTTTTCGTTCTCTATTTTGGAAGTTTCCTTCATTTTGTTTCTTCATTCATTAGCTTATTAGCTTAGTTTTCTTCATTCCATCAGGTGCTAATCCTTTCTTCAGTCTCTTTTTCCTCATATTTATTTTTTGAACATATTAATTTTCCCTTGACTTTTGTGATCATTCTTTCTTCAGTCTCCAATTCATCTTTCGTCTCTTCTCACTTTTCATACCATGGTTCCTCTCAGGTTTTTTGTCGTTGTTCTCCGTCTTGTTAGTCTATTTCTGATATACACAATGAATTCCTTATTTTCCAAAATAAAATTCATCTAGTACATCTCTGATCAACTAAGTATTGTTGTAATTATATCTATGTTTGTCAGTAAACTTGATTGCCTCTTATAGGCCATCTTGTTGGACCAGAGGAGCAGATCGGAGTGTCACTGTATTTTTTGATCCATCCTCTTCTAGGGTATCTTGTTGGGCTAGAGGAACATATCGAAGTGTCACTGTATTTTCTGATCCATCTTGTAGCCTGGAGGACATACAATTACTGGTACGGTTCCTCATGGCAATTGACCCCTTCTTTTAGTATTATGATCTACCATTTTATTGTAGGTAAGATTGAGAATTCATGTCAGTTTACTTGCTTCCTCTAGCCATGTTTTCGAAAGTCAGAAACCATGTAGTTCAGTTATACTAGTTACCAATGAGAGCTATATAGATAAACCAAAAATCTTATTTTGCACTCTCTCTCTCAGTGTTGTGTTAATTGTGTTGCTTTTCTCCCATGTAGTGTTGTGTTAATTGCATTGCTTTTCTCCCATGTAGTGTTGTGTTAATTGTGTTGCTCTTCCCCCATGCTTTGGATATCCATACCGAGGAGCGAAGCTGTAAGATCTCATTCTAAGGTAACTTTAGCTAGTTTTAGCCGACATGCATCGCAGAACTATGAGTTCGGTGTCCTTATCAGGACGGAAAATTTAAACAGGCTTTCATTTTCTAAGTTCTTGAGATGAAAGGTTTTCCAGCTTAATGTAATTATTGGGTGATGAACCATGGTATTCAAATCCACTGCAAAGACCGCAAAATAACAGTGTTCAGATAAAACCAATTTCCCCTACATATTAAGTTCAGAAACTCACGATAAGTTAAAAGGTACCAATTAGCATAACCTGTTTACATACGGTCATACACACATGTAAATATTTGTCCCAAATCCAGGTTTTGTAGGCAAGTAATGCATACTCTCTCTATCTACAAATAAATGTACATGTGACATTTTCAGATCGAAAACCTCCATTGCAGACCGAGCTACATGTTGGTTTTTGAAAATTTAAAAATCAACAGTTTAAAGTTGCAAAAAATCTGAAAATAAATCTAGATGCTTACAACGTTGTGTTTGTGTAAAATTTAAACTCGGAGTACCCTATATTTGGGACTGTACAAAAATAACAAAATCTGACATCTATAATAGTGAACCGTGCCGGATTTCAAAATATCAAGATCTGCCAGATCTTGTCATTTTTGTGCAGTCCTGAATATTAGCCATTACAAGTTAAAATTTTGCACGTACAGATCACAATATTTCCTACATCAAGATTTTTCTTCAGATATTTTTGAAACCTTAAAATATCGATTTCGAATTTTTTAAAAAAACGAGGTAGAAAAACGAGCTATGTGTAGCTCGAGTTACAAAAATCCATACTCTTTTTCTAATAAATTATAAAATAGAATAAAAAATACATTAAGAAAATGCAAAACAATATGTCTCTTCTCTTTAATTATTTCACTATCAATGAGTTAAATAATGTGAAAATAAGAAAAACATGTGCTTAATATTATTAGGTCCAGTTTTCATGATTAAAAAACAAGGAAAATATATGTTTAATATTATTAGGTTCAATTTCCATGAGACGAAAGAGAAGCAAAATTTGCTACTTTAAAGTGCATTGGAGAAAGATGAGTAACCATTGCCATGTTGACCCATTGATCCTAACATGTCCACAGAAGTGTCATTATTCTTAAGACACCAACTAGTCCATACATAGAGTACTAAGCCGCACCTTTAAACATAGCACTACTAAAGAACACAGCTTATTCGAGATTATAAGCTTAGCTAGCACACGTAAGGCTGATTTGGCCGGGACTACAGAGGCCAGCTAGCCGCACACTAGCATCCACATCGAAGGGCCTAAGGATATTAACTTCTATTTGTTTTTTACGTCCGAAGAGCGCAGCGAGGAGGGGTACAGAAGCTGTTTCGCGCCACCCTCAGCCATCGTCTTGCTCGGCACATCGGTTTGGTTGGCGCCCGGACTGTGCATATACACGAGGCGATAGCAGAACTCAACGACCTCCGGTGCAAACACCCGCCACAGGTACATTGTCCTGAACCATGCTGGAACAGTTAGATAGCGGTCACCTTGGCGAGCTGCTTGCACCATGGCCCTGGCGCAGTTCTTCGCGTACTCCACGGGGAAGAGACCAATTTGAGCCTGGAAATGTACAGGCGGACTCATGGTTAGATAAACCTTTGTGCAAGCATTGCATTACAGTCATGTTGGGAAGTCTTTTGTGGAAGAATTGCATCATAATTGTTCTCTTGCTGTAACAGAAATTTAGCTCAAATATTGCGAAGCATGCAAGATAGCGTCCTCACATCACGATATTCTTGATCAACCTCCACTCCGCCATGCTCCTTTAGAAACTTCCCCTTTGACATCTCTGACTCAATCCACCCAGGCGTCACTATTGTAATGCCAACTTCACTGCCAAGCTCCGTCCGCAGAGTCTCGAAGAAGTTTATCAGTGCGGCATTGGCAGCCTAAACACAAAAAATTAATAGATAACAAACATGTCAGTACTATATCAACTAGTCAAAACTGATTTAGTCGAATGAAACAATCAAGTTACATTATAGAAGATCATTCGGGGAACAGGATTCCATCCAGTTGCCGAGGCAGTGACCACGATTCTTCCTCGGGTCCTTTTCAGGTGAGGGAGCGCAGCAGAAGTCGATTGGACTGCACCCCAGAAGTTCACATCCTGCAAACAAGAAAGTACATGCATGGTGTTAATTTGACACTCATGGTTGTCTACAACGACAATAAAAGCCAAGCTAGGGAAAAGGAATCATGTCGTTTACTAGCTGCGAGCTGTAGTTAGTAACATCAGGAATCTCCTGGAAGGCAGCCACGCTCGCAATGCCAGCATTGCATACGAGATGGTCCACTGAAACACACAAATTAGAACTTGTCAATTGGATACCAACGTAATGCTTGTGGTAAAACTGTACATGTGTTGACCAAGTTTTGTGGTAATCGGAGACTTGCATCGGCCGTAATGATCAACAGTGGCCTGAACAAATCTGTTGCAGTCGTCAGGGTTTGCGACATCGCCCGAGAGAATGATCACATCTGGTGCCCCGATCTCTAATGCTCGATCCGCGACCTGTCGGAGGCTCAGTTCCCTTCTTGCAACCAGGACCAGGGATGCCCCCTTGGTAGCATACTGGTAGGCCAAATTCTGCAGGTAAAGATCCCAACATGGAGTAGTTACGTACCAATGTTCATTGCAATACGTACAGATGGGAGGAACATATTCAGCACAGCATCTAGTTACAAAATTTTATCTGAGTTGCTGAAAAATTCATAAAAGTTACTGTATCTTTGTTCTGCCATAAAGAGGAGAAAAGCATCTGATTTTGTAAGAACACAACCAGAGTAGTAGTATGTATACCACCTAAGAACAAGCTGTCTTGCTTACCTCGCCGATGCCGGAGGAGGCACCAGTGATGAGGACGACCTTGCCGGCGAGATCCTCTGGGAAGAGGTAGGAAAGGAAGGAGTAGCAGATCTTGAAGAGGTAGTAAGGCGGGTAGAAGAGCAGGAGGGAGGCAATCATGCCGGGCGTCGCCACCCAGTTGAGCATGTCGTTCACCAGATCCATCGCGGGCTTCTATTCCCCTCTCTTATCTCAGCTCACGCACCTCACGAACAGATCAGAACCAAGTAATGAAACTGCTAACTGTGATCGACCGACTTGCCTGTATATGCTGCCACCGATAGAGCCTGCCGCTCTGCAGCATGCATGGACGGGTGGGAGCGTGGCTTGTCGACACGTAGGAGCTAGTGTTGAAACGTGGACGTCAAACAGGAGAACTCTAGATCGCTCCAGTCCAACTTCGCCGTTCTTCCATATTATATTCCCTAGGACACAGCATTTTACACACGGATTTCTTTCTCGCGCAAAGAATGGTGGCCTCTCTTCTTTCATCCTTTCTGTCTCCTGCGTCCCATTTATGGCTGCCCTATATTTTGAAAAGTGACTTTGACACATGGACATCAATGTTTTCGGTTTTTAAAAACCATATTTCTGAGATTTCAAAAAACTTGAGCTAAAATCTGTACACACATAAAAATATTCTAAATGTACTGTAAAAAAATTGGAAAAAATATGTTGTATTATGAACTATATAAAAAGACAAATTTCTGACAAAAAATTGTCCCTATACAGCCATAATTTTTTTTTCTTTCTTGTAGCTAAAAATACAACATAATTTTTACTGAAACTTCTCACGGGTGTTCATGACATATATATATGTATTCATGGAATATTTTTTATATTTTTTAAACATAAAAATACAGTTTTTAAATATTTCAAAAACGGAAACACTAGTGCTCATGTGCACCAGATCTTCACCCCCTATATTTTCTGCATCTCCCATTGTCCAACCCACAGTGGTAGTCATGGACACAAACCTAAATAGGCAAGAGTGAAACCCATTTGTGTACTCCCTCCGCCCCGATTTAATCTGCGCGGCATCTATTCAAATTCAGTTTTACAAATGAACCTACACAGATTTCAACCATTAAAAGTTAGGCTGGATTCAAAATTCAAAATTTCCCAGTCATCATCTGCTATCCGTGCTGTCCGTGGCTCGATGTCCGTGGCTCGATTGCGAGCTCCCGACAATCAGAGCAGGCGAGGCCGATCAGCGCCCGGAATTCGCCCGCCCAAAATCCGCCAAGGATCAGCGCCCACGCAAGATCAGCCGTGATCGGCGCAACCAGCGCAGGAGCTCCACGGTGGCGATGCGCAGGAGCTCCACAATGGCCACACGCAGGAGCTCCATCCGCTATCAACGCAATCACGCACAAGAGCTCAAGCTCAACGGAGGTGACGTCCAGGAGCTCAACGGCGGCGACGCGCTCAAGCTCCACAGCGGCTACGCGCTCAAGCTCCACGGCTGCTCGTCCTCCCTTGTCTCCGCAGCTCCCTCGTACTCCTTCGCCGTCCACCGCCTCCACAGCTCTCACGAAGTTCTTCTCCGCTGCCGCTCCGTCGAGGAAAGAGATCGTCTTCTTCCCGCTCCGGCACGCCTCTGACCTCTCCAAGGCCGCCGATCGACGCGGTGAATACCCTCTGCCCAGCTCCTGTTTTCCTGTGTTCTCACCACACTAATCAATCTTCAGGCATCAAACGCAAGGAATTCACCCTTCAAAGATTTGATGGAAAGAAAAGCTCTAAACAAGTGCAAAAAAAAGTTCCTTGTAGCTAGAAAAGCATGGCCACAGAGGCAAAACTACTCCAGAGGTTGTTTCGTGTTTACCTCATCGTGCACGCGAACACTAGATTCCTCCTGATTGTCCCCTACATTCTTGTACGAAAGTCTCTTGCCATACCCAGAGAATGAAAAACAGAGTAGTTTTGCAATTTATTGCAGAGAAACAAATTCATCAGAAAATGTCAACATGCAAGATTGCAAATCACACCTTTGAAAATGAGCACTTGCAGTCCTTGAAGTGGCACTTAATCCTCTTGGTGATACATGAACCTTTAATGCATTCACTGATGATGCTTGAAGTCCTTTAGCTGTTTGGTTATGGGCATTGATGCATTTCACATTAGTAAAAGGTCTTCGGGCCCTTTTGTTTGAGCTTTTTGTGGCTTTCCACTAAAATAAGCCGTCCAAACAAACCAAACAGGTTGGCTTTGCTTTTGGCTTTGCCAAAGCCACGCCACCGAATAGGCAAGCGAGGAAAAGCACCTCAGGAGGTGCTTCCCGCGGCTTCGGACTTAAGGAGCGAACCGGTATACACTTTTGCCCATTTCGTTTGAGGTAGTAATTACGAGAGAATGCCACCCTGTACTGAATCGGTACCACCTCCCGTATTTTCTTCCTGTCCCGTATTCTGGCCCTATCTGGCGCGCCGCCAGTCCCGTCCGCGGGCGGCCGCCGCCGGCGACCGTCCAACCCTGCAGACGGACCAAGATCTCGTCCCGCCCCTCTGAACAAGGATCTCGTCCGGCGCCGCCCAGGAGCACCTCCGCCGCCGGCCCTGTCCACCACGGATGCGACTGCCTCCCATTAATGGTGCTTGTCCGCCGCTGTGTCCTCATTGCTGCTATTTGACCTCGGGCAAGGGCTGATGCGTGGGAGCAGGGTGAATGGAGCACGCACTAATACATGGACCGAATTTGAGAATGAGTGAGCAGATTCGGATCGGCAACTCCAATACTAGATGAATTGGTGCTGATGTGTGAGCTCACGATGGATCTGATCTGGTTGATGATAAACACAAGACTTGGAGCTGATGTACATTTTTATTGACTTTTTTTTAGTAAAGGTATAGATGGATATGTATTTGATCACTATTTTGTGTACATATTCATGTGTATTGATTGTATTATATAGCTATTATTTTAATAGTTATTTATATATTACTAGAAAAATTGCCCGTGCGTTGCTACGGCCCTACGTCGCCACGTTAAACTCACAAACTATGAAATCACCCCAGTTTCCTTTCTGCATCTACCAAGACATAATAGATTACGTATTACATCACATGGTAAACTAATTTAATCTAGCTTATATAATGTGGTTGACAACAAGACAAGACGCGGTTCACTTTAGCCCATCCATGTATACTTAGAAAAAACAAACTTTAGTGCATGGGCCGCAGGCTCCATCCTAAGCAGCGCTCGGCGCGGAGGAAGGTGTGAGTACAGGAAATCGCTCGTGAGGGAAGAAAGAAACAGAAATAATGAACCGGTATATTTTCATGACTCGTCGGCTTGCCCATGCGTTGCAACGGAAGATATATTGTTAAAACTAATATTGTCATGGCAGTAAAAACAGGCTATGAAAAAACATGGAATATTTTTGGGCGTTTTGACCTACTCACAACATCCTAGTCGACACCCTTCTTGCCCTTCATCGTGTAGAATGATGCGACGGCGTATAGGCCATTGCCTATGATCCTGCAGTGGGAGCCTGGCCGTTCACCGTTCCTGTGATGGGCCAGAAGTGTATGTATGGCAACCTTGGGAGCGTTGGCCTACACAACTGATGTTACAAAGAGCCTCCAGGCAATCGTCAGGCACCCAATTGCCCTCAACCTTCTACTACTTCCCTGTCCGATGATTATATGTACTCTAGATACACATTCGCCCGCGCGCTGCGACGGAACTGCAGAAGAGCGAGCAAAATGGATTATCATGTATTCAACACTACTTTCGCTCTAATTAATTTGGATGTCAGTAGCCTTCAAAATCTGAAGAAAAATTTATCTCTTCTAGATTCTGACACGACGATGTGTGACAACATCATAACCCCATGATGGTGTTCTTAAAAAATGTAGAGGAAAGAGTAAGCATGTAGAATGGGTTGATGAACAACCCAAACTACAAAAGCAAGCACCATCTCAATGAACGTTTACTACAAAAAAAAAACTACTTCATATTCTTACTTATTGTCTTGTCGGTGAACCGGAAGGGCCAAGTCGCTAACACAAATGGAGTGAATGGAAATACACATGAGGCCACACCTTATGCTTCTGACCATTCATTTAGACTCTGATGATTTTCTTGATTTGCTAATAGCAGAACTGAATAAAACACCTGTTGCACGCAGCTAAGCCAGAGGAGCAAGGCCGTTTCTTTTTGGCTGGGTCAGAAAAGTTCTCACGCCACAACCTCTGCATCATCTTTGATTTATCAACGGCAAACTTGAAGCCATACATCTTAGCAAAATTTCAGCAGAGAACTCAACAGTCCTCTTTTCTGGGTACACTTGGACATCACCAAAGAGCTTATCTTTATATGTTAACATGATAACGTTGGCATTTGGAATGACACAGGAGAAACTCTGATACTCTTTCTCACCTTCCACTTGCTTCTGAAGGTCTGTCCATCTTGTCGCCGGTGAGGACATGTATAATCCTCTCACCAAGAACCTGACGCAGAACAGTTTCAGTCTACACAGAGACACCCCACATACAGTCAACAAGCACGAAAGCACCATCAGCAAAACGGAGAACTGTGACTTCCGAAGAAAATCAATGACGCACAGCCGCTCCGCGCAGATCCCCAACATCGCCGCCGCGCCCGGCCGGCTCTCCACCCTGCCGTGGTGCCGTCCTATCCGCCCCGAAGTCAGAGCCCCTCCGGCCTCCGCGCAGATCCCCTGAGGCGGCGGGAGACGCGCAGAAACTGCAGAAGGGTCGTTGGCGGCGGGGGCCTGGCCGTAGGGTCGCTGGCGTCGGGGGCCTGGACGGAGGGTCGCTGGCGTCGAGGGCTTGGCCAACGGCGGTCCGTGAGGGCCTGGCCGGCGTCGGGAGGCGCGCTGGCGGCGGATGCTTGGCCGGCGGCGCGATGCGCGCGGCATGGGCAGAACAGTTGTCTGCTCAGCTAGAGGGCAGAGAAAAGAACCGGTACCATGGAACTAATATTGCGAACCGGTATAATGGCATTTTCATGTATTATGTGATTTGGTGGGAGGGCAAAACGGTTCAAAATAAATGTTGGACAAAAATTTGGCAGAAACCTTAGCTCCTTTATTATTAGGTATAGATTTATTACACGCAAATCAGTAAAAAGTACACATTATTATGACTTTGCGGGTACTTTAGACAATTCACCACCTTACAGCCAGCCAAACAGTCAGACAGCCAAAGAGTAAAACCTAAAACAGCAGCTTTTTCTAGACAACAGCTTTTCTTGCATAGCCACACAGCCAGCCGCAGCCATCCACAACCAGCCCAAACAAAAAGGCCCTTCATGAAGCCGGGTTCACAGCAACTGAACCATAAGAAAAGAAAACATCAACTTACAAGATTGTGATTGCTAAGCAATTCTTAATACCGCAAGCAAAATAACTTTGGAAATTGACATGCGATTTCTCGTGTTTCTGCAACTTGGAAGCATATTTGATATTGTCTAAAGTATTAACATGTTGTTTGACTCATGTCGATATACTTCAAGGATTACTTGTAATTTAATCTCAACTTACAATTATTCAGTCATGCAGAGTTTCAGTTAGCTAGTGCCATGAGGTTCACTAGAACAGATCTTGCAAATTAGCAATGGAGTGCATTATACCTCTGGGTTGGTACATGCAGCCATTAGCGCAAGCAAACGGAGCATCATGAGCTACATTCACATTTTCTTCAACACTCCCATCATCCATCAGATCAGCCTGCTACAACTCATCAACAGAGATTTCCTTCAGTCCCAGCTGCTGAGAGAATCTTGTTAGGTTCAGCAACAGACTCAATGAACTCATGACTCTTCATCGACTGTCCAGTCAGCCTTCAGCATATCCTCCTCTCGATTGAGCTCCTATTTCATCATGCTTAGAAATTAGCAAATCGATTCCACAGATAAAAGACACAGTTAGAAACACAACAACTAGGGGTAATGTGAGGAACAAATGGATGGATTTTAGAATGTCATAGTTCACTGATAATTGCTAGAGATGAGAGCAAGGATCTTCAAGGAGTAGTGTTGTTGTGTTCATATGGCTATTGTAGAGAAAGGAGCAGAATGTTCATAAACCCAAAACTGACTGGTCCATCATTATCTTATTACTCCTATCTGGCCAGTAAATATGTATACATCCAAAACTAACATCACCCACTCACTTTTCAAATAAAAATACTCAAATACAAATGCATAATGCAGCAGCAGCCAAAGGCCCTTGTGCAGAAACTTACAAGAACATGTATATATAGCATGGGCAAAAAATCAGGTATAAATATATCATCTTACTGGTACAATATCTTACTCACACTTGATTTGACCAACAAAAATGTGTAGGTGATTTCGAGTGGTAGTTCCCTATGTACTGAATCACTGCCAATAAACATGAAGAAGAATGACATGATTGTAATACTCGGTTTCTTGGATAGTCTAAATTTGCAATATTTTGTTGTTGTGTATTTAAAGTTCACACTCACTGTGTATATTCAGGATATTGGCAGCTTATTTGTGTTTTGAATAGTACAAAATCCATGATATGCAGTTGCTCGGCGGACATAGCAGAGCATTAGTTGATCGCCACATGGCTTCATTCATGGCCCACAATCGTGTCTATCCAGAATGACCCAGCAATTCAAGAGGAACAAAGATAAAACGAATGACCAAAAACGACAGTACACATACTGAACCTTGGTGCACGGATCAGCTCATCCTCAAGTGATCAACGATCGACATAAATGGTCATCTAATGGTGTCTGGTTCTCAAAGACCAATGTGTTAAGTGGCAAGAGCACATGGCTTAATTGGTCAAATATGGTTATATACCCCAAAAAAAAAGAGGATCTAGTGTGTTACTAATTTTTTTATGAAATTGAATTAAATCAAAATGCAAGCATACGGTACTAGCCTATTGATTTTTTTTAAAGAGTGCTCACCAACTTGCAGAACATTGAGATATTTATTCAAGAATTGAGCCACTGATGCAGGACATGAACTGTAAAATATAAGTCCATAGGATAAAAGGCTACACTGCATGCATAAAAACGCAGCAGCCTGACTGGTCCAATTTGGGTTAGTGAACTGAAGTTGCACATATGGTTGACGCTGCCACAGGTTATGCTGATACTCTTTTTGGTAGCGAAATTCAGCATTACATGTAAATACTGCTAGAAAATGTAGTCCACGAAACAGAAAAAGGCTAAACTAAATGCTGTCTACCTAAACTTGAATCCGCACTTAAATCATGGACTCCTGATAATGTGGAAACTTAAGATACCCCCTCTTACCAGTGAAGCATTGATTACCACAAATCTGTTTCTCTCCTTGCCGAGGCTGATGGAGTTTTGTTCGTTGATTGGTGGGATACAACCGTCCGTGCTTCCCCAAAGACGGCCCCGTAAGGGCATCTCCTCGTCCATCATGCTCACGGCTTGGTGGCTATGGAAGCAGCGGAATGCTATCATCTTTGATGGCACGCGACCCGGCCTTCACGGCTTGCTTGACACGATAAAGGCGGATGCCAAATCGTGGGCGACAGCGGGAGCTTCAGGGCTTGCGGCACTGCTCCCGACTGTGTAGTGTGTAGTGTGTCGCGTTGTACTCGGGTGTGGCCTCTCTAGGCTTATATCAAACTCTCTCTATCAATGCATCGAAACGCAAGCTTTTGCGTTTTTTTGAAAAAAAATCTGTTTCTCTCAATTTGCACTTCTAACCCTAGGAACCTAGCTACTCCTACTACATAGCAGTTTGTGCCCGACTTGGGAACAGCAAGGAGCTCACCATAGCAGTTTGTACCCGGGGCCGTACCGCCGACGACCATCACCATGGCCACCAGCCGGAGAAGCACCAACATCGTCGCACCATCTAGGAGGACGACCGGCGTCGGGGAGCGAGGCGCAGGAGGCCGGAGGCGCGCGGTGACGAGGTCCAGAGCCCGAGGACGGCGGCGTCGGTGAGGGCCACCATGGAATCATGGATGCCAGAAATCGAAGCTTGCCTGAGCCTGACGACGCCCACGCCGCCATGGATTCCCTAGGACCCGGCCCCGCTCCAGAGCCCGAGGACATCGATGCTGACGCCGCTGTGGATCCAAAAATTTCAGGAGGAGGTGCGGATCTCCATTGCATAGGGCCCAGTACTGCAATGTGTGTGTGAGTAGAAGGTTGGTTACCTCTGCCGTGGGCATGCAGACATTTAAGCCCGGCCCATCCTACGAGGGAATGAGCCCAAATTGGCACCTGGGACTTTGCTTTGTCTAAAAAACAAATTCTTAGGAATTGGCTACTGTGCGTTGCTGACGATGGTGCCGCTCGTGGTTTTTTGCATCACATGCTACGAAAACATGGAGCCTCTTCCATGGCCTCTACTTAACACGTATCGAGTACACGCGTTGCCCCACACATGTGTGTGCGTCCGTGGAATTTATACGACTTGTATACCACGTTGTCATGTGTTGAACTCGAAAAACGAGCGAACCTTATACTTCTCGCCGATGGACCAGGGGGGCGCTCACCCGTCGTCATCAAAAAGCTACTGCCTCCATGTCCATATGTACCTACTTTCGTACGTCCATGCATACGCACAGCCTTTTGACCTGTCTCGCCTGTCGATCACTTGGAAATTTTACGATCCACGTGGCTGTATCTAGCAAGATCATGATCCCATCCCACGTGCACATGGCCGCGGGATAGCAAACCGATGGAATCGTATGCGGCTGCTTCCGTTGTTAGCGATCTGTTGGTGATAAGACGAGCCCATCGGTGGGACTGAAACCCTCTCTGTTGTCTTCAAACATCTGATAAAGCAAGCAGGTCCATTTTGTTTGCGCCCATCTCTGCGTGTTCGTGGAAAGCAGGCCGTCGGCAGGTGAAGGACATGGCCGATGCCGATCATATCGATCATATCGTCAGCCAGATTCCACCCCTGGGCTCCGCATATATCCCCCAAAATCTCATCCGACGTGATGTGCGGGCAGAAAGCAGAAAGCAGCCCGCGCGCAGATAACATGTGTAAATCAAATCAGCAGCTCCTCTTCCTCCGCTGCGAACCGCCCGTTGGCCGCACCCTCATGGTATCATAGCATCAAGATGACGCGACGGTACAGTACGTGACAGGGGCTAGTAACCGGCCGGGAGAGCTTAGCGTCCTTCATGTCAAGCTTGATCGAATCGGATCGGTACGTACCTAGTAGGACGGGATTTGATTGTACAGCTCGATCGAATCAATGGCCGCGTGCCTGCGTCTGCGTGTGTACAAGATAGGCTCGAATAGTCAGTCAGCAGGGGACGGATCCATACGAATACGATCCAACCGTATCTTTCCCCAGCGCCGGGGGCCATGCCTAGTCACTGTTGACACGGATTTAGGGTGTCAAGGTGTAATTCTGGTGGGATCTCACTTTATTTTTTGTATATTTTGCTTTTTCTAGTTTAAATTTTTGTATCGAAATTTACACTAGAAAAAGCAAAATGCAATATAAGTGGGATTTAGGTGGAATCCCACTTGACATCCTACACGGATTCCACACATGCACACTAAATCATTTCCAGGTTCAGAAAAATACGAGCTAATAAACGGAGAATATCCAAGTGGTGGTACTAACATATATAGTGGCAACATGTAATCATATGTCAAAGAGAACACAACACATTATGAACAAGCAATAATGGCATAACCGATTTTGGCCCAACTGTAACATGGCACATATGAGTTACTGAGATAATTAGACAGTTATGACTTGTTAATTTGATTCAAAAGAATCCTATAGTAATTTTGTAGGATTTTTGTCCTTAGGAGTTTTTTCTATGGGCACCGTTTAATTTGTAGGATTGAATTCTTAGGAATGTGTAGGAATTTTTTCTATAGAATTGCATTGCACTATATTTTAGAGAAAAAATTCCATCCACTCAAATCTCGTGTTACAATTCCTTTGATTTTCCCGTAAATCAAACATTGCTTGAATTTTTTTCCTGTAGGTTCCAAATTCAGTAGGATTTCACTGCACGTGACATTCTAATCCTACTATTTTTCTATTCACGTGTTCTATGAATCCTATGAATAAAACAGACCCTTAGAAACTATCATGCGCAAAAAACCATGGTAGCACACAACACATGATAGCTGCAAATTATCCCTACTGGCATAGTGTAATCATCTAATCATCGTCCTAGCAATGTACACGACAAGCAATCAAAGTCAACCATTAGTCATCCAAAGATGCATAGCAAAATTACCTGCCCCATGTGCAATAGATCAAACACATGCATAACTGTCTACGACAACAGTAGTTCATCGAACATCAGCAATCGATATGCGGTGCATGCGAGCCCCAACTAGTAAATCAAGATGTCACAACGTAAATGGAGTGCAGTGCTAGCAAATCGAACATCTGCAATCGATATGTAGTGCAGTGGTAGCAACCTATATAAAGCCGCCTTCGACCCTTCCTCATACTTACTCTGTTTGATACTCGCTCGCGGGTTTGTTTCCGGGTTCTTTCATTCTTGGTTGGCTCTCTCTCTATTGTTGTTTTTAGATCGTGCGTCGTACGCATTGATCCAGCAGCGAGACCCGCCCTGGTTGTAAAGCGAGCCATCCTTCCTTTCATCGTTAGTTTGTCTTCCGTTTGTTTTTAAACTCTACCTTCTATCGAGAATGTGGTGAACCATACCTAAGCAATTACCCTAACAAATCTAGAATGCATGTCTGACAAAGGATTAATTTGTCAATGCGTACAGATTGTAGACTAGGGTTTTGCTAGAAGTAGAGGGCAAGTAGATCTCGAAGGTTTGAGCCGAAAAGTACTCGCTGATTGTAAAAACTAGGTTCTGTTGACAATAGATTCGATCCTTTTCCTCGCTCCCCCTTATATAGGAGGTGGAGCCGAGGGTTTTAATACATACACAGAGAGTTCGGGAGGGTTTCGTACCCATCCCGTAAGATTACAAGTGTCTATATTTCCTAATACAATCTATCTTTCCTTAACACTAATTGGGCTTCCGAATCTTCTTATTCTTCGAGTCCTGGGCCTTCAATAAACCCCGGGTACCACCTTCGGCAGGCCCATTGGGGATGCCTATGTCAGTAGCCCCGAGATTTTTCTTGAATCGAAGAATCAGGGAAAATCTCTAACATTAATCATTCAATAATCTTATCGAATCCAATGCATAACCTTTCGATATAAAAATATTATTTTGTACAGCGATAACGGTAATTGGGGCTAGTTCATCTGACGGATCAGGTACTAGTTAACTGCTCTAGTGGCAATCCGCAAAACCTACTTCAAGATCACGTCCCCGGACATGATCTCGGATACTGGTAAACTTCGACAGTGCCGCTTAAGGTCTTACCATTCGTCGAGTCCCGCTCATATATTTTATCGGGTACCTAACGCGTCCGTTAGGATTTTTCTTCATATCTGTTGATACGGGAAAAGTAGCAACCCGCCGTCGAGACGGTGCCACGCCGCTCGAACGGATCTGGGTCTTACCTTCGCAAAGTTTTGCGGCATTCAGAGATTTATTCGCGACTTCTAGCGCTCTGAGAATATATTGTCGAGTCCTTTTCGGCTGTTAGAATAGCACATTTTATCAGGGAGTGATGTTTTGGCACATGGGAGCGTATGCACCCTTTATATTGAAATACATGTTAGACACATTTAAAATGTCAAAAAATTGAAACAAAAATTTCGCACGTACATCTTCATGTGCTACGCGCTCACAAAGTCGTTTCATGAAAAATCGACATGTCATGTGGCGTGTGTAAAAAAGACAAAATTCGGTGCTGAAACAAAGACTTGTCACAAGATAATTTTTCTCTTTTTCGTTCAGACTACAAAAAATATCATTTTTTTCTTGAAACTTGACGAATACACATATATTATGGAGATGTGCATGTAAATTTTTTTGTCAAATTTTTTAACACTTGAAAATATGTTTTTATGATAGAGGGATCATATGCACCCGGGAGCCAAATTGAGTTTCTGATTTTATCAAATCATATTTGATGACTTATTTTGTCCTTCCGATGGGAGTATATGTAGAGTTATCTGTATAACTCGAAATATACTTCTTTTTCTTTCTTTTGGTCAAAATTCATCGGGCACGCGAACAGCGTTCCCGATGGAAGTAGCCCCGAGGCTACAGCCAAGGACTTGTGCTTGGTTGTAGGCTCCACGATTAATATCTTCTGCCACTATATTGGTAATCCTTCCCGAGCTTTCATATCTATCGGGTGCGCGACCAGCGCTCCCGATGGGAGTAGCCCCCGAGGCTATGAACAAATGCTTGCACTTGGTCATAGGCTCTCGCCATTTCTATTTTGTCATATAAATTCGAAGTTTTACCTTTTTCAAAAGTAGCCCCCGAGCATTTGGGCAAAAACTTGTATTTGATCAAAGGCTCTCGAAATAATCTTGCGTTGTCGATATTTTCACCAGGCTTCTTAGTCGAGTTTTTTCTTTTACCTCAGTGACGTCACTGCTGATGATAGGCACGATTACTGTATTGGAAACATGCGAAAACCGCTCCTTTCACTGCCTCGTGGGTCCAGATTCCTTCTCCGATGGACACGTCATGCAAGTGGGGAACACACGTCCTCCACTTTTTCCGACGCACGCACTGTGCCGCCTGTCTTTTCTTTTCTCAGTGAAAATCTATTTTTACCCCTTGTCCACGTGTGCTCCATCTGCTCCGTAATATTTCCATCCAATGGTTGCGTCGATTCACCGCACCTCTATTTAAGTCCATCGTCTTCTTCCTCTGTCACTTTCGCTTGCGCCGCCCATCTGCTCTTCCTCTGCAAAATTTCTCCATTGCACCCTAAAACTCCTTGCGCTCCACCGCTCGTGCGCTCTTCGCCTTCACTCTCGTTGATGCCACCGCGCAAACTCACCAAGCACAACGCTACTTCAACAAAGATGGCAACCGAAGATCTGGGAAGCTTGGAGTGGGAGAGATCCAAGATCTCCCAGCAAGATGTCAACCTGCTGAAGAAGCTCGGCATCAGCGGGAAGCAAGATGCGCTTTGCTTCCCCAAGAAAAAAAGCTACCAGCTCCGCCGATGCAATACCGGGTTAGTTTTGTCGACCACCTCATCTGTGGTGTTTCCACTGCCATTCATGACTTCCTTCGCGGGTTGTTGTTCATGTATGGACTGCAACTTCACCATCTCACTCCCAATTCCATCCTCCACATTGTTATTTTTATCACATTGTGTGAATCTTTCCTTGGGGTCCAGCCCAATTGGTCCCTCTGGAAACGTATCTTCTTCTGTCGCCGTAATGGCTCTCCAGTGTCGCCTATAACATAGGCGGCGTTGTAATCTGTCCGACGTCGAATATTTCGACGTCAAATTCCCTGATTCAGTTCAAGGGTGGCGCAAGAAATGGTTATACATCCGTGAAGAAAACCACGGCTCGTTGAAGACAACATTCCTCCTTTTGACTGCCGAAAAAATGTCGCCGATTTTTGGGATGCAGAGGCTACCGACGCAGAAAAAGCGGCGACAGAGGCCCCGATGACCCGCATCCACGAGCCCCAAAATACTCGAGGACAAGAATTATCGGGTATCCAAATCACGCATATTTCCTTAGAATTAGGGTGCAGCCTCTTCAAGCTCGCAAAACCCTCTTTGGATGTACGCTGGCGATGAAGATGGCGATCGCTTGTCGACGGATTTGTCGTTCAAGGATTTGGAGAAACTTGTCCGAAAAATCTCGTCACTGAGCAAGAAAGATGTCGTCCCGACTTCTTGCGGTGTGACGCCATACAGCGCCACCAACGCACTCCCGCAGGTAATATTTTTGTTCATGTCTTTATTTTCCTTCTATCTTTTTCCTTCAAACACTTCATGCCGATATTTTTCCTGTTTTTGAATAGGATCATGCAACTGCGTCACCTCTTCCTCTCCTTCCCGAAGGTGGAGAAGTTGAAGAAAGGGCCGTTGTCACCGACGACAACCAGGGTACGTCTCGCCCTGAGAGTGAGGCCGCAGGTTCTCGAAATCTGCGGCATCCTCTGAAAAGGACGCTGAGGCCGAGGCAACTTCATCGACACGCTCGCCTCCTTCAGCTGCTTCTCCTAGGAGCAAGAGGAAAAGAGACGACGCTATTGACACCGGTACCTCCAAAGCCGGTGCTTCCCGTGCCGAAGAAGCTGCGCCTGACGCTAAGAAAGAAGCTTTGGATTTATACGAAGCTGCTCTCGTTAGCTCGTAAGTTTTTAATGCATTATATTTTTCTTTTTGTCGATGCTTTTTTAAATTGCTTTTTATCCTGTCGCTGTATTTGTTGCAGTGGCGATGAAGAGGAAAATGCACCTATTGACGAGACTGCTCGAACGAGCACGTCTCGTACTTTAGTTGTCTCCGAAGCTCGTCCTGATGGCGATGAAACTTCACCTCCTCAACAAAACCCTAAACATCCAACACCAGCTGTGAGCCCCCAGGCTCCTTCCCCGAAGAGAGCTAGGGTAGAATCAACCAAGGAACCAACCATACTAGCTGGTTGTTCCTCGACTCCTTTGATGGAAGAAGTAAGTTATCTTTTTTGTTCGTATTGGCTTCATTTTTCTGAACTTCCCTCTGTTTCTTCATGATGTCGAACTTTTCCACTTCTTATATTGGTCCTCTTTTTATGATCTTTCTTTAGCCTTTCATGAAGGAGCTTATCCGTTTTGGTACCCAATTTATCGGGTACCGCGAATATGCCGTCAAACTTGAAGGTACCCCCTTTTGCCTTTGTCGAAATATACTCGCACTTTTTTTGCAGTACTTTACTCGCCTTTTTTATGTTGGCGAAAAACTTGCGGAAGCCAACAAACGTGCGACGCTCTTCGCTGAGCTAGAGCAAAGCGAAACGGCACGCATGAAAGTGAAGCAGATGCTTCTACTGTCGAGGATCTTCAAAAGAGACTCGACGACGCAAAAAGGCTCTAGAAGAAAATGTAGCTCAACATTCTGCTCGCGAAGAAGAAATCCATAGTCGACTGGAGTCGCAGAGTCGACGTTTTGTTAGTAAGTGTCCACACCCTTGCTGCTTTTTTGCATCATGTTTTGGTCCTTTTTTTCCCGTGATGAACTCTTTTTTTATGCTTTAAGCAGGGAGAACACACCAAGAGTATGAGCTGGAAAATCCTGAGGGTGACCAGCTCCTTGATGCGCTTTCCCTCCTTGAAATCCATGGTACTGAAGCTCGTGATGGCCTTGCTGAAGCCGAAATTGGCCTGTCACGGCTTTTCCCCTATTTTTTCAAGAAGAAGGAGGAACCCGCAATCTTCATTGGTCTCGCCAAGTGCTTCACTTCTTAAGAAGACCTTGGACTCCAACTTCGCCAAGAAGGATTAAAAGTTAGAGTCGAAGGTTCAATGGCCTTGGTTGCTAATAGCCAACAAACATCGACTGGGCAAGGGTTGGCGACGCAGAGGATATCGAGACGAAAAATGGCAGTCGCTAATTAAAGCGGCGAAACCAACTCGAAGAAGATCCTTGCCACCCTTGGATATAAGCCAGCGCCTGCTCGAGTTCTTCAAAGCCGGAGGTCAAGTAGACCACTTTGCTTTTTTCCTTTTAGTTTATCCCCTCTTTTGGCACTGTCGCCATAGTGTTCTTGGCGGTGGCTGCTTCAGTAGTTGTCTATAGGTCCTTCTTTTGTAATAGACATGTACATACTTTCGAATGAATGGAAATCTATCTTTGCTTAATGATTGATGTCGCAAATTTTGTTTTCAGTTGATTTTTGACAACTATACCGCAACTCCTGTTCTTCCGAGGTTTTTCCTTCATCCCATTTGAAGAAAACTTTGCCGAATTTGTTGAGGATTCGTCGGGTAAAGACTCAGCGCAAGATTTGGAAGAGCTTCGGCAGCAACTCCAATCTACAAAGAGGCAGTCGCTTATGCTCATGGAACAATCTCGGAAATCCTCCGAGAGGAAAAAGGTTGCACTCCAACAGGCTCAAGATGCCATAGCTGAAAAAGACTCTGCGGTTGCTGAGGCTGCTGCAGCTACATCTCGAGATAATTTTATGCTTCAACTGCTGACAGATGCTAGCTTAGATATGGCAGGTGTGCTTCATTATCTTTGTCATGCTTTAATTTTCTTTTTTGCGTGTCTCCTCGTTGCCCGCTGATTCTTTAAAAAATAGGTTCCTTCTTGGATGCTACTACCGAAGATGAACGTGTCGAAGCTCGATCCAATGCACTTCTCCGGCTTGCGCATGATCATGGTTCAAATTTTTGGGGCACGCCTGAATGGACTCGCCAGATCGTCAGGTTTCAGGATCGCGCGCTTCAGATTCGCGATTATCTCGACTTTTGTACAAGGACCTTGTCTCTGGTCTATGGCACCATGTTTCCTCGTAATAAGATGCCAGAGACTCTTCCGCTTTAATGGACAAATTTCGGATGCTCCTCGAATCCACGGCTTTGTACGGGCCCAAGCTGCTGGCGCAAGGTTTGCTATGATCATGATAAAAATCTGCTACCCGAAGTTGGACGTGGGCCAGGTTGTTCCAAAGTGCCTGGCCAAGATGGCGAAGAGGAGGAAGAACTTCAGCAAATATGACGACGTTGTGACCCGTTGCCGAAGATATGATGGATGAACTTTCTGATGGATGCCAAATTCTTCGTGAAGGGCAGCTATGTCAAGATAGCACTCGCGATAAATAATGAATGCTGACGATAGATAATATGGGTAACCCTTGAAGATTTGTTGCTCCAAGGATTGTATCTTGTGTATAGTAGACATAATCTATATTGTAAAGTCACTATATTTCTGTTTTTCAATGCCAAGCCCCCGGGCGTTTTGATGGCGATGTTTTTCTTTTTATACTGCGAAGTTGTCTCAAGGCAAGATAAATTATATTTGTGCACTATTTTTGCGGGTGCGAAACCCCGAGCTTTATGTTGATCGCTATTTGGCAACATATTTTTGTTTGGCAAGGTATTTTATACCAAGGCGAGATATTTTGCAGATTGTATTTGTCGATATTGTGTATATATATATTGTATCTTCTGGGTAGAAGCCCCTGAGCCTGTCGAAAAGATATATAATTCCACTATCTTTATTATATTGCAGCACCGCGAGCCGGCTCATTAAAAACCTTTCCCGGCCCCACTCGGTGCCCAAAAAAAAAAAGAAAAGAGTGCGTCTGAAAACTCGCGCGCGTTTCAGTACATTGTATGTTTACAGTGGAGACTATATTTTGGCATCTAAGCGTAGAAACGCCGGAGCTGCGCCACGTTCCAAGGGTTTGGCTCAGCAATCCCCGTCTTCTTGTCCTTGATTCTGTATGCTCCTCCTTCGATTACCTCTGTGACGATGTAAGGTCCAAGCCACGGTGACTCCAGTTTTTCATGGCTTTTTTGATTGAGTCGTAAGACCAAGTCCCCAACTTGAAAAGATCTTGGTCGCAATCATCGACTGTGGTAGTTTTTCAGGTCTGGTATTTGGCGACTCGTGACAATACTTCGTCTCGAGCTTCGTCAAGTGCGTCGACATCATCCTCCAAAGCTCTTCTCGAAGTTTCTTCATCATATTCTGTAACTCTTGGAGAATCATGCTCTATTTCTATCGGCAATACTGCTTCAGCTCCATGGACGAGGAAAACGGCGTCTCGCGTCGCCGTATTTGGTGTTGTTCGAATACTCACAACACACTTGGCAGCTCCTCCGGCCAAGTATGCCGAGCTTTTTCCAATGGTCCTAACACGCTTCTTGATACCATTGCAGATGATGCCATTGGCTTTCTCAACTTGACCGTTGGTCTGTGGATGCGACAGACGCAAAACTCAATTTAATGCCCACTTCTTCGCAATACGCTTTGAATTCCTTGGATGTGAAATTGCTGCCATTGTCTGTGACGATGCTATGGGGAACTCCAAATCGAAAGACAATGCTTTTCACAAACTTGATTGCTGATGCGCCGTCCGGTGAATTTATCGGCTTTGCTTATATCCACTTGGTAAATTTGTCGACAGCAACAAGCATATACTCATATCCTCCTGGCGAAGCTTTGTGTAGTTTTCCCACCATATCGAGACCCCATTGAGCAAAGGGCCAAGATAATGGGATTGGTATCAGTTCTGCTGCTGGAGAGTGAGGTTTAGCGGCGAATATCTGGCACGCGTCGCAAGTTCGCACTATTTCCTTCGCGTCCTCAATTGCTGTTAACCAATAAAATCCTGCCCTGAAGACTTTAGCCGCGATAGCTGATGGCGTGTAACTCACACGTTCGTTGGGAACCCCAAGAGGAAGGTATGATGCGCAAGGAATTTTCCCTCGAAAGAAACCAAGGTTTAATCGAACCAGAGGAGCCAAAGAAGCACGTTGAAGGTTGATGGCGAAATGTGATGCGGTGCAACAACAGGGATTCCGCGCCAACGTGGAATCTGCACAACAAAACCAAAGTACTTTGCCCCAACGAAATTGAGGTTGTCAATCTCACCGGCTTGCTGTAACAAAGGATTAAACGTATTCGAGTGGAAGATGATTGTTTGCAAGAAAACAGTAAAACACAATTGCAAGAGATTGTATGCTATGTAAAGAATAGGACCGGGTCCACAGCTCACTAGAGGTGTCTCTCCCATAAGATAAAAGCATGTTGGGTGAACAAATTACAGTCGGGCAATTGACAAATAGAGAAGGGCATAACAATGCATATACATGATATGATAAATATAGTGAGATTTAATCCGGCATTACGACAAAGTACATAGACCGCCATCCAACCGCATCTATGCCTAAAAAGTCCACCTTCGAGTTATCATCCGAACCCCATTCAGTATTAAGTTGCAAAGCAACACAATTGCATTAAGTATGGTGCGTAATGTAATCGACAACTACATCCTTAGACATAGAATCAATGTTTTATCCCTAGTGGCAACAGCACATCACAACCTTAGAACTTTCTGTCACTGTCCCAGGTGTCAATGTAGGCATGAACCCACTATCGAGCATAAATACTCCTCTTGGAGTTAAGAGTACAAACTTGGCCAGAGCCTCTACTAATAACAGAGAGCATGCAAGATCATAAACAACACATAAACAATAGATTGATAATCACCATAACATAGTATTCTCTATCCATCGGATCCCGACAAACACAACATATAGAATTACATATAGATGATCTTGATCATGTTAGGCAGCTCACAAGATCCAACAATGAAGCACAACAAGGAGAAGACGACCATCTAGCACGCTATGGACCCATGGTCCAGGGGTGAACTACTCACTCATCACTCCGGGAGGCGATCATGGCGATGAAGAGTCCTCCGGGAGATGAATCCCTTCCGGCAGGTGCCGGGGCGATCTCCTGAATCCCCCGAGATGGGATTCGGGCGGCGGCGTCTCCCGAAGGTTTTCCGTATCGTGGCCTCGGTACGGGGGTTTTCGCGACGGAGGCTTTAAGTAGGCGAAAGGGTAGGTCGCGGCGCGAGGCCCACACCACAGGCCGGCGCGGCCAGGGCCTGGCCGCGCCGCCCTATGGTGTGGCCACCTCGTGGCCCCACTTCCTTCCCTCTTCGGTCTTCCGAAGCTCCGTGCAAAAATACACGATACGTCTCCAACGTATCGATAATTTCTTATGTTCCATGCTACTTTATTGATGATACCTACATGTTTTATGCACATTATATGTCGTATTTACGCATTTTCCGGAACTAACCTATTAACAAGATGCCATGCCAGTTGCTGTTTTTGGTTTCGAAATCCTAGTAACGAAATATTCTCGGAATTGGACGAAATCAACGCCAGTTCCTATTTTGCCCGAAGCATCCCAACACCCGAGAGCCACTGTGAGAGTGGGCCCCAGATGACATGGTGGCGCGGCCGGGGCCGGGCCCGCGCCACCCGGTGTGGTCGCCCTTCGACCCTCCTCGCGCCGCCTCTTCGCCTATTTAAAGCCCCCGCATCGAAACCCTTACGGAGGAAGCCACGATACGAGAAAAGTTCCGAGCCGCCGCCATCGCGGGCCAAGATCTGGGGACAGAGTCTCTCGTTCCGCGCCGGAGCGGGAAGTGCCCCTAAGGCTTCTCCATCGACACCGCTGCCATCTCCACCGCCATCTTCATCACCGCCGCTCCCATGAGGAGGAGTAGTTCTCCATCGAGGCTCGGGGCTGTACCGGTAGCTATGTGGTTCATCTCTCTCCTATGTACTTCAATACAATAATCTCATGAGCTGCCTTACATGATTGAGATTCATATGATGATGCTTGTAATCTAGATGTCATTGTGCTAGTCAAGTGAGTTTTACTTATGTGATCTCCTGAGACTCCTTGTCCCACGTGTGTAAAGGTGACAGTGTGTGCACCGTGTGGGTCTCTTAGGCCATATTTCAAAGAATACTTATTCACTGTTATGAATGGCGTAGTGAAGTGCTTATTTATATCTCTTTATGATTGCAATGTGTTTGTATCACAATTTATCTATGTGCTACTCTAGTGATGTTATTAAAGTAGTTTTATTCCTCCTGCACGATGTAATGGTGACAGTGTGTGCATCCGTGTTAGTACTTGGTTTATGCTATGATCATGATCTCTTGTAGATTGCGAAGTTAACTATTGCTATGATAGTATTGATGTGTATTATTCCTCCTACATAAGCATGAAGGTGACAGTGTGCATGCTATGCTAGTACTTGGTTTAGTCTTTTGATCTATCTTACACTAAAGGTTACTAAAATATGAGCATTATTGTGGAGCTTGTTAACTCCGGCATTGAGGGTTCGTGTAATCCTACGCAATGTGTTCATCATCCAACAAAAGTGCAGAGTATGCATCTATCTATTCTGTTATGTGATCAATGTTGAGAGTGTCCACTAGTGAAAGTCTAATCCTAGGCCTTGTTCCTAAATATCGCTATCGGCTTGTTACCGTTTTACACACTATCGCTGGCAATTATCGCTTCTACCGTTTTCTTTGCAAACATCTTCCACTCGATACGTTTAATCTTTGTTACAGCAAGCCGTGAGATTGACAACCTCACTGCTTCGTTGGGCAAAGTACTTTGGTTTTGTTGTGCGATTCCACGTTGGCGGAATCCGGTGTTGCGCCGCATCACATTTCGCGACCATCAACCTTCAACGTGCTTCTTGGCTCCACGGTTCGATTAAACCTTGGTTTCTTTCTGAGGGAAAACTTGCTACTGTGCGCATCATACCTTCCTCTTGGGGTTCCCAACGAACGTGTGAGTTACACGCCATCAAGCTCTTTTTCTGGCGCCGTTGTCGGGAGATCAAGACACGCTGCAAGGGGAGTCTCCACTTCTCAATCTCTTTACTTTGTTTTGTCTTGCTTTATTTTATTTACTACTTTTTTTCTGCACCTAAACAAAACACAAAAAAATTAGTTGCTAGTTTTACTTTATTTATTGTCTTGCTCTCTATATCAAAAACACAAAAAAATTAGTTACTTGCATTTAGTTTACTTTTGTTATCATGTCTAGTCCTGTACTTGTTTTTATTTTCACTAGTTAGGCATAATGGAAAACAACAAAAAAATTAGAGATCTTTATGAAATTTATCTTGAATTAGGACATGATGTGTTTGAAGAGAAAATTAAAAAACCCATGGAACTTTGTTTGCAAAATAGTTGTAGCAAGGTTATTAGCATGAACTCTTTGAACACCATTATTGCTAAAGCTATGGAAGAATTTAAGCTTGGGGAAGCTGGTTGTGATATTTTTAGTCCCCCAAGCATGGAGGAGAAAATTTACTTTGATGATACTTTACCTCCTATATATGATGCTTGCAATGATGAATATGATATTTTCATTCCACCTACTATTGAGGAGAAAATTAATTATGATTACAATATGCCTCCTATGTATGATGATTATGGTGATGAGAATAATAATGATAGCTATTTTATTGAATTTGCTCCCACTACAACTAATAAAATTGATTATGCTTATGTGGAGAGTAATAATTTTATGCATGTAGCTCATGACAAGAATGTTGTATGTGATAGTTATATTGTTGAGTTTGTTCATGATGCTACTGGAAAGTTATTATGAGAGAGGGAAACATGGTTATATGCATCTTAATAATATTAAGTTTCCCTCTTTATGTTGAGAATCTTGAAATTGCACTTGTGTTACTTTTCTATGCTTGCCACTTTGTTCTTCATGAATCTATTTGTGTACAAGATTCCTTTTCATAGGAAGTGGGTTAGGCTTAAATGTGTTTTGAATTTGCTTCTTGATGCTCTCTTTTGCTTCAACTCTTATTTCACGAGTGCATCATTAAAACTGTTGAGCCCATCTTAATGGCTATAAAGAAAGAACTTCTTGGGAGATAACCCATGTGTTTTTTTACTACAGTACTTTGTTTTATATTTGTGTCTTGGAAGTTGTTTACTACTGTAGCAACCTCTCCTTATCATGTTTTTGTGCCAAGTAAAGTTTCTATGTCAAAGTTGATGTTATATTTGGGATCGCTGCGCAGAAACAGCATTGCTGTCTGTCACGAATCTGGGCACAGTTCTCTGTAGAAAATTCAAAAATCTGCCAATTTACGAGCGTGATCCCCAGATATGTACGCAACTTTCATTAGTTTTGAGTTTTTCCATTTGAGCAAGTCTGGTGCCAGCTTTAAATTCGTCTTTACGGACCGTTCTGTTTTTGACAGATTCTGCCTTTTATTTCGCATTGCCTCTTTTGCTATGTTGGATTTATTTCTTTGATCCATTAATGTCCAGTAGCTTTATGCAATGTCCAAAAGAATGATTGTGTCACCTCTGAATGTGTGAATTATTAATTGTGCACTAACCCTCTAATGAGTTTGCTTGAAGTTTGGTGTTAAGGAAGTTTTCAAGGGTCAAGAGAGGAGAATGATATACTATGATCAAGAGGAGTGAAAGCTCTAAGCTTGGGGATGCCCCGTGGTTCACCCCTGCATATTCTAAGAAGACTCAAAGCTTGGGGATGCCCAAGGCATCCCTTCTTCATCGACAACATCATCAGGTTCCTTCCCCGAAACTATATTTTTATTCATCACATCTTGTATTCTTTACTTGGAGCGTCGGTTTGTTTTTGTTTTTGTTTTTGTTTGAATAAGATGGATCCTAGCATTCACTTTGTGGGAGAGACACGCTCCGCTGTTGCATATGGACACATGTGTCCTTAGGCTTTACTCATAATGTTCAAGGCGAAGTTTCTTCTTCGTTGAATTGTTATATGGTTGGAATTGGAAAATGCTACATATAGTAATTCTAAAATGTCTTGGATAATGTGATACTTGGCAATTGTTGTGCTCATGTTTAAGCTCTTGCATCATATGCTTGTTTGTTTGCAAAATAGTTGTAGCAAGGTTATTAGCATGAACTCTTTGAACACCATTATTGCTAAAGCTATGGAAGAATTTAAGCTTGGGGAAGCTGGTTGTGATATTTTTAGTCCCCCAAGCATGGAGGATAAAATTTACTTTGATGATACTTTACCTCCTATATATGATGCTTGCAATGATGAATATGATATTTTCAGTCCACCTACTATTGAGGAGAAAATTAATTATGATTACAATATGCCTCCTATGTATGATGATTATGGTGATGAGAATAATAATGATAGCTATTTTTATTGAATTTGCTCCCACTACAACTAATAAAATTGATTATGCTTATGTTGGGAGTAGTAATTATTTTATGCATGAGACTCATGATAAGAATGCTTTATGTGATAGTTATATTGTTGAGTTTGCTCATGTTGCTACTGAAAGTTATTATGAGAGAGGAAAATATGGTTGTAAAAATTTTCATGTTACTAAAACACCTCTCTATGTGCTGAAATTTTTGAAACTACACTTGTTTTATCTTCCTATGCTTGTTACTTTGCTCTTCATGAACTTGTTTATTTACAAGATTCCTATGCATAGGAAGCATGTTAGACTTAAATGTGTTTTGAATTTGCCTCTTGATGCTCTCTTTTGCTTCAAATACTATTTCTTGCGGGTGCATCACCAAAATTGCTGAGCCCATCTTAATGGCTATAATGAAAGAACTTCTTGGGAGATAACCCATGTGTTTTTTTTTACTACAGTACTTTGTTTTATATTTGTGTCTTGGAAGTTGTTTACTACTGTAGCAACCTCTCCTTATCATGTTTTTGTGCCAAGTAAAGTTTCTATGTTAAAGTTGATGTTATATTTGGGATCGCTGCGCAGAAACAGCATTGCTGTCTGTCACGAATCTGGGCACAGTTCTCTGTAGAAAATTGAAAAAATCTGCCAATTTACGAGCGTGATCCTCAGATATGTACGCAACTTTCATTAGTTTTGAGTTTTTCCATTTGAGCAAGTCTGGTGCCATATTTAAATTCGTCTTTACGGACTGTTCTGTTTTGACAGATTCTGCCTTTTATTTCGCATTGCCGCTTTTGTTAAGTTGAATGAGTTTCTTTGTTCCATTAACTTTCAGAAGTTATGTGCAATGTCCAGAAGTGTTAAGAATGATTGTGTCACCTCTGAACATGTGAATTTTTTATTATGCACTAACCCTCTAATGAGTTTGCTTGAAGTTTGGTGTGGCAGAAGTTTTCAAGGGTCAATAGAAGAGGGTGATATAATGTGATCGAGAAGAGTGAAAGGTCTAAGCTTGGGGATGCCCCTGGTTCATCCCTGCATATTTCAAGAAGACTCAAGCATCTAAGCTTGGGGATGCCCAAGGCATCCCCTTCTTCATCGACAAGTATCAGGTTCCTTCTCTTGAAACTATATTTTTATTCTCGTCACATCTTATATACTTTACTTGGAGCGTCTGTATGCTTTTGTTTTTGTTTTTGTTTGAATAAATGATGGTTTGGGAGAGAGACACGCTCCGCTGGTTCGTATGAACACATGTGTTCTTAGCTTTTAATATTCATGGCGAAGTTTCCTCTTCGTTAAATTGTTATATGGTTGGAATTGAAAAATGCTACATGTAGTAATTGGTAAAATGTCTTTGATAATGTGATACTTGGCAATTGTTGTGCTCATGTTTAAGCTCTTGCATCATATACCTTGCACCTATTAGTGAAGAAATACATAGAGCATGCTAAAATTTGGTTTGCATAATTGGTCTCTCTAAGGTCTAGATAATTTCTAGTATTGAGTTTGAACAACAAGGAAGACGGTGTAGAGTCTTATAATGTTTACAATATGTCTTTTATGTGAGTTTTGCTGCACCGGTTCATCCTTGTGTTTGTTTCAAATAAACCTTGCTAGCCTAAGCGTTGTATCGAGAGGGAATACTTTCATGCATCCAAATCCTTGAGCAACCACTATGCCATTTGTGTCCACCATACCTACCTACTACATGGTATTTCTCCGCCATTCCAAAGTAAATTGCTTGAGTGCTACCTTTAAACAATTCAAAATTTATCACCTCTTATTTGTGTCAATGTTTTATAGCTCATGAGGAAGTATGTGGTGTTTTATCTTTCGATCTTGTCATTTACTTTTGACAGACTTTCACAATGGACTAGTGGCTTCATCCGCTTATCCAATAACTTTGCATAAAGAGCTGGCAAAGGGGTTCCCAGCCCCAATTAATTAACTTTCATTAATAATTCTCTTCACATGTTTTGCTGATTCATCAGTAAGCAACTTAATTTTGCAAATAGACACTCCTCCATGGTATGTGAATGTTGGAAGGCACCCGAGGATTCGGTTAGCCATGGCTTGTGTAAGCAAAAGGTTGGGAGGAGTGTCATCCATAAATAAAGAAAAACTAAACTAAAGTACATGTGTAAACAAAAGAGAAGAGGGATGATCTACCTTGCTGGTAGAGATAACGTCCTTCATGGGAGCCGCTCTTGAAAGTCTCGTTGATGAGGTGGTTAGAGTACCCGCTACCATTCGTTGACAACAACAAACACCTCTCAAAACTTTACTTTTATACTCTCTTGATGTTTTCAAAATAAAAGCTATAGCACAAATATAGCAATCGATGCTTTCCTCTTTGAAGGACCTTTCTTTTACTTTTATTGTTGAGTCGGTTCACCTATCTCTCTCCACCTCAAGAAGCAAACACTTGTGTGAAGTGCATTGATTCCTACATACTTGCATATTGCACTTATTATATTACTTTGCATTGACAACTATCCATGAGATATACATGTTACAAGTTACAAGCAACCGCTGAAACTTAATCTTCCATTGTGTTGCTTCAATGCCTTTACTTTGAATTTATTGCTTTATGAGTTAACTTTTATGCAAGACTTATTGATGCTTGTCTTGAAAGTACTATTCATGAAAAGTCTTTGTCATATGATTCATTTGTTTACTCATGTCATTACCATTGTTTTGATCGCTGCATTCATTACATATGTTTACAATATGATCAAGTTTATGATGGCATGTCACTTCAGAAATTATCTTTGTTATCGTTTTACCTGCTCGGGACGAGCAGAACTAAGCTTGGGGATGCTGATACGTCTCCAACGTATCGATAATTTCTTATGTTCCATGCTACTTTATTGATGATACCTACATGTTTTATGCACATTATATGTCGTATTTACGCATTTTCTCGGAACTAACCTATTAACAAGATGCGTAAGTGCCAGTTCCTGTTTTCGTTTTTGGTTTCAGAAATCCTAGTAACGAAATATTCTCGGAATTGGACGAAATCAACGCCTGTGTTCCTATTTTGCCCTAAGCATCCGTAACACCCGAGAGCCACTGGGGAGGCCCCGGTGGGCCCATGACATGGCGCGGCTGTGGCTGGCCCGCGCCACCCCTATGGTGTGGTCGCCCCTTCGACCCTCCTGCGCCGCCCTTCGCCTATTTAAAGCCCCTGCATCGAAAACCCTTACAGGAAGCCACGATACGAGAAAAGTTCCGAGCCGCCGCCATCGCGAAGCCAAGATCCGGGGGACAGGAGTCTCGTTCCGGCACCCCGCCGGAGCGGGGAAGTGCCCCCAAGGCTTCTCCATCGACACCGCTGCCATCTCCACCGCCATCTTCATCACCGCTGCTGCTCCCATGAGGAGGGAGTAGTTCTCCATCGAGGCTCGGGGCTGTACCGGTAGCTATGTGGTTCATCTCTCCTATGTACTTCAATACAATAATCTCATGAGCTGCCTTACATGATTGAGATTCATATGATGATGCTTGTAATCTAGATGTCATTGTGCTAGTCAAGTGAGTTTTACTTATGTGATCTCCGGAGACTCCTTGTCCCACGTGTGTAAAGGTGACAGTGTGTGCACCGTGTGGGTCTCTAGGCTATATTTCACGTAATACTTATTCACCGTTATGAATGGCGTAGTGAAGTGCTTATTTATATCTCTTTGTGATTGCAATGTGTTTGTATCACAATTTATCTATGTGCTACTAGTGATGTTATTAAAGTAGTTTTATTCCTCCCGCACGATGTAATGGTGACAGTGTGTGCATCCGTGTTAGTACTTGGTTTATGCTATGATCATGATCTCTTGTAGATTGCGAAGTTAACTATTGCTATGATAGTATTGATGTGTATTATTCCTCCTACATAAGCATGAAGGTGACAGTGTGCATGCTATGCTAGTACTTGGTTTAGTCTTTTGATCTATCTTACACTAAAGGTTACTAAAATATGAGCATTATTGTGGAGCTTGTTAACTCCGGATTGAGGGTTCGTGTAATCCTACGCAATGTGTTCATCATCCAACAAAAGTGTAGAGTATGCATCTATCTATTCTGTTATGTGATCAATGTTGAGAGTGTCCACTAGTGAAAGTCTAATCCCTAGGCCTTGTTCCTAAATATCGCTATCGCTTCTTGTTACTGTTTTACCGCATTATTATCATGTTTACTGTTTGTTTTGCAAACATCTTCCACTCGATACGTTTAATCCTTTGTTACAGCAAGCCGGTGAGATTGACAACCTCATGCTTTTGGGGCAAAGTACTTTGGTTTTGTTGTGCAGATTCCACGTTGGCGCAGAAATCCCTGGTGTTGCGCCGCATCACATTTCGCGACCATCAACCTTCAACGTGCTTCTGGCTCCTACTGGTTCGATTAAACCTTGGTTTCTTCTGAGGGAAAACTTGCTACTGTGCGCATCATACCTTCCTCTTGGGGTTCCCAACGAACGTGTGAGTTACACGCCATCGCACCACTTCAATTCCGAATATTTCCTATTTCGGAAACCAAAAACAAAAAACAGCAACTGGCTCTTCGGCATCTTGTTAATAGGTTAGTTCGTAAAATGCATAAATATGACATATAATGTGCATAAAACATGTAGGTATCATCAATAAAGTAGCATGGAACATAAGAAATTATCGATACGTTGGAGACGTATCAGCATCCCAAGCTTAGTTCGCTCGTCCCGAGCAGGTAAAACGATAACAAAGATAATTTCGAAGTGACATGCCATCATAATCTTGATCATACTATTTGTAAACATATGTAATGAATGCAGCGATCAAAACAAAAGTAATGACATGAGTAAACAAGTGAATCATATGACAAAGACTTTTCATGAATAGTACTTCAAGACAAGCATCAATAAGTCTTGCATAAGAGTTAACTCATAAAGCAATAAATCGAAGTAAAGGTATTGAAGCAACACAAAGGAAGATTAAGTTTCAGCGGTTGCTTTCAACTTATAACATGTATATCTCATGGATATTGTCAACATAAAGTAATATAACAAGTGCAATATGCAAGTATGTAGGAATCAATGCCGTTCACAAAGTGTTTGCTTCTTAAGGTGGAGAGAGATAGGTAAACCGACTCAACAATAAAAGTAAAAGAATGATCCTTCAAAGAGGAAAGCATCGATTGCTGTATTTGTGCTAGAGCTTTTACTTTGAAAACATGAAACAATTTTGTCAACTAGTAATAAAGCATATGAGTTATGTAAATTATATCTTACAAGTTGCAAGCCTCATGCATAGTATACTAATAGTGCCCGCACCTGTCCTACTTAGCTTGGACTACCGGATCTTTGCATGCCATGTTTCAACCAAGTGTCACAAAGGGTACCTCCATGCCGCTGTACAAAGGTCTAAGGAGAATGCTCGCATTTTGGATTTCTCGCTTTTGATTATTCTCAACTTAGACATCCATACCGGGACAACATGGACAACAGATAATGGACTCCTCTTAAATGCATAAGCATGTAGCAATGATTATTATTCTCATATGAGATTGAGGATATATGTCCAAAACTGAAACTTCAACCATGATTCATGGCTTTAGTTAGCGGCCAATGTTCTTCTCTAACAATTTTGCATGCTCCAACCACTAAGGTGATAGATCCTTCGCACAAGACGGACATGCATAGCAACTCACATGATATTCAACAATAGTTGATGGCGTTCCCCAGAAGCATGGTTATCGCACAACAAGCAACTTAATAAAGATAAAGTGCATAAGTACATATTCAATACTACGATAGTTTTTAAGGCTATTTTGTCCCATGAGCTATATATTGCAAAGGTGAATGATGGAATTTTAAAGGTAGCACTCAAGAAATTTACTTTGGAATGGCGGAGAAATACCATGTAGTAGGTAGGTATAGTGGACACAAATGGCATAGTAGTTGGCTCAAGGATTTTGGATGCATGAGAAGTATTCCCTCTCGATACAAGGTTTAGGCTAGCAAGGTTATTTGAAGCAAACTCAAGGATGAACCGGTGCAGCAAAACTCACATAAAAGACATATTGTAAACATTATAAGACTCTACACCGTCTTCCTTGTTGTTCAAAACTCAATACTAGATATTATCTAGACCTTAGAGAGACCAAATATGCAAATCAGATTTTAGCAAGCTCTATGTATTTCTTCATTAATGGGTGCAAAGCATATGATGCAAGAGCTTAAACATGAGCACAACAATTGCCAAGTATCACATTATCCAAGACATTTTAGAATTACTACATGTAGCATTTTACAATTCCAACCATATAACAATTTAACGAAGAAGAAACTTCGCCTTGAACATTATGAGTAAAGCCTAAGGACATATTTGTCCATATGCAACAGCGGAGCGTGTCTCTCTCCCACAAAGTGAATGCTAGGATCCATTTTATTCAAACAAAAACAAAAACAAAAATAAACCGACGCTCCAAGTAAAGAACACAAGATGTGATTGAATAAAAATATAGTTTCAGGGGAGGAACCTGATGATGTTGTCGATTAAGAAGGGGATGCCTTAGGCATCCCCAAGCTTAGACGCTTGAGTCTTCTTAAAATATGCAGGGTGAACCACGGGGCATCCCCAAGCTTAGAGCTTTCACTCCTCTTGATCATAGTATATCATTCTCCTCTCTTGACCCTTGAAAACTTCCTTCACACCAAACTTCAAGCAAACTCATTAGAGGGTTAGTGCACAATTAATAATTCACACATTCAGAGGTGACACAAACATTCTTTACACTTCTGGACATTGCATAAAGCTACTGGACATTAATGGATCAAAGAAATGAATCCAACATAGCAAAAGAGGCAATGCGAAATAAAAGGCAGAATCTGTCAAAAACAGAACAGTCCGTAAAGACGAATTTAAAGATGGCACCAGACTTGCTCAAATGGAAAAACTCAAAACTAATGAAAGTTGCGTAAATATCTGAGGATCACGCTCGTAAATTGGCAGATTTTTTCGAATTTTCTACAGAGACTGTGCCCAGATTCGTGACAGACAGCAATGCTGTTTCTGCAGCGATCCCAAATATAACATCAACTTTGACATAGAAACTTTACTTGGCACAAAAACATGATAAGGAGAGGTTGCTACAGTAGTAAACAACTTCCAAGACTCAAATATAAAACAAAGTACTGTAGTAAAAACATGGGTTGTCTCCCATAAGCGCTTTTCCTTTCAGCTAGGCGCAAAGTGCAAATCAAGTAACATCGAGAGATGAAGCATCAACATCATAACTTGTTCTAATAATAGAATCATAAGGCAACTTCATTCTCTTTCTAGGGAAGTGTTCCATACTTTTCTTGAGAGGAAATTGATATTTAATATTACCTTCCCTCATATCAATAACAACACCAACGGTTCGAAGAAAAGGTCTTCCCAACACAATAGGACAAGATGCATTGCATTCGATATCCAAGACAACAAAATCAACGGGGACAAGGTTATTGTTAACCGTAATGCGCACATTATCAATCCTCCCCAAAGGTTTCTTTTTAACATTATCGGCAAGATTAACATCCAAATAACAATTCTTCAATGGTGGCAAGTCAAGCATATCATAAATCTTTTTAGGCATAACGTAAAAAATTGCACCAAGATCACATAAAGCATTACATTCAAAGTCATTGAATTTCATTTTAATGATGGGCTCCCAACCATCTTCTAACTTTCTAGGAATAGAAGTTTCAAGTTTTAGTTTCTCTTCTCTAGCTTTTATGAGAGCATTTGTAATATGTTTTGTAAAGGCTAAATTTATAGCACTAGCATTAGGACTTTTAGCAAGTTTTTGTAAGAACTTTATAACTTCAGAGATGTGGCAATCATCAAAATCTAAATCATTATGAGCTACAGCAATGGGATCATTGTTCCCAAGGTTGGAAAAATTTCAGCAGTTTTATCACAAGCAGTTTTAGCAATTTCAGGCAGTTTTGTACGCTTTGCACTAGGAGTAGAAACATTGCCAACACCAATTATTTTACCATTGATAGTAGGAGGTGCAGCAACATGTGAAGAATTAGCATTACTAGTAGTGGTAATAGTCCAAACTTTAGCTACATTATTCTCTTTAGCTAGTTTTTCATTTTCTTCTCTATCCCACCTAGCACGCAGTTCAGCCATTAATCTTATATTCTCATTAATTCTAACTTGGATGGCATTTGCTGTAGTAGTAATCTTATTATCAATATCATTATTAGGCATAACTTTCAATTTTAAAAGATTAACATCAGAGGCAAGTCTATCAACTCTAGAAGCAATAATATCAATTTTATCAAGCTTTTCCTCAACAGATTTGTTAAAAGCAGTTTGTGTACTAATAAATTCTTTAAGCATAGCTTCAAGACCAGAGGGTACACTCCTATTATTGTTGTAAGAATTCCCATAAGAATTACCATAACCATTACCATTAGCAGAAGGATATGGCCTATAGTTATTACCAGAGTTGTTCCTATAAGCATTGTTGTTGAAATTATTATTTTTAATGAAATTCACATCAACATTTTCTTCTTGAGCAACCAATGAAGCTAAAGGAACATTATTTGGATCCACATTAGATCTACCATTCACAAGCATAGACATAATCACATCAATCTTATCACTCAAGGAAGAGGTTTCTTCAACAGAATTTACCTTCTTACCTTGTGGAGCTCTCTTCCGAGTAATTTATCATCATATCATCAAGAAGCTTTGTAGCCGCCCCCAAAGTAATGGACATAAAGGTACCTCCAGCAGCTGAATCCAATAAATTCCGCGAAGAAAAATTTAGTCCTGCATAGAAGGTTTGGATGATCATCCAAGTAGTCAGTCCATGGGTTGGGCAATTCTTTACCAAAGTTTTCATCCTCTCCCATGCTTGAGCAACATGTTCAGTATCTAATTGCTTAAAATTCATTATGCTACTTCTCAAAGATATAATTTTAGCGGGAGGATAATATCTACCAATAAAAGCATCCTTACATTTAGTCCATGAATCAATACTATTCTTAGGCAAAGATAGCAACCAATCTTTAGCTCTTCCTCTTAATGAGAAAGGAAACACTTTCAATTTAATAATATCACCATCTACATCCTTATACTTTTGCATTTCACAAAGTTCAACAAAATTATTAAGATGGGCAGCAGCATCATCAGAACTAACACCAGAAAATTGATCTCTCATAACCAGGTTCAGTAAAGCAGGTTTAATTTCAAAGAATTCTGCTGTAGTAGCAGGTGGAGCAATAGGTGTGCATAGGAAATCATTATTATTTGCATTTGTGAAGTCACACAACTTAGTATTTTCAGGAGTATTCATTTTAGCAACGTAAATAAAACAAACTAGATAAAGTAAATGCAAGTAACTAATTTTTTTGTGTTTTTGATATGGAGAGCAAGACAGTAAATAAAGTAAAACTAGCAACTAATTTTTTTGTGTTTTGTTTAGGTGCAGCAAACAAAGTAGTAAATAAAATAAGCAAGACAAAAACAAAGTAAAGAGATTGAGAAGTGGAGACTCCCTTGCAGCGTGTCTTGATCTCCCCGGCAACGGCGCCAAAAAGAGCTTGATGGCGTGTAACTCACACGTTCGTTGGGAACCCCAAGAGGAAGGTATGATGCGCACAGTAGCAAGTTTTCCCTCAGAAAGAAACCAAGGTTTAATCAAACCAGGAGGAGCCAAGAAGCACGTTGAAGGTTGATGGTGGCGAAATGTGATGCGGCGCAACAACAGGGATTCCGGCGCCAACGTGGAATCTGCACAACAAAACCAAAGTACTTTGCCCCAACGAAACGGTGAGGTTGTCAATCTCACCGGCTTGCTGTAACAAAGGATTAAACGTATCGAGTGGAAGATGATTGTTTGCAAGAAAACAGTAAAACACAATTGCAATAGATTGTATGCTATGTAAAGAATAGGACCGGGTCCACAGTTCACTAGAGGTGTCTCTCCCATAAGATAAAAGCATGTTGGGTGAACAAATTACAATGGGCAATTGACAAATAGAGAAGGGCATAACAATGCATATACATGATATGATAAATATAGTGAGATTTAATCCGGGCATTACGACAAAGTACATAGACCGCCATCCAACTGCATCTATGCCTAAAAAGTCCACCTTCAGGTTATCATCCGAACCCCATTCGCATTAAGTTGCAAAGCAATGCACAATTTCATTAAGTATGGTGCGTAATGTAATCGACAACTACATCCTTAGACATAGAATCAATGTTTTATCCCTAGTGGCAACAGCACATCACAACCTTAGAACTTTCACTGTCCCAGGTGTCAATGAAGGCATGAACCCACTATCGAGCATAAATACTCCCTCTTGGAGTTAAGAGTACAAACTTGGCCAGAGCCTCTACTAATAACGGAGAGCATGCAAGATCATAAACAACACATAAACAATAGATTGATAATTAATCACCATAACATAGTATTCTCTATCCATCGGATCCCGACAAACACAACATATAGAATTACATATAGATGATCTTGATCATGTTAGGCAGCTCACAAGATCCAACAATGAAGCACAACAAGGAGAAGACGACCATCTAGCTACTTCTATGGACCCATGGTCCAGGGGTGAACTACTCACTCATCACTCCGGAGGCGATCATGGCGATGAAGAGTCCTCCGGAGATGAATCCCCTCTCCGGCAGTGCGGGCGATCTCCCGAATCCCCCGAGATGGGATTCGCGGCGGCGGAAGGTTTTCCGTATCGTGGCTCTGGACGTCGCGACGGAGGCTTTGCAGGCGAAAGGGCAGGTCGTGCGGCGCGAGGGGCCCACATCACAGGCCGCGCGGCCAGGGCCTGGGCCTCGCCCTATGGTGTGGCCACCTCGTGGCCCCACTTCCTTCCCCTCTTCGGTCTTCGGAAGCTCCTGCAAAAATAGGACCCCGGGCGGTGATTTCGTCCAATTTCGAGAATATTTCCTTACTAGGATTTCTGAAACCAAAAAGCGTAAAACAAGAACTGGCTCTTCGGCATCTTGTTAATAGGTTAGTTCCAGAAAATGCATAAATATGACATATAATGTGCATAAAACATGTAGGTATCATCAATAAAGTAGCATGGAACATAAGAAATTATCGATACGTTGGAGACGTATCAATAGCTCGGCTGGTTGCGTGATGCCCACATATTCCTTCGTGTACATCTTTCAGGATGATCTTTCCTTCTTCGGGTGTGACACATCTCTGTAGCACACCCGAAATACTTCGCTTGTACAACTCCCCTTTTATCACAGAAAGTTTTAGATCGTCGATCGCCTTGCTTCAACTGGATCGTCGGGTATTGTTTTCCTTAAGATGTATGATATGTACGCCTGCATCCATGGAATTTGCACCATCATGACTAGCTCCTGTTCCTCTTCTTCTGCTTCCAATGATTCTTTGGTGACACTCGAAGGTTTTTCTTCCTTCTCCTTCTTCTTTGTTTTCATTGGCTTGTTGATCTCTCGCTTATTTCTTCCCAAAACACGCCTGGAGGATAGTGAGACACTGAGACCCGATGTTTGCAAGAACATCGGCTTCGTCATTGCTCAACCTGCTGATGTGGTTTACCTCGCATCCATCAAACAACTTTTCTAGCTCATTCTACACCTCCTTGTATGCTATCATACTCTCGTTGACTGCATCACATTGATTCATAACCTGCTGTGCTACCAACTGTGAGTCGCCAAAGATTTTCAGTCGAGTTGCCGCAGCTTTCGCCATCTTCATCCCGTGTATGAGAGCCTCATATTCTGCTTCATTATTAGACGCGTTTGGGAACGTCATCCGTAAGACATACTTCAATTTGTCGCCTTCAGGTGATACTAGTATTACGCCTGCTCCAGCGCCTTCTAACCTTTTGGACCCATCAAAGTTCATAGTCCAGGTTCTCGATAAATCTGGAGGCCCTGTGTTTTGTAGCTCCATCCACTCTGCGATGAAATCTGGTAGGATTTGTGACTTTATTGCTTTTCTTTTTCATACGTGATGTCCCGAGGGGAAAGCTCTATTCCCCAAAGGGAGACACGACCCGTAGCTTCTGGGTTGTTTAGAATATTTGATAGAAGAGCTTCATTGACCACTATTATCGGGTGCGCCGAAAAATAGTGTCGCAATTTTCTTGCTATCGTAAATACTCCATACGCCAACTTCTGGTATTGGGGGTACCGCTGTTTTGAGGGCGACAGTACTTCACTGATAAAATATACTGGCCGTTGTACTCCATGGAGCTTTCCTTCTTCCTCCTCTCTCCTTGGCCGTGCTGACCACTTGAGGCGTGGCTGCAATGTATAGCAGGAGGGGTTCCTTTCTTTAGGCGCCACCAAGATTGGTGGTGTCGAAATTGTGTGCTTGAGATTCTCGAAAGCTCTGTCCGCTTCCTCGTTCCATTGAAATTTCTCTCCTTGTTTGATCAATGCATAGAACGGCAACGCTTTTTCTCCCAGCCTGCGACGAATCTGAAAAGCGCGACTCGCCTGTCACTGTTGTATTTCTTTCAACTTTGTCTGCTTCCTCATAGTTACGATGGCCTGTATTTTCTCCGGATTGGCTTCAATCCCTCTTGCTGATACTAGGAACCCGAGAAGTTCTCAGAACACCAAAAGAGCATTTTGTCGGGTTCAGCTAAGGCAGAACTTGTCGAGGTTGTCGAAGGTTTCTTTCAAATCTTCGATCATTGTTGTCCCCTTTTTTGATGTTATCACGACATCGTCAATATAGACTTGTATATTTTTTCCGATCTGTGTCGCAAGGCACTTCGCATCATCTGCTGATATGTTGCTCCCGCGTTTTTCAAACCAAAGGGCATTGTTCTATAGCAGAATACGCCGTAAGGTGTTATGAACGCTGTTTTCGCTTCATCATCTTCTTTTAATCTGATCTAGTTATAACCAGAATACACATCCAAGAAGGAAAGACGTTCACATCCTGCCATGGAATCGATGATTTGATCGATCCTTGGGAGGGGAAAGTGATCCTTAGGACAGTGTTTATTGAGACACGTAAAGTCGACACACATGCGAAGGACTTTCGTGTTTTTCTTCGGCACCATCACCGTGTTAGCTACCCACGTGGCTTCGTAGATATCTCTTTAATAAAACCAGCATCTTTGAGTCGATCTATTTCTGATAGCATAGCTTTGCGGTTTGGTTCCGAAAAACGCCGCAAAGGTTGTTTGATTGGTCTCGCGAGAGGATCCAAGTTGAGGTGGTGCTCGGCAAGTTCCCTGGGTACTCCTGGCATGTCGGCTGGACACCATGCGAAGATTTTCCAGTGCTCACGGAGGAACTCGACGAGCGCGCTTTCCTATGCGAATCCATGTTTGCTGCAATGGATGTCGTTTTCTTTGGGTCTATCGGGTGGATCTGCACCTCTTTTGAATCCTTGGTAGTATTGAAGGTTGGTTCCCTGAGTGGTCTCCGTACCGGCAAGACATCATAATCATGAGCCTTGGCGCCATATATTCTGCTTGCATCCCGAAGGTTTCTGATAGTCGATGAAAATCTGTCGCACTTATCAGCAGGCGAAACTTCCCTTAATTGTGATTGGTCCCTTAGGTCCAGGCAACCTCCATAACAAGTACGTGTAATGAGGTACCGCCATAAACCTGGCATATGCTGGTCGTCCCAACAAGGCGTGATATTGCGACGGGAAATCCACAACTTCAAACTCTTCTATCCTGTAATTCTCTCGGGTCCCAAACCGAACGTCGAGATTGATCTTGCCCAATGGATAACTTGGCTTCTGGCGTGATCCTATGGAAACGTGTGTCAGTTGGTTTTAAATTTGCCAGGGATATGTTCATCTTCCTCAATGTATCTGCATACATAAGGTTTAAGCTGCTGCCACCATCTATAAAAACTCTCGACACATCAAAACCAGCGATTACGGGTAAGATGAGTGCTGATTGTCCTGGTCGAGGAACTTGTGCGGATGATCCGCAATTGTGAAGCCAATGTCTTGCCCCGACCAATTTAGGTACTCAACTGTTGGTGGAGGCATCTTCTCTGCCATGAACACTTGCCGCGAGATTACCTTCTGCGCCCTGTTAGATGGCCTAGCTTTCTGAATCATCGAGACCGCACCATTGGAGTTGGGGTCAACATATGGAGGTGGATGTGGTGCTGCCGCTATTCTGAGCTGGTGCCGATTTTCGTCCGTAATTGCGGGAGGAGGTGGGAGGTGAATCTCACTCCTTGGCCCCTGGGGGTTTCTATTCGTTGCTTGGGCATTGGCGATCCTGCGGCTCGCAACATTGCTTGGAAATTGCATAATCTTTCTGAGATGACCTGACTGTCTTTTTCCATTATTGTCGAGATAGAAGTGCATCCGACAGGCCCGTTCATCATTTCTTCGGGAGACACATAAGGTCTTTGGAACCTTGGTCCACTATTTTGCCCGTTACCACGGAAATCACCTCTCGAGTCAATTTGATGCTCGTTACTCCTTTGGTAATCATCTCGATTATTCCCTCCAGAATTTCCTCGGAAACCAGCCGATATGTGGCCAGAGCATCATTATTGTAAAACTGGCGAGAAAATCGCCTTCTATTTTGAAAATTTCGACCGCGATCTTCCTCTGGTGACCTATGTCGCTTGTTGTATATCCCGTCTTCTCCATCTGCCCACTTGTTTGCTATCTCCATCAGTGCTGATATTGTTTAGGGTTGGTTCTTCCTAAGTCCTCGACGAAATCCCCTCGTCGAATTCCTGCCACGAACGCGTCTATTGCTCTCTCGTCAGATATATCCTCTGCCGAGTTTTTAATAATGTTCCACCTCTGTATATATTTTCTCATCGATTCGTCGTGTTTCTGCCTGCACGCCCTCAGCTCTTCTAATGACACGGGTTTCTTGCAGGTGGATCGGAAGTTCTTCACGAAGATATCCTCGAAACTATCCCAGTTGTCGATGGAACTTGGGGGAAGCTTCTTTATCCAAGATCGCGCAGCACCGCTCAAGTGTACTTGGATGCTTTGCATGGCTGTTGCTCTGGTTCCGCCTACCAACTTCACCATCTCGAGGTAATCAACGAGCCAATCCTCAGGATCTTGTAGGCCGTCGAATTTCTTGAAATTTTCGGGTAACTTAAACCCTTTCGGGACTCGAGTTTTTCGAACTCGTCTTGTAAAGCATGGTAACCCGCACATATCTTCATCGGTGACTTCTGGTGACTGCCGATGTTCTCTTCTTTCTTGTCGCGCTCTATCCACCCTTGCATGTGCCGTTGTATCCCTTGCTCCACTTGTCCTTGGTGGATCTTCCACTGCTGTCGTGGGTCGTGGACTATTTTGTCTTGGAGTTCCTTCGGGAGGTGTAGCTGCAAACGCTGTTCCCATAACTCCAACTCCATCCATTGCCATATTAAACAATGCTTCTCTCGGGTCCCCAGGGGGTGGTCTGGACGCAAGGATATAAGCTTGCGTTGCCATGTATCCAGCTTCTGGTGTTTTTGGGATGATATTTCCCCTGGTATCAATTGTCATGAAGGACATGTCGAGATTTTGAATTATGTTGCCTCTTTCTGCTTCGGGTATATTTTGGAGATCTTGCTCGTCCGAGCTTCTCTATGACTTCCCGAAGTTCCTTATTGTCGATGAGCTCTGCTCGACGCCGCTTGACGCGGATGCTGCCTCTTTTCTTCTATTCAGGGATGTTGTCTCTTTTTCCAGCTCCCTACTCACACGAGCAAGTCTATATTGATAGGCTTGTATCTTCTGCAGTAGCAGTGGTGGTCATTGGTTCCGAACCATCCATGGCTCTTGCAGCCCTATCCCACGCTGCTTGCGGGAGTTGGACTCTTTCGCGAGGTGAAGACCCGACATATTTAGTGCCTAGGCCTCTTCTGAGATCAGCGGGATCGATGTATGGGTTTCCCAAATCATCGAAAGTCTCTGACGTTTCTGGTTCTGCTCGGCTTGCCTCTTCAATTGCATAGACTTGATGATATTTTGAGTATTGATTTTTGTCGGGATTGGTGACACCATCATTGAAATTGGTGAAGACCTTCCGATGGCAGCAGATTTGTCGATGAAGTTGAAGTATCGACGCTATCGGAATCGCTGCTTATAACGGAGTCCGCAGACGACTCGAAAGATGTGTCGCTGAAGATCTTGGCGAGTTTTCCGCTTGCCTTGGTGTCGACGAAGCGCGGCGACGAAAACTCCTCATCACTCGATGAAAAGCCAGAATCGATCGCTGAAAATTCCGACGAGATCGAAACTTCGAGACGATAGGATCCTTCTTTGTTGACGCCAAATCAGAATTCTCCGAACGTCATAACGATGGGCTCCTCCAGATAGGCACATGCATCCAAACGGGAGGGCGGGTGAGGAATAAAATCGACTAGATCAGTTTTTTCCGTTTACCTCGATCCATCGCATTGCTAGCCACCGACGAAGTCGACGATTCTGGACGTGCCATCGAGATCAGTTCCTTGCAACCTCTAATCCCCACAGACGGCGCCAATTGACAAATGATTAATTTGTCAATGCCTACAGATTGTAGACTAGGATTTTGCTAGAAGTAGAGGGCAAGTAGATTTCGAAGGTTTAAAAGTACTCTGATTGTAAAAACTAGGGTTCCTTGACAATAGATTCGATCTTTTCTTTGTCCCTCGGCTCCCCCTTATATAGGAGATGTAGCCGAGGGTTTTCGTACAGAGTTCGGGAGGGTTTCGTACCCATCCTGTAAGATTACAAGTCTCTATATTTTCTAATACAATCTATCTTTCCTTAACACTAATTGGGCTTCCGAATCTTCTTATTCTTCGAGTCCTGGGCCTTCAATAAACCCCGGGTACCACCTTCGGCAGGCCCATTGGGGATGCCTATGTCAATGTCACTGGAATCCCTAACATCGGAGAAGGTAGGACAAGGGGTTACCGATATTGGAAGCGGCATGTCGAGGTGGTGGTGCAGGTGGACAAAGTCCTCGATCTTTCTTCCGGTCGCGTTGTCTCCTCGCGCTCGGAATGAGGGGTATATGCGTCGGCGGCAGTGCGGCCACCAACGTGATGTGTGAGAGGACGGGAGGTGAGAGTGAGAAGTGGGAGAGTGAGATGAAGTAGAGTGAGCGGTTAGAAAATTTATGTTGCGTGTTTCCAAAGGAATGCAACGTCCATCTCTCCTTCCCCAGCGTGCAGCCGAGAGGACATGTTACACTCCAATAGGCCTGGCTAGAAGAAATCCGACAATTCAACAGTTCAGGTTAGCTCTAACCTAGAGTTGCTTTAGAACTCGTGCTGGCCACAAGACCAAGGGGGACACGTGACCGGACGAGCCGATTTCTTCACTGCAGAGCGTGGTGAGAAGTCGTGCAGGCTGCAGAGAATACATCCTGGTAGTGTCGCAAGTTGTTCCTCTCCACACAGTCTGGTGATTGAGGTCGTCGTCAGACACATGAGCTACCGCCGCGGCCAATGACTGTCCGAGGCTCGCTACCCGCGATCCGGGCACTCTCATGTGGGCTGCTGGCTGGTGCATCACCATATCCACACCCAAATCCACCCGACGATGATGAGAGACAGCCTAGTACGCGCGCAGGCCCCATTGTTGGACTGACGGATAGAACGAACATGGTCCCTCCATCTCCATGGATGTCGCTCCACCACCCGCACTGAGACCGTGCTCACCAAATTATATCCAGCCGCTATTTACTAGCAGCCCTCCGTAACAAGTCATGCAAGATCAGATATCTTCAGTGTTCAGTACGCAACCTGGCTCTACCGCCGGCCGACCCCCTGGCCTGCCAGGCTGCCAAGATGGCGTGGCGAGCCTAGATCTGAGAATCCCGTGCGTGCGTGTATGAGCAGATCCAAAGGTAGCAGCCGTCACCGAGGATCAGAGCATCTGTGATGCGATTGCATTGGCCAAGCAGACTCTGCTGCCCTACCTACGGACAAGACGAACATTCTTTCAATTACAGCGGCTGCCTGGCAGCTAGCTAGCTTAACGCCTGAGCTAACCTGCACTGGCCCATGGCGCCGGTCTGAATCTGTCCGCTGACGGCGGCTCCGGTCCGACGGCGCGCGCACACACCGGCCGTGTGCACCGTACGTGCACAACTGATCAAGTGAGGTCACATGGACAGGCAGACGCGGGCCGATGGATGATCATGCGCCATGGCGAGGCAATCAAATGTCGAGAGCACTTGTTTTTAATGCGGAAACCGTCGTCCGTCGGGGGATCTTGCATTGCTAGCTTGGTGCCGGCCATGCGGCGCGGGACGTAGGCGTCGTCACGGCGAGCAGGGCGCCATATTGAAGTTGATACTCCTCTCGATCGGGAGGCAATATGGAGCGCGCACGCGGCGGCATGCACGCGCTCCGTGTGACCGGCGTTAACTACTCGACCGTCGGATTAGATTGCCGCTGCTCCCCGTGGGTTCCCGTTCCGTTGTCACGGGAAGCCGGCCGCCTCCCTCATGTCATGCGGTTTGGCGTGGCTAGCTAGCTCTCACCTCGCCTCCTGATGCGCTGTGCTGTGCATCAGTGCATCGTTTAGTCCAAGCTAGCCTCCAAGGTCGGTACGTGATGGGCAATCTAGCTTGGATACTCTCACCTGCATATTTTACTCCCTACACGCTTTCACTAGCCTTGACTGTTAACATATTCTACTCCGTAGCGAATACCCGTGATGACAGATGACTGTTTGTGACTAGAAACATCGACGCTGGATGCAATTATAGGATCGATCGACTGCGGTGGCAAATTAGCAGTCGTTTTACTACTAGCTCATACATGCCACATAATTGGTGCTGGGTATCAGTTTGTCGTCTCTGACTCAACAACAAACATGTTTAAAAAACAAACAATTAGCATTTGCAAATTTTCAGCTAGCTCAGAATTAACTTAGTGTCCAGCCAGATCCAAAACCGACAAATTTGCAAATTACAAATTAATAGGATGATATCACTTAACTGAGAATTAAGCTAATTCTTAGCCGATTGAGAATCCTTCACACCTGTAAACAATTGCCTAAATTTGCAAAAAATAAAAAAATCATTGGCTCCCGAACATAACTCTAGTGGTCCTTCCATTCCAAAAAAAAATTAAAACCATATGTTTCAAAAAATGCTGAATAAAATATTATAGATAGTTTTTTGCGAAAACCTCCATTCCTCTATTAATAAATATTAATAGTAGTAGTACAAAGAGGCTGAAAATTTTAAAATTATAAATAGGTTATTGGAGGATCTAGCGACGACCAGACGCTGCAACGTTGAAGGCATGCCACCATCTTCACCCCTCCATCATCTTAGTCAGCCAATGACTATCATAGTACAACTTGTTATAGTAGATAAATAAGAAGTCGTCGTGCTAAGGTCATAAAAGACCAACACACCAGTGTAACAAACTCACAACACGGAATTCTTTGCATTCTGGTCTACAAAAAAATGATAAAATCTACTCGATCGAATTCATAATTCTTGTCGTGGTTTTATTTTAAATTTAAATTAAAACAATGAAAAAAATTAGAAATAAAGCAATGACAAGAATTATGAAGCGCATCGAGTAATAAATTTGGAGAGTTGAAAATATGTGTACTCAGATCCATGCTTTTCTAAAAAAATGTGTATCCCAGAACACGAAATATTTGAGATTTATATTTGCCTCTTCGTTGGATACCGTATTTGTTACATCAGGTTTTTTCAAAAAAAGTTGAAACTTGTAAATATTATTTTCTTCTTTTTTAATAGCAGGACCACTAGAACTGGGTAACCAAAAATCTCCATTCAACTTTGATCAATTAATCATGATTGATTTCTTATATTAACTCTCCATCTCAATCAATGGACTGAAGCATTACTATATTCAATGATGTGATGATTCTCTGAATAATGTTTCCTCGCGAAAAAAAATCCCTCCGTCCCTAAAAAAACTACTCAACTTTATCCAGATACGAACAATCATATTTTAGTTATAGATATATTCATATCTTCAGTTCTCAAAAAAAATATATATTCATATCTTCAAGAAGTTGAACATTTTTTTTAGAAGTTAGGAACACCATCGTCGGTAATTTCTCCACTAGTATGAACTTTATTTAGTTTTGCAGAGTCCAATCCACGGTGAAACGCGGTTTGGAGTAACTCCAAGCACCGGCCAGCCAGGCAGTTACTATCATGGAGCGGTTTGTTCCAGATTCTCCCCCATCATTGAATCGGGACACGTTACATGGGTGACCTCGGACGGTTGCTGTAGCCCGATCCCAGACAGCCGACTTACAACGTAACTGCCGGAGCGACAAATCTGCACGCCCGTTTAACACTCTACGTGGACCGTCCCTGATCAACGGAAATATATATCGTTGTTGCCTTGCGTCGCGCGGCCGGCTCTTTCTTGGCATGCTGCTTGAAACTACCACGTACGCCCCGATCCAACGTCCTTAATTTGCTCAATCTTTCAGGCATTCGCACTCACAGTACAGAATCAAACACTCCCTTGGTTTCACTATGTAAGACATTTTAGCATTCTTAAATGGATGTATCTGGACGGTTTTTAGTATATGTAAAGCTTATTTATTTTGGTCTATATCTAATCAATCTTTAAAAAAATAAAAAAGTCTTACATTAGTGAACAAACAAAGTACTCCCAGAACATCATGATTTATTTTTCGAGGCTTGCTCCACTACAACCTCCTCCCCTCCCCTGAACTCAACCAAACCTAACTAGAGCTATCTAAGCCCATGTACAAACCCAAATCCAAAACTTGGTATGCTCATGTATAAGCATATCGTACTCTTCAACCTCTGTTCCACACAAGTGGTACAATCCTGGTCCATCTCAGGTACGTGCCGACGGCGCTCACTGCCTCCGCCAAAAGACAGTCCGGCGTGACTCCAACGAGAGTCCGACTAGTCTCGTTCCCAACGCTCGGATGGTTCGGTCCAATTGTTGCAGACTGGTCGGTCGTTCATCGCATCGACGTCTAGCCTGCACGCTGCCACCAACCTTGTCGGCACGCACCTAAAAGGCATTGCCGAGCTCATGTCGGCTAGGGTCGCCTCGCAGTGCCTCGTGGCCGCCAGCACCGTCTTGTCGTCCCTCCCACCCGCCGGCCACAAATGCCACGGCACGGAAGAGTCATCGATGTACGTAAGTACTCGTATCCATACATATGCAACCTATTTATAAAATTTGTTGGACCATACGGGTTTTATACAGGGCTACATATGTTGTTTAGTATTTATAACATAGAGGTATCAAGCGATCTTAGCCGTCCTTATATTTAAGTTTGCTTTGAGTTTAGAAAGAAGGGTTGTTATTTTCCTGCTAACTACTACCAGCTTCTAGTTAAGCCGAGTGGTTGTGTGAAAATTGCCTTGGTTAACCAGCTTACACCATGACACACAAGTACACAACAGAACAGATTAGATGGCTAAGTCGTCAGGGCAGACGAGAGGGCTAGCTAGCTAGCTTTCTCACTAATTAATCAACCAGCAAAAAGAGAAAGCGACAGGGACGCAATTTGGAATTTAGGCCCCGACAGGCACAATCATTGAGACGTATATGCATACAGAAAAAAGTTAGAAAGGTATACAAATTACACACGTACGCACCCGACAGGAAGGCTCTCCCTGCCCCTCTCATGTCATCACATACTAGGAATTCACCACGGCATAGCTAGCGCGCGGCGGCTTAATCTAATGGTCTCCCTCTCCTCCGATGATTAGCTTTTGAAACAAAAAGGCAGAGAAGCTAACTGGAAAGGAGAGGTCCACGGTTACATGCATGAACAAGAATATACAACGGCCATGGCCGGTTTGAGTAGTAGCTAGCTACGGCTGTTTGACTACCTATCTGTCTATGGATCGAGTCTATGATTGATGGATTAGCTAAATGGATGGAAGATTCGGAACTAAACCCCCAGACCAAGAAAGAGCAAAAGTAGGAGGATCATGTCCATGTCCTTGCAGGATCGTATGTTGCTTGCGAGGTGAGGTATTAGCTATGGCGACTAGCTACTACTGCTCGTAGCTAAGCAAGCTAGCTACAGTAGCAGGGGTGCGATCGATGGAGCGAAGGTCAGCAGGCGGCGGAGTGGGTGAAGGGGTTGAAGAAGTGGTGGGTGGCCTTGGGCCTGTCCGGGTCGACCTTGCCGGCGGCGGTGGCGCGCTCGCAGGACGGGCAGATGGTCAGCGTGGCCGCCGGCAGCTGCATGTAGAACGGAGGCGCCGCAGAGGACGGTGGCCCGGAGTTGCTGCTGGCGTTGGTGGGCGGCGGTGGCGGGGCGAACTTGAGGGCGCGAAGCTCCTGCAGCTCGCGCTGCAGGCGGCGGTTCTCCTCGGTGAGCGTCTCGCAGCAGCGCTTGAGGAACTCGCAGTCCACCTCCGTCTGCTTCAGCTTCGTCCTGCATGCATCATGCGAACCAAATCAGAACTGAGATCACCCGCAGTGTTTTTAGGCATGTGTAAAATTTATGCTCAATGATTTTTCATGCATGCATGGACGTAACAGAAAAGGTGCTAACTTATGCATGCATGTGTAAAATTTATGCACTAACTTAATTGGTGCCTGCATGCTTGTGTGTGCATAATTCCGTGTGGAAAATACAGAGTTACTAACCTGGCTCTTCTGTTTTGGAACCAAACCTCCACCTGCCTTGGCCTGAGGTTGAGCTGCTTGGCTAAAGCGACTTTCTGCTTCTGCTCAAATCCAAAAAGAAGACACAAGAAAGAAGAAGGTTGGTCAGTTGCTTATATCCATCGATCGACCTCACCAGATTAGTGAGTTTGCTTCTTTGCATGTATAAGCTCAAAAATAATGGAGAAGATCTCAGCTATGGCAACAGATGGTCCTTTCTTTCGAAGTAACTAATAATTTGATGATTAGGTAAGTGCAGCTATCTACGGCCGGTCAACCGAGTGGAATCAAAGCATCAAACGTGAGCGGTACGCATGCGTTCGTACTACCGACGTACGTACCGGGTTGAGGGTGCTGTGCTCCTTGAAGCGGTCCTCCAGGAGCGCGGACTGCTCCTTGGTGAGCCTCAGCTTCTTCCGCGTGCTGCCGTCGTCGTCGTCCTCAGCGCCGGCCGCCGCCGTGGACGACACCATCTCTCCCAGGTCGGCCGCGTCCTCCAGGCGCTCCCTCTTCACCCCCACCGACAGCGACGACACGCTGTGGCCGCCGCCCCCGCCGGACGCGGTGGCGGTGACGGTGGTGGTGTCGTCCGGCATGCTGAGCGTCAGCGACGGCTCCATGGAGGGCGCCTCCCACCGTGCCGGCCGGCTGCTGCTGCTGCGGTGCGCCGCCGTTGACGAGTCGCCTCCGCCGCCGCCGAGGGACAGGCCCAGCGCCAGGCCGGCGTCGTGGACCTCCTCCTGCGCCATGCGTAACGTGGAGCGAGCACAACCGGCAGGGCAGCTATGTGTCAGCCGCGCGCGCCAATGGTTTCTGCTAGCTAGCTTGGCCGGAGAACCGCGAGCTACCTTCGCCGCGCGCGGTTTGGGAGGCAGGCACCGACTTTAATCAGCTCGCTCTCGTGCCAAGTCTGTTGAATTCTCGCGCGCGAGGTGTCGCGGAGGCGCATGCACGCGTGTGCGTTGGTGTGCGTGGGTAGAAGGAGGAGAGGAGAGGTGAGGGAGGAAGGAAGGAATGAGTGAGGGGAATGAATTGGTTGAGGGGTTGAGAATATTTGAGGAGGAAGAAGAAGGCCGGGTGAGGGGACAGGGCGACGCCGAACCCACATCACACATGCGTACGCGCACGCGCACTCACACTCGATCGACACTTGCGGAGCTTTGACAAGCCCAGCTGCAGCAGCGGCAACAGGCCGGGAGGTCCAACCATGCTCCACAGACCAGCAGAGTGCCGTGCTGCGCCCTCTGTGTTTCCTGCTGACAGGGAGGTCGACCTCTATATTTTCTATACACCCATCACTGCTGCTCTAAAGTTTTATTTTTTCTGCTAGAATGATTAGTTGTGAGTAAGGTGCGAGCTGAACACGTGGACGCGCCTGCGTAAAGGGGCTGGCAATATTAGAAGCCGCACGCGCGCACGCACACATCGCTCATCTCTCTCTCGAGCCCCTTCTGCCCATACGCAAGCATGTAGGTACTAGAAAAGGTGAGACATCCGAATCCCCTCTTTTGTGTACTGGTTTCCGAGGGTGGGCACGATCTAGATCAGTTAGGTACGTACCTAAGTGTATAGATAACTGATCATGTTCATGGTGGTATTGCCCGAGTTTGTACGTACTACCTTTTCCGGCCCAAATTAATTAACGCAGCTCAGAAGTACATTTCTGCTACAATTCATTTAGGTCGGAGAGAGTTGTAATTATTTTACATTACGATCATGACTTGCATCCAAGTTTCTTTGGCTAGGGCGGAGCTTCCAGTATGAAATTTTTGGTGAAAACTTTCTTGTGCACGTGTTAGTCTAGTCAATGTCCTTAGGTGAGGATGTGAGAACATGTTTCTCAATTGCAAAAATGATGGTCGAGAGACCTTCTTGGAAGTTGTCGATTTGCATGCGCAGAAAATGACATAACAATCCTTCGTATGGATGGAACGGTAAAAAAACGAGGAGATCAAGAAAAGGGGAGGACACCAGTTCACAATTGATTATTTTTTTAGTGCTGACACCGACTCCATTATCACCGATTTTGACTATCGCTTTAATGAGAAATCTACAGATTTAATTAAGAACTTCCCTTGTCTCGACTTAATAGACTAAATTTCTAGATTAAGTGCGAATAAGCTTGCTCACTTTGTATAGATATTTTTTTTCCAAATATGAGCATAAGCGCATATACAAGACAGCCTTGAGCTATTAATTATTCATATGGGGATAATTGAAAACTTTACAGATTTTCTTTGCGTTCGAAAGAGCCTTCTCGGAAAGAAATGTCATCAAAACCTAGTTCCCGAACAAGATAACCGCAATGACTTCTTGATGGCTTGATCGAGGGAGGAATAGTTAATGTCTTGATCGATAGAATTATGGAAGATATTCAGAAAAATAATAGGACTTTGACATTTCCAAGGACTTCTATACGACATTAAAATCCATTGTTGGTACTTTTTTTTGATTCTACTCAAATTTAAATATGTTTCTAATTCAATTGCACTAAGTGATTATATAGTATTAATGTCTCATGAGTCAGGACTAATTTTGGTTTTGCATATTTTTTTAAGACTGTGCCCTATATCAGATTATTTCCGTCCTCTGCCACTGTTGTCGGGTATCGTCTGCACACTACATGAACCAATCAAGGGCCCGACGGCTGGCCGTCGGCAAAACAAGGAATACCATCGGCACAAGATATGGCCATCGGGCCCTTGTGCGTTTCCTGTAGTGGCACAAATGATTGTGGGAGAGAAGGAAGGGATTGAACATGGAGGTGTGCTTTATGTGTGATATCGATTGTGGCAAAATATTACTACTCATCATGCACCCACCCCAACCATGAACCACCTACGTATGTACTCTCGTTTACTAGACGTGTGGTTGGCCTGGTTTTTTGCTTGGTGGCTTCTTCCCAATCCCATTTTACTTTCCTTCATCACCATCAAGTAGTACTACTACTAGTAATAGCTAGTGTGGGCATTTTCCTTGCCATTCCCCCAATTCCAAGTAGGCCGCGTTGGCCTCTAGCCCCTTTTCCGTCGCCACCTTCTTTGCTTTCCACATAGGACATGAGCACGAACCTGAACCGGAAAACCTGAGCTTTTGGCGTGTGTGTGGGGCAGAGGCTGCTGGCTCATCCTGTGACATCTTTCGCAATGATAGGCTGGGAGTTCACATTACGGCCATCCATCCATCTTTCTCACCGATTACTTGCTAACCAGGGCGTTGTAGCTAGATAGGCAGGGTCCAATTAATTATGTGACGACTTTCCCTTTTCTTTTCTAGTACCACTAGTTCTTCTACTGTTTTGTTTGGTTGGTTTTCGTACCTTTTCTTTTGTGTTGAACATCATCACATGGACTGCCAGGGCATAAACAGGAGACATCGGTTCCTGGATTCATGTCATTCGACTATTGTAGATGGAAGCATGCAACTACCATGCCTGGTAAACAAGACTGCTATAATAATTAATCAAAGTACTCCGTATTATTAGTCGAGGATTCCACATAGAGATTATAAGAAGATAGACATGTCTAATTCAGTTTCGGGTGCAAGGAAAATATTCAATTTGAAATTCATACTGAACCTACAAATATTCATTTTTAAGGACGCACGGCTATTCTGGTTCATGCATCCGCTCGGATTCACGCATCCATGATTTCATTGCAAAAGATGCATGCTAGGCATATGGACTAAATTATACTCCAAAATATCTTTGATAAGGGATCATGCTCATACCATATATGTGATGTAACCAGGTCCATTCACCATAAGACAGAATTGAGATTATCACCGTTGAAGAAAGAGCTTCGAGCCAACACTTCCAGCAAAGGAACAATTCACGCAGAGCAACATCGACTGAGCCAACCAGCGAGTGCTAATCACAATTTTTTACCTAGAGGAAGAGATGAGGAAGAAATACTTGCAACAATTACACTAACTTCTCCTTCAGCTATACATGCTCAAGATCTATAAGTAGACGGAGTAATCACTTGAGCTCGAGCACGTCAAATCAATTACTAGGTAGTTCCGTTTCTAGGAATCATTTTAGTACCCATGAGAATATGATGATGCCTAGATCCAAGGTGTTTGTATTGCTTTGGAATGAAGAGCATAGTATGGACAAGAGGGATGAGTATTGGAGCATGATCAAGCTAAAGGAAAACGTGTATGCTACATTAGCTATAAATGAAAAATTATATTGCGTCACCCAAGAACAATATGCAAGAGGTGGGTCATGAGTGTACTACTTGATGATTGGGTCAACACAAAGAATGTAGAAGTAGTCAAGTAGTCTATGTCGTGGAAGCAGATGTAGTCGATGTCTCCCTCGAAGTGATACATCCGATCTAAGCACAACGGTAGCGTTCGTATCTCATACACATGGGAACGTGAACCCCGCAGTGCACAACGGTGCTAGCAACCTTGAGTATCAACATTACGTTTGAGAGGGGGGAACTGGGGTGCTGGGAAGATGAAAAATAATCAATTTCGGCCAGACCCACACCTCCATTATATAGGGCACAACCTAGGTTATAGCACGCCCACCCCCACCCACGGTTCGGTTTTGCCAATATTTTTCCAACTAATGGGCCCTAGGCCCATGTGCCTGCGGGGTGCATAAAAAATCCTTCCTAACACTTTCATGTCTCATTTCCGAGTTTGATTCTTATTCTTTTACGTGTGTGACCCTATCGGTTCATAGATATTGGCATACGCGAGAACTCATTAATGGTCAATAGTTGGTAGGAAACTATACCTAGTCATATATACCCCTATACATAAAGAAAGATCATATCAAATAAACTTTTTATATTTCGTATGTGATCTCTTTCCCTCAAGATATGTGTCGAGATCAAGGCAAGGTTGTCATATTTGTTCCAGATCGACCCCTTTCTCTTTAACATGTACCAATATTCCCAAAATATGATTAACACATTAATCATAAGCATGGCCATTCTTTTTCGGAAACCGGACACTAGAGGGTGCCCAGAGTAATATCTCTCTATCATCGGAGGGGAAAATTCCATATTTATGAACCTATGATCTATGACTAGCTTTTTGGTAAACACGAAATTTCCTTCATAATTACCTAGTTATAGAGTAACGTTTGGCGAGCTCTAACCACGGTGGCCATCACAACATCTGTGGGCGCCTCCGTACATGGATAAGTGGGACCATATTGGGAGCAAATAATGACTATAGAGAGACATGTAACATCTTGGTTGTGAGCACCAAGGTTAGAGGTCACCAATAGTGTCACGAGTACATATAGAACAAGAGGCCGGTGACAACTAGGGGGGTGCAGGGTGGGACGTAGCTAAATTGATGTAGTGTGAAAATTTTGAGCTTAAGAAATTCATACAATGGCCTACTGAAGCGACATGAACACATTATTTTGAATTTTTTTTGTTGCGAACATTAATCTACATTATTATTTTTCTTGACTAGCACCTTCTAGCGGAATGGACAATCCACTCGAGGTGCCACTGATTACAAATGTGGTATCCGTTATAAAAGAAACATAACATTGACACTGAAAAGTTGGTGGTTATGATCATGTCAGTATGTTGTGTGTTTTCTAGAAAACAGAAGGTATCCATTATCTGCCTTGGCACCAAGCCACCAAACAATAAGGATATATATAACCATGAGTATCTGGTGCACACCATTTTTACCCATTATTACTAGTAATTGTAGTCAGGTTATCAGCAATAATGACAACCCTATGGAAAATTTACACAATAATGACGTAGACAACCATCCGAAGCACTAATAATCTTCATTATGCACTAGCCAATGCAACCAAAATTTTAAACCAATGAAAAACGCTAAGAAATCCACATATACAGTTCAACACTTCCCCCTCATGTATGATGTGTGGATGAGAGGTCGACACATGTTGACTTAGAGGTAGGATCAAGAAGCCATGTACATGCACGGGTGGGTCAGCATGAATTTTAGGACAAATTGCACCACACATGACTCGAACTCGAGACCTTAGCTTTAATACCATGTCAAAATCTTATGCACTAGCTAACGTAACCAAAAGCCTGAACTGATAAAAAGGGCTAGCGCACCACTTGTACACTTCAATACCCACTTACATGTGACGTGGAAGGCAAATTAATAGATGCGCAGAGGGGGCAACAACAATTTTTTGGATAATTTACGCAAGCGAGAACTCGAACTCGAGACCCTTGCTCTAATACATGGTCAAGCTTCATACACTAGCCAACACAACCAAACGTTTGAAATAATGGAAATGGTTAGGCAATCCACACAAGCATCAATAGATTGTACTCATTCCTTTCCAAATTAATTTACACGACTTTTTTTCTTCTAAAATAAGCAAACCTACATACTAAAACCCATATAGATACATACATATCTAGACCAAATTAATCTGACGAAAACCGTGTCACTTAGTTTGGAATGGAGGCACTACATCATAGTGTTAGGCACATTCACCAACTTATATTCTAAATCTATATCATACTGCAGGTAGCAAAGTCCCTTCGATCGCCACACATAGAGAGTAGGCATTGCATATACATGTCCCGCATGTGTGTATCAAGTTTGTAGATCTGTTGGATGCTTGTTCCCACCAGTTTGGGTGGATTGTCGGGTTCCGGAAGGCCCTACCGGCGAAATTCATTGAGCCATAAAGGTGGTGGTTCTACGATTCTTCTCGCACCAAGTTTGAAGATCTGTTGGATGCTTGTTCCCACCAGTCTGGGTGGATTGTCGGGTTCCGGAAGGCCCTGCCGGCGAAATTCATTGAGCGATAAATGCCTGAAGATTGCTGGATTGGGTGGTTTCGGTCGTTCGCACCCATGTTTTTTATCTGACCATTTGGTTTCAGAGGGAGCGCTTCGAATCTCTGCTGGCTGTTAATAGTATGGAGTTCGTTTCTTTCCATGGTGCTAGCGGAGAAGGTCATCAAGCCAAGATCGGTGGAATAGCTATGATGGTCGGATCTTGGTGGTGAGGTGGAATTGGCTTGGTGCTTCGTGACTTGAAACAACATTTGTTGATACGCGTAGATGCACACGTCCGTTGGGAACCCCAAGTGGAAGGTATGATGCGTATAGAAGCAAGTTTCCTCAGTATGAAACCAAGGTTTAATCGAACCAGGAGCCAAGAAGCACGTTGAAGGTTGATGGTCGCGAAATGTGATGCGGCGCAACACCAGGGATTCCGGCGCCAACGTGGAATCTGCACAACAAAACCAAAGTACTTTGCCCCAACGAAACAGTGAGGTTGTCAATCTCACCGGCTTGCTGTAACAAAGGATTAAACGTATCGAGTGGAAGATGTTTGCAAAGAAAACAAGAAGAGGTAACGCAAAAAACAGTAACAAGCAGCGATAGCAGTGTTTAGGAACAAGGCCTAGGGATTAGACTTTCACTAGTGGACACTCTCAACATTGATCACATACAGAATAGATAGATGCATACTCTACACTTTTGTTGGATGATGAACACATTGCGTAGGATTACACGAACCCTCAATGCCGGAGTTAACAAGCTCCACAATAATGCTCATATTCTAGTAACCTTTAGTGTAAGATAGATCAAAAGACTAAACCAAGTACTAGCATAGCATGCACACTGTCACCTTCATGCATATGTAGGAGGAATAATACACATCAATACTATCATAGCAATAGTTAACTTCGCAATCTACAAGAGATCATGATCATAGCATAAACCAAGTACTAACACGGATGCACACACTGTCACCATTACATCGTGTAGGAGGAATAAAACTACTTTAATAACATTGCTAGAGTAGCACATAGATAAATTGTGATACAAAACACATTGCAATCATAAAGAGATATAAATAAGCACTTCACTATGCCATTCATAACAGTGAATAAGTATTCTGTGAAATATAGCCTAAGAGACCCACACGGTGCACACACTGTCACCTTTACACACGTGGGACAAGGAGTCTCCGGAGATCACATAAGTAAAACTCACTTGACTAGCATAATGACATCTAGATTACAAGCATCATCATATGAATCTCAATCATGTAAGGCAGCTCATGAGATTATTGTATTGAAGTACATAGGAGAGAGATGAACCACATAGCTACCGGTACAGCCCCGAGCCTCAATGGAGAACTACTCCTTCCTCATGGGAGCAGCAGCGGTGATGAAGATGGCGGTGGAGATGGCAGCGGTGTCGATGGAGAAGCCTTCCGGGGCACTTCCCCGTCCCGGGAACAGAGACTCTGTCCCCGATCTTGGCTTCGCGATGGCGGCGGCTCGGATGGTTTCGTGGGTTTCGTCCTCCGTAATAGGGTTTTCGCGACGGAGGCTTTAAATAGGCGAAGAGGCGGCGCAGGAGGGTCGAAGGGGCGACGACACCATAGGGTGGCGCGGGCCCAGCCTTGGCCGCGCCACCCTATCATCTGGGCCCACCAGGGCTCTCCTCTGGTGGCTCTCGGGTGTTCTGGATGCTTCCGGGCAAAATAGGAACCTGGGCGTTGATTTCGTCCAATTCCGAGAATATTTCGTTACTAGGATTTCGAAACCAAAAACAGCAAAAGGCACTTCGGCATCTTGTTAATAGGTTAGTTCCGAAAATGCATAAATATGACATATAATGTGCATAAAACATGTAGGTATCATCAATAAAGTAGCATGGAACATAAGAAATTATCGATACGTTGGAGACGTATCACTGTATGTGGGGGCGACTGCACAGGAGAAGTTTAGAGTCTTATCTTTCAGGGTGAAAGCCCAAGGTCTGACCTTAATTGGTTCTGCAATGTTCTTGTTGAAGGCATTGTTTTGAAAGAGATGAGTTTCTTCAGGGTGAAAACCTAAGATCTATGATCGGGCGACGACAGCGTTTGTGCACTGTTTCCTTATTGGAGGCGTCGCTTATGGCGAAGATCTTCTTGTTGTCTTGGTGGTGTTAGTGTTGTTGTTTCAAGTTATGGATCTCGTAGCGGGGCCTTTCTTTTGTAATTCTTTTCTCTTTTTTTTGTGTGCATCCTTTATGCCACTAGGCTATGATGTTGTTGCAGAGGCTGGGTGTAATTGGTATCTCCGCGATATTAATATATGCTCTTTATCGAAAAAATGTGTGTGTACCAAGTATAATTTCACCATGATCTGTTGAGTGTTGCACAGAAAAAATCGATTGCCATATTTTCCTTGCACGACTGATTACTGTACATATTGAGGGCTATATCATCCTTCACCGCCACCGTTACGCATGAGCTCGAGCTGTGCCATCACCTTTGTCGTGGGGCTTATGCACCCTGGCCAGGCCTTACAATTGCGTGGCCTTCGCATTGGTAGGAGAAGGACACTCCAACTAATTGGTGCAAATGGTGGGGGTGCTTAATTGCACCATGGCCTCTGGTGTCTAGCCCACAGGGGGAAAAAAAGGTGACATGGGGCCTAACACTGTACTGGATTATCGGTGCCTCACAAACATATAATCAGCTGGTATTTCTTTCTAGGATAGATTGCTTTTGGGCACTAGCTATATGGCCTTCTCCCCTCGATTTTGACAATGAAATTTTGATGTCGCCACCTGCTCCTCCTACCTGATTGAGTGAGGATGTGGGGTGCATGATGAGATGTGTTATTGTTGGGAGTACCATGAAATGACCTTCTCTTTCAATGATCAGGAAGGGCGCGCAATGATCAGCCTCATGACGACCAACCACCCACCGTTAACCAAACTGCGTACTACTACTGTAGTAGTTGTACCGTTGTTATTAGTGGTCAAATCGCAAACTAAATAACTGTGGTAATTGATGATGTCCACTGCCAACCGCAAAAACTATCTCCAAATGCATGGACTCAGTTTGCAATGAACATATATCACGTTTAAAAGATATCCTAGCAACGAGCATCACATGACCAGTTGTACTATTCCACAGTCCAATTGCATGCCTTGAAGACGTATTCGTACCATGCCATACTTTCACAACGGCGCAACTAGGATCACACTAAAAACATGCATGACCTTCTAGATCTTTGGGTTGCCCGTACAGACGACACTACAGTATATATTTTGATTTCCCAGAAAAACAAGAGGTTGCCTTAAAATAACAGCAAAAGCCGGTGCTGCTTTATTATTAGCACGTGTCGGTGCTGAAGATCATATAAACAAAAACACATAAGAAATAATGGGAGAGATATCACCGGGCCTCCTGAAAAAAAATCCTAACAAATATAAATTTCTCAACAAAATACTTATATTGTTTCCTAGAAACAAGAAATCAACCTCTCAAATTTATCCAAAACATTTATGTTTCATATAACCACACATTATTATAAGAGACATATCACCATGCATGCCCTTTGTGTACATCTATTGTTGTGTGCAGAGAGGTTGGAATAAAAAAACATTTTCAAAATAATAGCCATCTTAAACAATTATCCAGGGTTAATTTATTTCCTATTTTATATGGACACGATAAATCACTGTTAACTATCATATCCACGTACAATTTAGTTACCCTTTGGTTAGTTCTTTATCAGTATCAGGAAAACCACTTGTGAGCGTCAAAAGAAGAAGAAGGAAAACCACTTATGAAGTTTAATTTTTTTGAAGAAAATAAATAATGTATGTAAAGTATGGTATGAAGTATATGTTGTGTAAAAATGTAAATAGTTACATCCTATGAACGAAGGTAACTATTTTATTTTGTTATCGTGTAGCAACGAATGTTCATACTTTTAACCAAAGTTCACACACAAATACTTCTTATTGTAACCGCCTTGATCAAATCCGTCATCGCCTCTCAAGCCATCTATCACCTTACGCCGCTTATGGTTCCGCACGAGACTATCAAATTCATCAACAAATTCCAAAGGGCCTTTCTTTGGTCCGCCAAAGATACTACTACCGGTGCCAAGTGCAAGGTAAATTGGGAGTTAGTGTGCCGCCCCAAAAGGTTAGGTGGGCTTGGAATCCTCCATACGGACAAATTTGCTACGGCTCTCCGCCTTCGATGGCCTTGGTTTGAGTGGAAAGACCCCAACAAGATTTGGGTCAAATACGGAAACCCTTGCAACAAGGATAATATGGATATCTTCTATGCCGCCACCTCGATCACTGTTGGGAATGGGAAGAAAACGCCCTTTTGGCATGCCCCTTGGCTTGGCGGGAGAAAGCCAATAGATATCGCACCGCTCATCTTCGACTCCTCCAAAAGGAAAAATTGGAAGGTTGGACAAGCCCTCCATGACCGTGCGTGGATCGCCAAGATTGACTTGGGAAGACCTTTTACCGCCGATCACCTTCGCCAATTCATTGAACTTTAGACGCTTCTCAACACCGTCACTCTTAGGCATGACATTGATGACGACATCATTTGGAGGCTCACCCCGCATGGCGGCTGCACAACCAAGTCGGCTTATGAGCTGCAATTCTTCGGGTCCACCGCCTCGGCCATGGATAAGTACATTTGGAAAGCTTGGACCCTGCCGAAGGTGAAATTTTTCGCTTGGCTTGCGAATCAAAAACGCATTTGGACGGCGGATCGGCTTGCCAAGCGAGGGTGGCCAAACTGCGGCCTTTGCCCACTGTGCAAACAGGTCACGGAATCGGTGGATCACCTCTTCGTTCATTGCCGCTTTACCATTCGTCTCTGGACTCGGGTTAAATATTGGTTGGGGATTCCGGAGTTGACCCCCTCAAATTGGGAGGGGCTTTCGATCGAGGATTGGTGGAGAAGAATATCGTATGATGCTAGGATCAACCGCAAAGCTATGGCTTCCCTCACTATGTTAGTGTCATGGGAAGTGTGGTGCGAGTGTAATGCTAGAGTTTTTCGTAACAAGCTTGCGCCTTCGTTTGTTGTGTTTGATAGGATCAAATCCGAGTCAAGGCTGTGGGTCTTAGCGGGGGCTAAGTGCTTGGGTGATTTCATGCCGGGAGAGTAATACCTTTTGTCTTTGTCGGGGCTTCTAGCCTTTGTAAACTTTAAACTCTTTGCTTCTCCTTAATCAATGGAAAGGGGCAAAATCTATTTGCCCCCCATTTAAAAAAAAAAATTGCAGTTGTTCTTTTTTATTTTTTCAAAATTTAAGAGATCTGTAGCTAGGACTCGCTAGGTACGACTTTTTCTTCCAGATACCACTAGGGGGTGTAAAGTGCTCGAGATAAGATAGTTCAAGTACCTAAGTGAGCAGAAAATAGCTAGCTTGGTGATAAATTTGAGTCAAGACAATAGTTTAGACGAGAAACATGTACCATATTATTTTCTTATAGAACCCAAAATAGTTTATTTCCAGAAAGAAAAAAGACTTCAATACAAAACCTATCATTGGGCCCTAAACTTTATTGGATGTATGATTGAACATCATCTTCTCGCAGAGAGAATTCCACACCGAAAAATGAATGACAGAAAAAATAAGCAATGTCGTTCCTCTGGGCGATGGTCATATGTTGAGCGTCGCTAGGTTGGTGTCTGGTCGTTCTTCGTTAAAACAATGTCAGTAGATGCCGGTGCCCTCTTGGTCAAGTTTTCCCTTTGGCCTTTTCAAAAAAAAAAAATCTCCCTTTGGCAAAAAGAAAAATCATGTTGACTTATCAGACGCACGGCAGGAGTCCTGGCAAAGTCAGTCCGACGTGTTTTGACCTCAATCCGATAGAGCGGTGGTCTTGGCGCCGTTGCTTCCGCGTTTCCATGGATGCCCGCTAGTTACCCTGGTTCTTGCAGATGTATTGCGACGGCTTCCTGAAATAGAAAAACTGTACATGTCATCTATTTATTTGTGGAAACGCAGTGCGGATTAGTGCTATTAACTTGGCATGTTAGGTTTGATCTGACAGCTACATCTGATCTCTGTAGGGACCCAAATCGTGGAGGAAGACTTTGAATGGAAATTAGTTACCACTCCCAGTAAACTTTTTTTCCTCACTTTTCACCTTTCAAGATTCTACGCCACAAGTAAAAGAAGATCTTATCAAATCTTTTGGAGATTCGTGGGTATCATCATTGAAGTAGGCGTACAACAGTGACAATTACAGTTGAAGATGATTGCTCTGACAAATGCCCGTTCGTCTTGCAGTTCATTAAGGAGGGCCACCACAGGATATTCGAAGTTACCAATAAAGTACCGGCGTTGCTTTCAGCCTAATTTCCCAATACACACAGACAGTTATAAACGATGGAAAACCTTGTTTCAGCGTTATTCGGTTGCTTCATGTAAAAGTATACAATTCGGTATACCTGTATCGAATATTGCACATAATATGAGAATTTTGCAGAGGATCCAAGACCTTAAAAAACTAAGCACATACACAAATACTACGAGGGTTGCAAACTATTTTTTAAAAGTGCTCCAACTAACTTAACCAGTTTTGACTACAGAGGGGCTGGATCTGGCACCGCTCTTCATCCCTCGGAATGAACAGCAAACACATTATTTTCTGGTTCATGTTAAACTTTTGTCAATCAAATTAGCCTCTAACTAATTAACATCTGAAGCCCACATGTATACATGCACCCCAGCTCTAATACAGTAGCAAATTTAAATTATAATTGATTGTCTATTTGTTATTTGTTATGACACATGTATATATGCATTTCGACGTATATTTGATCGATCACTAGCTATACAAATGAGTAATTCATGGTTCGTCTTTGTCTCCTAGATAGGTTCCTGTGGACAGATATGCCACAATCTTTCCAAGACTCTCGTTTGTAGCCCTTATTGAACATTTTCCGTAAGTTTTGTTCTGACAAATTGGAGAGAAACTTGGAGGTGGTTTCCTAACCACATCATTGCATTGTGTCAATCATGTTTATGTAGAAATAAGAAAGTGAATCAGTAATATGACTGAAGCAAATAGATCAATTACGAGTTTTTAGCATAGATATTTACTATTTCGCTAGCGCAAAAGGAGAACATGTGACAAGAGGGACACTTAAGCCCCTCCTAATTATGTCGTGTTATATGAAAGAGGGACACTTGACCCTTTGGTACCTCACAACAACCATATTTCAGGACTTTACATCCTAAGCACAAGACTAGAGAACTGCACAAAATATTTATCAAGTGAGTATAGAAACACAAAAAGGTAGAATTACATAAGTTTCGTTCAAATCATTAGTGGACTTACTCTTGTGTGTAGTGTGTGAGGAGGCCGTACCAGGTGGCAAGTGAACTGCAAGTGACGATGAGTACCTTCTATACAAATGCTAGCAGATGCACTACCTCGCCCACCTCCACTCTTGATTATGTGTTTGTCTATGTGTTCTTAGCACATTCTAAGACCATAATATACGATCGGTAACCATTTCTTCTGCAATGTCCCAAAAAAAACAACTATAAGTAAATGCTACCTATAGGTAAATATGTGAAACATGTAATACAAATAGTAATGCAAATAGATTTTTACATCCATCCTAACTAGAGAAAAAATGTTAGCTAGAGATAACTAGAGATAAAATGAAGGTTAAAAAAAACTAGAGATAAAATGCTAGCTAGAGATAGCTACAGATAAAATGTTACAAAGAGATGGCTAGTAATGCAAGAAGATTGTTTCATCCAATCTAATTAATTAAGAGATTTGTACATCCGTCCTGAATAAATATATATTGGATCATTTCAATATAACACAATAAAGTAGATCCAATTAACACATGTGTACATTTACCCTAAATAAATACTGGATCTAACTCATAAATAAATAATGTATATAACTAACAAATCCAATCTATAGGTAGACCCATTCTTAGAGTAGATTAGTACTATAAATAGAAGGTAAACATGCAAAAGCTAAGAATGTAAACCTTTGGGGCGGGGGTGGGGCGGCAAGGGCAGTTATGTGTCATAGCCATGGTGGAGGCGTGAGGACAAGCTGGTTGACTAGAGGTGTCAGACTATCGGTGGCAGGTCGGACATACGAGTGTGTGGATTGTCACGACTCTAGGAACAATGTGCCGCCTAGAAGGTCATCGACATTCCTGCGTGGAAAGTCTGCGACCAAAAGATAGCTTCCGCCTCGCGGACCAGGTGAGTTTTTCGGGGGCCTCTGGTGGTCCTAAATAAAAGAGCACTTGTGTAGTGTAGTCACATCGGATAAGGTTGCTGGTCATAATTTATACAAGAAAGTTGGTACATTTGCATGGGTGTTACGTGCATTTTACATCATCAATATAGTGACTTATATGATTAGTTTTGAATTATTTTTTCCATGATCTATCATTATTTATGCATTTTGAGTTGATTAAGGGGACTTTCCTACAAAGTCCATTTCATTGGTATTTAATTTCTCGGAGACTAACAACCTCCTTTTTCTGAACGCCTAAAAATCAAAGGAAAAAATACCTGATCAGTTTTTCATCAAGAGAATGATTGTGGGCCAAAGAACCGTGAGGGGGATCCACGAGGCCCGAAAGAGACCAGGTGGCGCGCCATCTAGGCCCGTTTTCGCCTCAAGCATCGTCTCGGCCCCTCCTTTTTATAGATGCCTCCGTCTCGCCAGAAAAGCTACGTCTCAATTTTCCCAAGATTTACAGAGGTGGCAGCGGAGGCGAAAGCCCTCTCCTACTATGGGAGAGGGAAGATCCTGCAGCACCGGAGCCTCCGGTGAGGGGGAAATCGACACCATCGTCATCACCAATCCTCCTTGTATGATGAGTGGAAAATCGACACCACCGTCATCAAAGCCTCTAACTAAACTTTTGCAAAAAGATGTTCCATTATCTTTTAGTGATGATTGTGTAGAGTCTTTTAATGTCTTAAAGAATACTTTGATAAGTGCTCCTATAATTCAACCTCCTAATTGGAAATTTCCATTTTAAATCATGTGTGATGCTAGTGACTATGTTGTAGGTGTTGTTTTAGGCGAAAAACTTGATAAGAAACTGAATGTCATATACTATGCTAGCAAAACTCTTGATGGCGCCCAAAGAATTCCTAACTTTCATCTTTGCATGTGATAAGTTTAGACCATATATTGTATACTTCAAAGTCATAGTACACTCTTATCACTCTGCTATTAAATATCTTATGAACAAGAAAGACGCTAAGCATAGACTTATTAGATGGGGTCTATTGCTAAAAGAACTCTACGTGCACATTGCTGAAAGGAAAGGCGAGGACAATCCGGTAGTTGATCACTTATCTAGAATGGAAAACATTCTGATAGATCATATTCCTATTAATGATAGCTTTTATAATGAACAACTAGAAAACATTAATGTATCTAGTGCTAGAGTAGCCTCCCCATGGTTCATTGATTATGTTAACTTAATTGTTGAAAAAGTTATGCCACCTCACTTCACTTCCCAACAAAGAAAGAAATTCTTCTATGATCTTAGACACTTCTTTTGGGATGATCCATTCATTTATAATAAAAGTGTAGATGGTATTATTAGATGTTGTGTGCTTGAATTTTAGCAGCAGGATATCATAAGAGATTGTCATGACAGTGCTTATGGAGGACATCATGCAGGAGACCGCATAGCTGCAAAGGTATTACAATCTGGTTTTTATTGGTCTACTTTATTTAAATATTATGCTAACTATGTTAAAGCTTGTGCCAAATGTCAACTCGTTGGAAAGATTGGTTAGATAAATGAAATGCCTATGAACTATTCACTGCCTCTTGAACCATTTGATGTATGGGGATTAGACTTTCTGGGACCATTCCCATCGTCAACAAAAAAAACACTCACATTTTGGTTGTAGTGGACTATGTTACAAAATGGGTGGAAGCAATTCCAACAAAAATAAAGATGCTTAAGAATATCATCTTCGCAGGTTTGGAGTACCTAGATTTTTAATTACTGATGGTGGTTCTCACTTTATGCATAAAGTATTAAGGAAAACTTTAGCTAACAATGGTGTAAATCATAGGATAACATCCCCATATCACCCTCAAACAAGTGGTCAAGTTGAATTAAGTCAATAGAGCTAGGTCTAATTGGCCAACCAAAATTAATGATGCTTTGTGGGATTATAGAACTGCTTTTAAAAATTCTATAGGTATGTATCCTTAGAAAATGTTTTATTCTACCATAAGCTCATTGCTACATGATATGATCTATTCGCTTATTTGCTCGAGGAAGAGCAAAGGTTTAAGCTTGGGGGAGTTGATATCATCAATATAGTGACTTATATGACTTGTTTTGAATGATATTTGTCATGATCTATCCTTATTTATGCATTCTTAGTTGATTTATGGGACTTTCCTACCAAGACGCGTTCATTGGTATTTAATTTATGGGAGGGAGAAAACCTCCTTTTTGTATTTTTCTGTTTCAGGGACCTTATGGATGCCTAAAAATCAAAGGAAAAATACATGATTATTTTTTCATCAAGAGAAGGACCGTGGGCCAAAGAAGCGTGAGAGGGGAGCCACGAGGCCCGAAAGAGACCAGGCGACACGCCCCCTCAATAGGGTGCGCCACCTAGGCCCATTTCAGCCTCGAGCGTCGTCTCGGCTCCTCCTTTTTACCGATGCCTCTGTCTCGACAATAAAGCTACGCCATATTTTTCCCACGATTTACAGAGGCGGCGGTGGAGGCGAAAGTCCTCTCCTACTCCAGGAGAGGGTAGATCATGTAGCACCGAAGCCTCCGGTGAGAGGGAAATCGACTCCATCGGCATCACCACTCCTCATTGGCATAGGGGAGCCTCTCCATCAACACCTCAATCAGTATGCACTATCATCATCACTATTTCCATCTCCAAGATCCACCTCGGTCCCCTCATAGTTTGTGGGTGATTGAACCCCGAATATTGTTTAAGGGCTATTTGCATGTTTGTGATTGGGAACTTGTCGATATTTAGTGGAAACATTATATTTTAAGTGTGTTATAATCCATATACCTCTGATCCATATCATGTTTGTCACTTGTGAGTAGATCCCCATGTTCCTGATGACATGGGATGAATTGGCTATGATTTTCATATAATATGCAACGAGTATTTGGTCAAAATTTTATCTTTTATGTGGTTCTATGATTATTTTATGTGAATGTCGACTTCATATTACTTCACCTATATGGGCTCATAAGGCTACACTTTAGTGTAATGATGAGGGTTGGAAGGAACGAAATGACAGAAACCGTTTTCTAATACTTTAAGTTGCATTAGAGAGATTTATGTCGGGGACTAGTGAACTAACTGCTATGGTGCAAAATTTATGTCTTAATGATTCTTATACTTGCTCATGAAGATGGCTCTAGGAGCCACCATAAGGGGTGTATTTGCTAATATCTTTGGATGCACCTAATTGAGGCTCCGCCCTAAAGGAATGAAACTTGACAAGATATTCACCATGTTGCATACAAATTTAATTGCTAAGTAAATCCATGCCGTCCTTGGGAACGCTTGTCACATATAAGTTCACACACACACACAAACACGCACGCGCGCGCGTGCGTGGTTGTGTGTGTTGTGGGATAAAAATACTAGTCTGTGGCGTTTGCAACATTTATATATCAATCAAACATTTCAGTCACACGTGGCACACAAAAGTTCGATACACTTAACATCTGGAGGGTTTCTGCCCGTATTACATATGGAAAATCTACTAAGTAATTAATTCAACTATGATACATCCTCGCCACCGGGGCCTTTTCCAGAATTTGATGCCTCGTCGGCGCTTTTCTTGGCCATGCGCCTTTTTCGCGTCGTCTTAGGGTCTTCGAGGTTGGACTTCTGCTTTAATGACACCGTCACTCGGCATAGCATGTACCCACACGCGCGGTCGCCTAACATAGCCTCGAAGCCCTCCAAGCTATGCACTGGCATAATTGATGGCGCCACGTAATGGCAACAAAACTATACACCTTTATCAAGTGTTGGAACTTGAAGTGCAAAGTGATACAACAAAGGTGGTTTTTCCCACAAGGATGACCCTGGGGTTTATATGGAGAGAAAGTTGAGTTCTTCCCTGAATCATGTTCAAACAACCTGTCAAGTAATAGAAACATGTGTCCGCAAATCCACCAAAGTTTTTGTCAGGTACAATGAGGCATAATTGTTACAAAACACAAATAAATAAAGCAAGCAAATTGAACAATATTTTTTATTTTAGAAATAAAAAGTTGCTGAAATTAGTAGTGCAAGTATAGCAAGTTTAAATGTGTTTCTTATGTTTAAAATGTTTCGGGGTTCATGCCTGATACGTCTCCAACGTATCTATAATTTCTTATATTCCATGCTAGTTTTATGACAATACCAACATGTTTTAGTCATACTTTATAATGTTTTTATGCATTTTCCGAGACTAACCTATTAACAAGATGCCGCAGTGCCAGTTCCTGTTTTCTGCTGTTTTTGATTTCAGAAAAGTTAGTTTACAAATATTCTCGGAATTGGACGAAACAAAAGCCCACGGTCTTATTTTCCATGGAGCCTTCCCGAACACCGAAGAGGAGACGAAGAGGGGACGCGAGGCGGCCACACCATAGGGCGGCGCGGTCCCACCTCTGGCCGCGCCGACCTATGGGGTGGGCCTCGGGCCCCCGCGCGCCCTTCGCCTATTTATTGCTTCGCGAAAACCCTAGCAGAGAGCCACGATACGAGAAAAGTTCCAGAGACGCCGCCGCCGTCAACCCCATCTCGGGGTTCAGAAGATCGCCTCCGGCACCCTGCCGGAGAGGGGAATCATCACCGGAGGGCTCTACATCACCATGCCCGCCTTCGGACTGATGCTTGAGTAGTTCATCCTTGGACTACGGGTCCATAGCAGTAGCTAGATGGTTGTCTTCTCCTCTTGTGCTATCATGTTTAGATCTTGTGAGCTGCCTATCATGATTAGGATCATCTATTTGTAATGCTACATGTTGTGTTTGTTGGGATCCGATGAATATGGAATACTATGTCAAGTTGATTATTGATCTATCATATATGTGTTATTTATGTTCTTGCATGCTCTCCGTTGCTAGTAGAGGCTCGGCCAAGTTGATACTTGTGACTCCAAGAGAGAGTATTTATGCTAGATAGTGGGTTCATGTCTCCATTGAATCTGGGGGAGTGATAGCAACCCCTAAGATTGTGGATGTGTTGTTGCCACTAGGGATAAAACATCAATGCTTTGTCTAAGGATATTTATATTGTTTACATTACGCACGTACTTAATGCAATTGTCTGTTGTTTGCAACTTACTGGAAGGGGTGCGGATGCTAACCCGAAGGTGGACTTTTTAGGCATAGATGCATGTTGGATGGCGGTCTATGTTCTTTGTCGTAATGCCCTAAGTAAATCTCATAGTAGTCATCATGATATGTATATGCATCTCTATTTGTCAATTTCCCAACTGTAATTTGTTCACCCAACATGCAATTTATCTTATTGGAGAGACACCACTAGTGAACTGTAGACCCCGCTCCATTCTTTTACATCTGAAATACAATCTAGTGCAATCATTGTTCTCTGTTGTTTTCTGCAAGCAAACATAATTCTCCACACCATACGTTTAATCCTTTGTTTTCAGCAAGCCGGTGAGATTGACAACCTCACTGTTAAGTTGGGACAAAGTAGTTTGATTGTGTTGTGCAGGTTCCACGTTGGCGCGGAATCTGGTGTTGCGCCGCACTACACTCCTTCACCAACAACCTTCACGTGGCTTTCATCTCCTACTGGTTCGATAAACCTTGGTTTCTTACTGAGGGAAAACTCGCTTTGTACTCATCATACCTTCCTCTTGGGGTTCCCAACGGACGTATGCTTTACCGTCACAAGGAGCTGCCTCCACGCAACAGCTCTTTTCGGCGCCGTTGCCGGGGAGATCAAGACACGCTGCAAGGGGAGTCTCTCACACCCAATCTCTTTACTTTGTTTATTGTCTGCTTTATTTTATTTTCTGTCTTGTTTGCTATCTTTATATCAAAAACACACAAAAAAATAGTTACTTGTTTTACTTTATTTAATTCGGTTTTGCTTAGTTTATTTTTTCTTATTGCTTAAATGAGTACTCTGAGAACACTAAGTTGTGTGACTTCACTAGTTAGGCTTAATGGAAAACAACAAAAAAATTAGAGATCTTTATGAACTTTATATTGAATTAGGACATGATGTGTTTGAAGAGAGAATTAAAAAAACCCATGAAACTTTGTTTGCAAAATAGTTGTAGCAATGTTTTTACCATGAACTCTTTGAACACTATTATTTTTAATGCTATGGAAAAGTCTAAGCTTGGGGAAGCTGGTTGTGATATTTTTAGTCCCCCAGGCATGGAGGAGAAAATTTACTTTGATGATACTTTACCTCCTATATATGATGATTACAATGATGAATATCATATTTTCAGTCCACCTACTATTGAGGAGAAAATTAATTATGATTACAATATGCCTCCTATATATGATGATTATGGTGATGAGAATAATAATGATAGCTATCTTATTGAATTTGCTCCCACTACAATTAATAGTAATGACTATGCTTATGTGGAGAGTAATAATTTTATGCATGTGGATCATGATAAGAATGCTTTATGTGATAGCTATATTGTTGAGTTTATTCATGATGCCGAAATTATTATGAGAGAGGAAAATATGGTTGTAGAAATTTTCATGGTACTAAAACGCATCTCTATATGCTGAAACTTTTGAAGTTACTCTTGTTTTATCTTACTATGCTTGTCACTTTGTTCTTATTTAATTTATTTGTGTACAAGATTCCTATGCATAGGAAGCGGGTTATACTTAAATGTGTTTCGAATTTGCTTTTGATGCTCTCTTTTGCTTCAATTCTTATTTCTTGCGAGAGCATCATTAAAATTACTTTGCCCATCTTAATGGCTATAAAGAAAGCACTTCTTGGGAGATAACCCATGTTTTTATTTTGCTACTGTTTTGTTGTGTCTTGGAAGTTGTTACTACTGTAGCAATACCTTTTTATTTTTATTTTCTTGCATTGTTGTGCCAAGTAAAGTCTCTAATAGGAAGTTGATACTAGATTTGGATTTCTGCGCAGAAACAGATTTCTCGTCCGTTCTCTCTGTAGAAGAATCAAAAAAATCTGCAAAAATTCATGCGTGATCCTCAGATATGTACGCAACTTTCGTTAGTTTTGAGCTTTTTCATCTCAGCAAGTTAAGTGCCTCGAAAAATTCGTCTTTACGGACTGTTCTGTTTTGACAGATTCTGCCTTTTATTTCGCATTGCCTCTTTTACTGTGTTTGAGTGGATTTCTTTGCTCCATTAAATTTCACTAGCCTTGGGTAATGTCCAGAAGTGCTGGGAATGATTGTGTCCTTGCTGAACATGTGAATTTTTGATTATGTAGGATAACGTTGCATAGAAAACAAAAAATTTCCTACCGCGAACACGCAATCCAAGCCAAGATGCAATCTAGAAGACGGTAGCAACGAGGGGATATCGAGTCTCACCCTTGAAGAGATTCCAAAGCCTACAAGATGAGGCTCTTGTTGCTGCGGTAGACGTTCACTTGCCGCTTGCAAAAGCGCGTAGAAGATCTTGATCACGATCGCCGGCGCCACGAACGGGCAGCACCTCCGTACTCGGTCACACGTTCGGTTGTTGATGAAGACGACGTCCACCTCCCCGTTCCAGCGGGCAGCGGAAGTAGTAGGTCCTCTTGAATCCGACAGCACGACGGCGTGGTGTCGGTGGTGGTGGAGAAATCCGGCGGAGCTTCGCTTAAGCGTGCGGGATGTGGTGGAGGAGAGAGACCGCTAGGGTTTAGGGAGAGGGGGTGGCCGGCCACTAAGGGGTGCGGCCAAGCTATGGCTTTGGTGTGGCCGGCCCCTACCCCTTGGCCCTCATTATATAGGTGGAACACCCAAGAGTTGGTGTACAAGTCTTCGAATAAGACCCCAACCCAAAACCTTCCATGTGTAGGGAAACCTACCCAAGGTGGGATTCCCACCTCAAGTGGGACTCCCACCTTTCCATGAGGGGGTGATACGTCTCGTATCGATAATTTCTTATGTTCCATGCTACTTTATTGATGATACCTACATGTTTTATACACATTATATGTCATATTTATGCGTTTTGGAACTAACCTATTAACAAGATGCCGAAGTGCCCCTGTTTTCTGCTTGTTTGGTTTCAGAAATCCTAGTAACGAAATATTCTAATTGGACGAAATCAACGCCCAGGTTCCTATTTTGCCCAAGCATCCAACACCCGAGAGAGCCGGAGGGCCTGTGGGCCCAGATGAGGGTGGCGCGGCGGGCTGGGCCCGCGCCACCCTATGGTGTGGTCGCCCCTTTGACCCTCCCGCGCCGCCTCGCCTATATAAAGCCCCCGCATCGAAAACCCTTACGGAGAAAGCCACGCGAAACCTTCCGAGCCGCCGCCATCGCGAAGCCAAGATCTGGGGACAGAGTCCTGTTCCGGCACCCTGCCGGAGCGAAGTGCCCGGAAGGCTTCTCCATCGACACCGCTGCCATCTCCACCGCCATCTTCATCACCGCTGCTGCTCCCATGAAGAGGGAGTAGTTCTCCATCGAGGCTCGGGGCTGTACCGGTAGCTATGTGGTTAATCTCTCTCCTATGTACTCCAATACAATGATCTCATGAGCTGCCTTACATGATTGAGATCCATATGATGAGCTTTGTATCGCTACTAGTTGTGTGCTACTCATGTGATGTTATTAAAGTAGTCTATTCCTCCTGCATGGTGTAAAGGTGATTAGTGTGTGCACCGTGTGGTTCTTGTCGTAGGCTATGATCATGATCTCTTGTAGGTTGTGGAGTTAATTATCATTATGATAGTATTGATGTGATCTATTCCTCCTTCATAGTGTAATGTGGACAGTGCGTGCACTATGTTAGTTCTTGGTTTATTTTGCAATGATCTATTATGCTCTAAGGTTACTTAAACATGAATATCGAATGTTGTGGAGCTTGTTAACTCCGGCATTGAGGGTTCGTGTAATCCTACGCAACGAATGATGTTCATTATCAAACAAGAGTGTATGTAGCACATATGAGAAAGAGTTATTTATTATGCGATCAATGTTGAGAGTGTCCACTAGTGAAAGTATAATCCCTAGGCCTTGTTCCTAAATACTGCTATCGCTGCTTGTTTACTGTTCTACTGCATGATTACTTTCTGCAATATTACTACCATCAACTGCACGCCAGCAAGCACTTTTCTGGCGCCGTACTACTGCTCATATTCATTCATACCACTTGTATTTCACTATCTCTTCGCCGAACTAGTGCACCTATTAGGTGTGTTGGGGACACAAGAGACTTCTTGCTTTGTGGTTGCAGGGTTGCATGAGAGGGATATCTTTGACCTCTTCCTCCCCGAGTTCGATAAACCTTGGGTAATCCACTTAAGGGAAACTTGCTGCTGTTCTACAAACCTCTGCTCTTGGAGGCCCAACACTGTCTACAAGAATAGAAGCACCCGTAGACATCAAGCACTTTTCTGGCGCCGTTGCCGGGGAGGGAAGCACTACAAGAAAAGTTCTGATAGACAACGTCTCAAAATCGTCCGCTAAGGGGTATTTTTCGTCGCCTATGGGCCTAACCCGACGATATGGGTTCCGTTGTCGAAACTGCGTCAGGCAAAGTCCAACGACGATTTTTCGGTCCGTCGCGCTTGGCGCCCTTCCGCCACGGAAAATCGGACCGTTGCGGAAGTGTTTCGGGAGCCCGTTGACTGCGACGTCATGCAAACTGACACGTGGCAGACGCCGTTAACTGCTTAACGGCGTTAACCGGCTGAAACCCCGTGGTAGATGGTAGGCCCACACGAGGCCTGCCACGTCTTAAGCGGGCCGGGCCAGATGACATAGTTTGACCGGTCAACTATATAGCTGGGCTGGTCCATTAGTTAAGTGGGCCGGGCCTAACCTCTAAGGTTGACTGGTCAAAACTTAAATGGGCCGGCCCATTTAACATGTGGGGTCCACCTTACAGCAATGGGCCGGCCAAAAGCAAGTGTCGGGCCAAAACACAAAAGGGTCCCACTTTCTGTTAAAAGCCGGCCCATTTAGTGTGTGGGGTCCACCGTATAGCAAGTGGGCCGGCCCAACAAGCTAGTGGGCCGGGCCAAAAACACGGGTCCCATTTTCCTGTTAAAGGGTCGGCCCATTTAGTTCGTGGGGTCCACCATATAGCAAGTGGGCGGCCCAACAAAATAGTGGGCGGGCCAAAAACACAGGTGGGTCCCACTTTCTGTTAAAGGGCCCCCATTTAGTGTGTGGGGCCCACCATATAGCAAGTGGGTGGCCCATCAAGATAGTGGGCGGAAAAACGCAGTGGGTCCCACATTCCTGTTAATGGGCAGCCCCATTTGGTATGTGGGGTCCACCATATAGAAAGTGGGCCGGGCCAAAACACAGTGGGTCCCACCTTCCACTTAAAGGGCCGGTCCATTTACCATGTGGGACCACCATAGAGCAAGTGGGCCGGCCCAACAAGATAGTGGGCCGCCCAATAAGCTCAGTGGGCCCACTTTTTAAAGGGCCCCAACTAGTACGTGGGGTCCACAATTTAGCAAGTGGGCGGCCCAACAAGATAATGGGCCGGGCCAAAAACACGGGTCCCACTTTCCTCTTAAAGGGCCGGCCCATTTATTATGTGGGGTCCCCCAAAAGCAAATGGGGTGGCCCAACTAATTAGTGGGCCGGCCCAGTAGTTGTGGGGTCCACCTTAAAGCAAGTGGGCCAGCCCAATTAGTGTGTGGGTCCACCGTAAATCAAATGGGCTGGCCCAAGAAGTAAGTGGGCCAGCCTGTTTAGTGCTGTTTATATGCCGCATAATATGCGCTTTAGGATTTTGCGGGCGGCACATATGTGATTTCGCTTAATTGGGCGTTTAAGGGATGGGAATTCGTGATTTAGTTGATTTCTGTCGGATAGCCTCACTTACCACAAGCACCAAAGAAAAAATGCGCGAAAGAACTATAAAAACTAACTAAATATTACATCAGCTGCAAGGCATTGAAAAAATATTACAGAACCCAGAGAAATTGAATGGTAATTAAACCTAGCAATACAATGAAGCGATCCGGCAATCTTTTAAGTTGTCCATGCAGCACCTATATCTGAAACAAAGACATTACAAGTTAAGACAGCAACAATGGAAAGGCAAAGACACTACAATATAGTTTGCCAAAGAATTTGGAACTCATCATTTCGTCGTTATAACAAGATCATTGTAATGCGCACAATAAGCAAACAAAGAGTGCATGCCGCATACCAACAACCAATATAACAGAGCATGTTAGAATGAAACAGCAGACTTACTACTGTCGAGTCCCATGCAAACCAACATGTTCAGGGAGTACAAAATTGGCATGAACAACATAGTAGCAGGCTATAAATTTTGTAACAACGACTGAGCAAGATGAAGTTATGATGGCTACATCTACAGAGCAGGGAATGTAAACCAAAAATAGAAGTTACGATGGCAAAAGCTAAAGAGGAGGGAATGTGAACCAACATGTGCCAAGTGCAATTACTTCATTTTGGCCGTGAACTAAATAATAATCCTGAACTTATAGTGAAGGGGATGCAAATCAAGATGTTTCGGGATATAAACTTGTAATGAGCAACACATGGAGGATAGTTAACGCTGGAGCTTAGGATGGACCAGATACAGAATATAGTGGGATCACCTGTGAACTTGTATAAGAGGGAATGCAAACCAATATGTTCAGCTTTCCATATGTGAGCGTCATGCCAAGTCAGAGAAACAAGTCAATAATGCAGCTTTTGAAGAACAAGATGGCACGCAAAATTATTATCTAGTAGTATGACAAGTTTATTTGTACTACAGGCTAGATAGCAGAGTGATAGCATGCCAAACTAAGTCCTTACTTTGTTAGCTTACAATGAACTAGATACAAAACAATGGCATCACCTGTAGTACAGGGAATGCAAGCCAACATGTTCATGGAGTAAAAAATTGGCACAAACAACATAGTAGCAGGCCATAATTTTTGTAACAACGACTGAGCAAGATAAAGTTATGATGGCTAGATCTACAGAGCAGGGAATGTAAACCAAATATAGAAGTTACGATGCCAAAAGCTATAGAGCAGGGAATGCGAACCAACATGTGCAATTACTTAAAATTGGCCATGAACTAAATAATAGCAGGATGTTACTATAATACCTACAGTATAATTTTTGTAACAACGACTGAGCAAGATAGAAGTTATGATGGCTACATCTACAGAGCAGGGAATGCAAACCAAAATGTTCAATCGCTTAAAGTTAGCAATGAAGTAGAAAATAGCAACGTGTTACGGTCATAGCTAGGAATGAACTAAAAGAGCTTCAGATAAACAAGCATCTGAACCCAGAACATGGCGCTAAAACAAGGGACTTACATTAGGAGAAGCACTCTGTGGGAGTCACAGCAGATCTTCCTGGGGTTGATAGATCCGGTGATGAAGTACGCTACATGTGCTACTTGGGGTTGGAGAGACGGCCATTACACTTCATGATTACTCATCTCATCTGCAAAAACGTAACGGCGCGTCGTTAGCACAAACAGGTTCCCCCAAGATTAAACAAGAACTTGCAGGCAAGCAATAGAAAAGCGACAGTAGAAGAGTTTAGATCATGCACGGCGCCGGTGAAGCAGATCCGGTTCATGCACAGCGGTGTCGGTGAGCAAGATCCGATGCGGTGGACGACGGATCCGGCGAAGCGGCTCCGGTGGGGTGGACGATGCCGCAGCTGAAGCGACTGCGGTAGACTGCTGGATGAGCATATATGGTTTCGAGGTTCGGCGGGGATGATCCGGTCCGGTTGATGACGGCGTCGATGAAGCGGCTCCGGCAGGCAGCCGGATGACGAGGATCGCGAGGGCTCGGGTAGGCCAGGGAAGTCCGGCGGGGATGTTCCGGTGCGGTGGTCGTGGAGGTGGTAGAGAGAGGGACTTGAGAAGTTCCGGTGGGTGGTCTCAGATGAGAGACTGAAGGAAATGTATTTTTTTTGGGAGGGTTTCCGGGCTAGGGAGGTGGTGATCGAAAAAATGACGGGCAAACCCCTCACCAACCGACTTTGCTGTCATCTCCACAGGGGTAGAATGGGAATTTGGAAGCGTGTGAAATTTTTGTATTTTGTGGGCGGGAAGTTTTGCCGCTATGAGATTTTGAATTTCGCTAAGGTACAAGTATAATGATAAAAAATTGTGAGACCGTACTAGTACCTCTGTTCAAGGCCGACTGTAAAATCAAATCATCATCAAGTTGAACATCGGTTACTACCATGATCATCATCGGACACAGATCTGGTGACATGCACCTGAAATTGGTGCATTCGTTGCAAAGTATAATGCTAAAAAAATTAGTGACCGTACTAGTACTTCTGTTCAAGCCCGAGTGCAACATCAAATCATCATCACGTGGAAAATTTGTTACCATGATCATGATCTATCTCTAAATTTGGCGCATCCGCTAAATCTGGCAAAGTATAATGATAAAGAAATTGTGAGACAGTAGTAGTACTTCTGTTCATGGTCGAGTGCAACATCAAATCATCATCACGTTTAAAATTTGTTACCATGATCATGATCTACCTCTGAAAATGGGCGCATCCGCTAAAACTTGCAAATTATAATGATACAAAATTGTGATACCGTACTAGGACTTATGTTCAAGGTCGAGTGCAACATCAAATCATCATTACATTGAAAAGTGTGTTACCATGATCATGATCTATCTCTGAATTTGGCGCATCCGCTAAATCTCGCAAAGTATAATGATAAAGAATTTGTGAGACAGTAGTAGTACTTCTGTTCAAGCCCGAGTGCAACATCAAATCATCATCACGTTGAAAATTTGTTACCATGATCATGATCTATCTCTGAATTTGGCGCATCCGCGCTAAATGTTGCAAAGTATAATGATTAAAAAAATTGTGAGACCGTACTAGTACTTATGTTCAAGGTCGAGTGCAACATCAAATCATCATCACGTTGACAATTTCTGTTACCATGATCCTCTATTTGGGGATGCTGCTCCCACACCACACCAGCGGCCCCAAACGGCAGCCATTTTAAAATTAAAATTGACATTTAAAAACCCAAAATCATACGAAATTTATACCAAAGTAGCTCGACTTTAAACATAACTAAACTTAAACTTAATCCTGGTCTACGGGCCGTCGGTTGGGGCGCTCGACGGCACTGCCTCGTCGTTGTTCTTAGCCATTGCCGCCTGCTTTCGTGCCCGCTTCTCCTTCGTTGCTTCGCGCATCTGGCGGTGGAGCATGGCGGCCGGCGGCGCTGTCCCCGCGCTTCCAGCCTTTCCCGAGAAGCTTCGATCTCGGCGCGCCTCGCCTGCTGGCGAGCGAACTCGTCCTGGTGGCGATGAGCGTTGAGCTCTGCGAGCTTCTGTCGCTCCGCCTCCTTGAGGCGGCGTCCCGCCTCCTCCGTGACCGCTCGCTGGCGCGATATCTCGAGGACGTGCTCGAGGTTCGCGTCGTTGACGAACTCGCGCTCCTCCTCCCTCAACCGCTGGTATCGTTGTGCGTTCAGCGACGCGAGGATCGCCGCCTGCTCCGGGTCGGTGGGGGCCTGCGGCGGCTCGCCCGACTGCGCTGACTCCTCGATCCGCCGCCTCTGCTTCCGCTTCTGCTACGTAGACATCGTGCCAGGACTCGAACCGTGGGTCCTCGTCCTCGTCGGAGCTGTGCTCGTCGTCGGCCTGCAGCTCCGGCTCCGGCTCCGGCTGCGGCTGCCGTGGTGGTGGAGGCAGCGCGCGGCCGTTTAGGCCAAGCATCGAGTAGGTGGTCTTCAGACGGCGCGGCATCTTGATGTGGAGAGTAGAGAATGGAGCGGCGGTGGTGGACGGCGTACGTCCTATATATCTAGCGGTGGCAACTACCCACATTTACGGCGACTGGACGCCGCGTGGCCAGTCGCTGCCCTCGTGGCCAGTCGCTGCCTCGGTTTCCGCGCGGGAGGCCATTTAAACGCCGACGACCAACCTTCCCGCGTCGTGGCCAGTCGATGCGAACCGTCGCGTCCTCTCGGGGATGCCGGAGATTCTACTGGGCTCGAAAAATGGCCGGCGCCGTTTGGAGCGCACCGGTGCGAGCCATAAAACGACGCCGGCCCCCAAATCGCTATCAGGCCGGGCCGCCGGTGGAGATGCTCTGAATTTGGGGCAACCGCTAAATCTTGCATAGTATAATGATAAAAAAATTGTGAGACCATACTAGTAGTTCTGTTTAAGGCCGAGTGCAAGATAAAATAATCATTACATTGAAAATTTGTTACAATGATTGCAAACTATAGCAATAACAGGAAAAAATGCTCAAGGATTACAATAACAGCAAAAATTCTCAAATACAACAAGTCGAAATAACTCAAATGATACAAGCCATACAAATGGCATCATCGGCAAAACTGCATTTCTGTTAGGTAGAATTCATCGGAGTGCAAGTAACAGCTGGCTTTCCATTAGATCTGCAGAGTAGATTATTAAGGATCTGCTCAATCCAAGCTTGCCTATTTTTCAATTCATGTATCTCATTGACTGTTATGATGATATTTGAATCTATTTCATCTCTTTGCTGCTGAATTATATCAAGTGATTCGTGTGCAAAGGCAGCGATTGTTTGCGCTGGAATGGCTGGGACAGTAGCTATCATCTGACAATCAGATGAATTGGCATTGTCACGGCTGTGCTGTGGAAAGACCTGGACACTTGATGTACATGCCCTGCCATCTGCCTTCCTTGCTCTATTCAGGGGCTGAAAACAAGACAGTGCAAGTTACAGAACCATACAATTTGAGAAAACAACCATACTATTAGTTGTCACAGATTTTTGCAAAGCATCAAAACAGATGGCAGATTTTCACAAAGCACAAGGCATAATATAACAAAGCAAGCTATCAACCCCAATGCAACAGGCAGAGCAACCGGATGGCAAATATGAACAAAATAAATCAAGTAACTAGACAGTCTGTGCCTAATAAAATAAGCCAGGAAACTGCATAACAGCTGTCTATTAAAATTGACACTTGGAAGGGGTGCTTCAGATCCCTTAAGTTCCACAAAAGTGGTAGCCAGACATTCCCTAAATTTCATTATTTTAATCATCAGCCAGCCATGGGAATGCCTCAGATAAAAGAGAAATATATCCATTTGGTGCCAAATATAAACGAGCAGGACCAATTAAGACAGATTAGACAGCAACCATTCTGGGATTCATATAAACTGACATATTATTTCAATGTTTAACCCATGAGCGCAATATAAGGGAAGGAGAAACAAACAAATGAACCATTTTGTGCCTAAAAATAAAAGATGGGTCAGCCAAAAAGTAACAACAAATCTTATTTATGATACCTACTGAAGGTGGATTTCCTACTACAGAAGGTGGCATTGGATTAATCAACAGTGAAATCCGAAAAAAGTCTTACAAAAAACAAATATGCTCATTATATCCCACAACAAGCATGCCAGATAGTCGCAAGGTTTATATGTTTTAATCATCAGTCAACTCAATGAATCAAGGACTAATAACCAATTGAATCATCATCTGACTCATATTCACCAAGCAAAACATTCTTATCATTATGGAAGAAATCCAGAAGACATAACAGTATGAGGAAGTGCATGAGCAATCAAACATTATGTGGCTAGAATAAAATGCCAGATCATTTAAGTTAAGCAGAACAATTAAATTGGTTTAATCACGATCAAACAAAAAAAGATTAGACAGGCAATAGAACAAGTTTGAGAAGCTAGCAGGAAAATGAACGAAGACGTGCAGTCATACAAATAGCATGATTTATTTCAAACCAGTTATCCTATCTATATGGAGAGTAAATGTGTTAAACACAAACTGGTTCCAGCACGATAAGCATATCAATACAAAAATGAAAGGTACTTACTGGATTATAGGGGTGATTCACTCCACGATTTGCTGTGTTCCATGTGATAGTGCAACATGAAATTACAGCAAAGAGTTAGGGTTGCAGCTCTTGAAGAAAAAAAACAATGAAGAATTTAAATGTACCAGAGCAATGAGTTCACACATGTACTACAGGATGGCAAAAGGATAGCAGAAAGGAAATAGTAATTGGCATTTACCGTCATTGTTTACAACAAAACAGATGGAAATTATAATGTAAAACCTTGTGAACACAGAAGAGCACAGAATGGCGGAATATAAAACAACATTTTGCAACGAACAAAACAGACGGCGGCTATGGTCCCAGCACACAACCTGTCACCTGAGAATAAGAAAAGCAAACAAACATGTAGGTTTCCTAACAAAAATAGATGAATTACATAGCATGCAATTACTGTTCTAACATTAGGACGAACTAGATGGATACTATAGGGGTGTTTCTTGAGAGTTTATAGAGCAGGGAACGCTTTGCTAGTCTTAGTATGAACAAGACAAAATTAATACTATTTTTTGCAACACACAGTACAATCATAGACGCTCACACGTACATACATACACTCATCACTCAGGCACACACACTACCCCTTCGAGCACCTTCAGGAAACTGCATCCAAGAAACTGTTCCGACGGGTATTGAGATTGACGAAGTCACCACTAGCACCACAATGTCATCGGGAACGCCGCGTCCCACAGAAGAATATTCCTCCATTTTTGAGACACCAAAGCGTTAAATCTGGGGGTGCCACTGCCCTCCTAACCATCCAACCACAGGTTGGTTCTCAGTGATTTGGTACTTGACATGTACTACATGATATCTAAAATGAAGTCGGTGTCAGGCTAACAAGCAAGGTGCGGCGTCGTTGCTTGACGTGAGTCGGTGTGATGCCATCACAAGATGAAGTGCATGGTCCATGTGATCTGGATTAGGGGATACTAGCATAATACCCGTGTGTTGCAACGGGTTAATAACGAAAGATGGCTCCCTCCAAATATAGAATAAATGGAATATAATCGCAATGTCTATGTCCAGGATGTGTGGCCACATGGTCCTCATTTTTCTTTAGAATCTGTGGTACGTCAGTATCATACAATGTGCTTATTTTTTGTCATCACTGAGACAACTCTGATGCTCGATCGACCGATCCGAGTTGATCAATCGACCGATCTAATTAACATGTTTGAACAGACGATCGAATAATTCATAGTATTTATTGAATGATACTCCCTCCGTGCCAAAAATAAGGCGTCTAAGGATTAGTTAAAAGTCAATGTTTTTAAAGTTTGACCAAGTTTACACACAAAAAATATAAATATTTACAATACTAAATCATTATCAATAGAGTCACCCTAAAGTATAATTTCTTAATATGTCAATTTGATATTGAAAATGTAAATATTTTTTAAAATATTTGGTCAAAGTTCGTAAGGTTTGACTTTTGAGTTTTGACCAATCCTTAGACGCCTTACATTTTGGGACGGAGAGAGTATATCGTAAAAGGTGCCCGTTTTACACCATCTTTTTTAACAAAACACGGTACAATATAAATGCTCACTAAATGCATACTCGCTCCTACGAACGCACAAATGCACATGCAATCTCTATGAACACCTTCAAGATACTTTGTCTGAGAAACTGATTTGTCGAGAACACACGTCGATACGTGGCCCCAACTGAACAGATATTTCTCTTTATTAATGAAACACCCACGCATGAAACATGTTTTTTTAGGGAGAATGTCACTGCGCTCCAAAACATGTGGTTGATTCTTGTGACTAACCTCTTAAAAGCTGCAGGGTATGAAAGCTTTGTTTTTTTAAGGATTTTTAGTTGCATAAGTGTTGAGATTTGTATGTCCTACGAATTTTAAAGGGAAAATGCATGCACGTGCAAAAATTAGGAAAAGAAACCTAGAGTCATATAGATTGTCACTGTATGTTTGCGAATGAAAGAAAAGTTAGAAAATTTAAAGTAGCACGGCAAGAGGAGCCTAATCAATGGGTCTCTTTTGGCCTTTTTCTTTTTTGCCGATTGTGTCGATCTAACCGGGATTGCCGGACACGCGTTGATGAACTACGGCAGAGGAGAAAGGACGGATCACCTGCCGATCTTTTACAGAACTATGCCAGAAAGGATATAAAGATTGACCGGTACAAAAACCATCTCCATCAATCTACGCTCGTTAAGGAGAGGGTTCCTTAGAGAATAAAAAGGGGAGCGAACAAAAAAGATGTGTGGCTGGACCGATCTATGCTTGTCTTACCGATTAGAATTAGGAAAGGGATGCTGATTTTGCTACCTAGTGCTACGGATTGGATTTTGGTCGTGACCTAACTAATCCTGATAAGAACTCCTCATGGAGCCGGTCACGCTGACCTTACTTTTTATGTTCGGGGTGAGTTGTATACACGTTTGACGTACCATCACCAACCACCGCGGCCTATTTTAAATTTAATAGTAAAGATAGTTTATATGACAAGATTATGGGGGGATTGTTAGTAGTAATCTTATCAATGTGGTTGGCTAGTAAAGGAGCTAGCTTAGTCATGAAGTATCCAAGGTATGTAGAGAGAACTGTAGAATGGGGAATGTTCTAGAGTAAGATATTTACGAGTAGTATGAAATATCTAGAGTTTGTAGAGTATTCTAGAAGTATGGTATAGGGTTTGGATTCTGGCACATGGCAACAATCTAAAGGGTCATGTACAAAAATTTAAATAGAGTATCACCCGTCCCATGTAAGTAAGCTTTGTACCACTGAGATATCCAATAAAGCTTCCTAGTAGTAGTAGCCCTGTGTGTAAGTGTATGTGAGGCACAAGCTTCCTAGTATTATAAGCCCTGTGTGTGAAGCACATCAAGACAGAGAGCTCGAGGAGTGGCATGGGCAAATGCGCAGGATCCTGCCATCTGCCACGCGCATTGAGAGCGGGGCGGAGCTGGATCTATGGGACACATTCTAGTTGACCAAGACATGCTTGAACCTTCTATGGTAACAGACCAAAACGTGTAGGGGGGAGGGGGTCTGGTTACCTCGACGGCGGCTTCGTGTAGTCATACTCGGCATCCTTGCGGGTCACGTCGACGACGGCGGGGGTGCTGCGGTTGCGGTGGGCGTCGGCGTCGAGGAAGCAGATCTGGGGCGGTCGATGATGGGTTCGGGGAAGCAGATCTGAAACGAGGGAGTCGGTGAAGCAGATCCGGTGCAGTGCACGGCGTCGTTGGTGAAGCGGATCAGGTACGGCAGACGAGGGAGTCGGTGAACTCAGATAGTGCAGTGCACGGCGGCGTTGGTGAAGCGGATCTGGTGCTGCGGATGAAGCAGTCGGTGAAGCAGATCCGATGCAGTACACGGCGGCGTTGGTGAAGCGGATCTGGTGCTGCGGACGAGGGAGTCGGTGGCCTCAGGTAGGTGAGGTGGTATGCCGGCTAAGTACGGCTGGGATATTCCGGTGCGGTGGTCCGGCAGGTGAGAGATGATGGGCCTGGAGTATTGCGACAGATTTTTTGCGGAAATGGGGAAGACGAATGGAAGGCGGTAGACTATATATATCAGAGGGGGTGTGTAAATTACGAACGAGACCCCAACCAACGCCGGCTTCACTTGTCTGCCTTTGCGTCATTGCTAATAGGGTCGAAAGGGAATTCGAAATATGTGTATGGAGGCGGGAGTTTTGGCGCTCAACTCGTATTTTGAATCTCCCTGGTGTATAAGCAGTACAGTATACTAGATATTGAATCATAGACCAGGGAAGACAAGTACAGTAGTACAAAAATACTGTAATGTCTACATTGCATGATGCTGATCTACCTTGCGTTAGTGTTTGTACTTTGTAGTGGTAGCTAAGTGGTGCAAAGAAGACATATTTGTAATTTCTACAACTTAGATATGTCTTTATACATCCGTATTAGACAAAACTAAGACACCTCCTTTTAGACGAAGGTAATATTAATTTTGAATCTCTTTGTACTAATGTTGATGATTTTTAATAGATCTTCAGAGTTTCGTAGAAAAAAACTAGGCTCCTCTCGAGAAACAAATAAGCATACAATTAATTAAGTACGTGGGCGGTTATTATTATTTTAACAGGGAAACTGCATTCGTGCCCTATGGCCCGTCATCTTCAAAACCGTCCAAATGCATGCATCTAGCGACGGGCGGTTTCCAGGCCCTGGCGTGGCGGTTAACATTCGTCTTCCTCATTTCGTCTTCCTCATTTCGTCTTCTCCCTGACACTCTCGCCTGTGCCCCTCTCTCGCTACCCTCCATGGAAGCGTTCTACCAAGGACACACTTTCCTCGCTCATGGAACAACCACCATTACGGCGAACTATACCAATATGGCGTCTAAGGTGGAGGAACACATCAACAAAATCGAGTTGATACTGGAGAAAGAAGACTCGTACAAAATTGTTGGCCTAGACGTAGAGTACACCTATGGGCCTGAACAGAAGGCTGCCCTCATACAGTTGTGCATGGGCACAGACTGCCTCCTGTACCAGATTTCCTCGGCCGACCAGCCCTGCCCCAAACTCGCTGACTTTCTTGGCAGGCCTGACATAACATTTGCAGGTGTTGACATCGGCAACGACATTACCAGGCTTGGGCGTTGCAACCTCTCAGTGGCGAACTTCGTGGACATCCAGAAAAGGTGGAAGCCTGCCGATTCCACTAGTAACAATAAGGATTCGTTGGCTGACTATGCTGCGGCCATTATAGACAGCCAGTACAAATCTATCATGAAAAAACTTACGAAAGAGGAACACAAGCTGTGGAAGCAGGTGCCCTTGTCCATGAAGCATATCCTGTATGCAAGCATCGACGCATACGCAACATATGAGGTATACAGGCGAATAGTGAACTTTGAGAAGGGTCAACAAAAATTGGCGGAATTCCAGGACAGCGGGAGTAAGAAGAAGAAGAAGAAGAAGAAGAAGAAGAAGAAGAGCAACATGGTACAGGCTGTGGAAGCTGAAGAGGAAGACCACTGAAAAGGATAGCCTAGTGTTAAAAGTAGTACAGTACTAGTATGTATACGATCGTGTGTGTATGCACCCAGTGATAAGTAGTACAGTATATTTTATCTTGCAAGTAGTTTTAAAAGTAGTACAGTACTACTGTAGTATGTACGATCGTGTGTGTATGCTCCCAGTGTCATGAGTACATAACTGATGATAATAATACTAATATGTATGGTAGATCTTTTTTTATCTTGCATACTCCCTACGATCCATAATAAGTGTGCCGTTTCACTCTAACAGCATCCACTGTGTTGTCCACAACAGCTATCCTCGTCCACAAGCAATAAGTGTAGTCCATGCCCATATATAGAGTGGACACGTACAAGCTTTTGGTTGCCCATAAGTAAATAGTAATTATTTTACTCTGTGCTCTGTCTTGCATGTGTGTACTTCTAACAAATATGTGCGTCCCAGCGTGTGCCAAAGTTAACCTTATACTGAGTATATTGTACTATAGTATTACTCCCTCCGATCCACATTACTTGATGCTAAAATGGAAGTATCTATAGTTACAATATGTCTAGATACATCTACATTAGAGTCATCTAAACCATGATTAAGCCGAACCTCTGCCCCAAGACATGACATCTCTTCTACGTAGTAGAATGCTCTCCGTCCATAATAAAATATAATCAATGGATGGGACTGGATACCTTTGTTGGGAAGGTATCGTCACCTGCCGAGTAGGGTGTATGTAGGCATCCTATCACGATCCAGTAGTAATATCCATCTCCCAGTGACCCAGTCTATGTATGTGTCTTGTCTTGTCGATCCATGGACATGGCACCTACGAGGTACTCCACTGCTGATGATTTTGTAGAGTACGTATATTTATATGAGCACGATGCTTTGTACAAAGTTGTCCCGGTCACCTCAAGGTTGCATTAGCAGGACGAAAAACAGTTAGTCCCTTTCTATATAAGGAGTACTTATTTTGAGGATTAATTGTTCTCCTTCTCGATGCGAATGTAGAAACGCAGCAGCTTGGAAGGTCCACCAAGCACCTGGTACAGCGGCGGTACCGAGAGGAACGACGTGAGTTCATCAAACGCGACGTCGCCCGGCAAGGCGCAGCTCGACGCCTCCAATGACACATTCACGGTGTCCGCCCTGCTCCTCGAGTGCGCCAACGAGCACGACGCCGGCCCATTCGCCCACATCTTTGCCGTGTACAGAGGCCACACGCACGCGGCCGCCCTAACGCACACGGTAGACACGATGGTGGTCGAAGTCGAACCGAGCACGCCGATGATCAGGACGAACACGGCGCCGTCCTCCCCTTCGGCGATGATCCGCAGGCACGGCGAACCCGGCACCGGCACCAGCACCTCGAACACTTTGGTCGTGTTGTACGGCGGGAGCTTGTGCACTTGGATCGAGTGGGCCGCTGCAAAGTGGGCGACGAGCGCTGTTGGCGGGGCGGCGAAGTCGCAGCCGGGCTCCGTGCAAGCGCAAGGGGCGTGCGGGCATGCAATCTTGTGGTCGTGGACCTGGTGGTAGGCCACCAAGCTCCCGCAGCTGCTGTGGGGGCACTCAACCGTCGCCGCTGATACGACGGCGTCCATTGCCGGGTCGTGCTCGAATCCGCCGCGGGGTTCCACGCACCTATGGCACCGGTTCCCGGGAAGCTCGCTGAGGCAGCGGCCGCAGGCCAAATGATTACCCTTGCACTGCACAAATCAAAGTTCGTGGATTGCCATTTTTGCAGTAGTGAACCCACAAAAGAAACATCAATGGAGTGTGGGAGGGAAAGGGATCGACCTTGAAGACGGGGGGCTTGAGGGGCTGGGAGCAGAAAATGCAGTGAAGCACGGTGGAGTCCATCTTCAGGGTAACGGTGACAGTTTCCAGCATTGCGAGCGCGCGAGGAGTATGTGGCCTATCGATGGCCTCTCTTATCTCCTAGCCTCGAGGCTGGAGTACTCTATTTAAGGGGATGGGAAGGGATTTTGCTTAAGACGAGGAAAACCCAATATAGTACCTCCATCTCAAAGCTTAGCTTATATTATTTTTAGAAAGTCAAATTATGTCAAAATTGACTAAGCATTTACCGAAAATCATGGTAGTTAAAAAATGTGTATCTCCACCATCATACTATTTGAGACTATATTTGTGATGGTAATAGGCACAACTACATACACAAAAATTGACATCATCTGATTATTAGTTATTTGGACTGCGGGATGAACTTTTTGGAACTGTGCATTAAGCACCGGTAACCACTTAGGGCTTCTTTGATTCATAGGATTGACATAGGAATTATGTTGGATTTGATTCCTATGGGAAAATTTCAATCCTACACCTTTCCTATTTCTACACTCTCCACATTCCTTTGAATCAAAGCAGCAGTGCTTCTTTGTTTTTTATAGTAAGTGAAAGGACATCTAAAAAACAGGAGAAATGATCTGGAAGTGCACATAGTTTTATATAAATCAGATGGAGGGGTTACAATTACATATAGTTGGAGTATTCACTTCCGATTCACAAAAAAAAGGAGTATTCACTTCCACGCTGCATTATTATTAAGTACAGTATAAGTACTACTACAAACAGTTCAGCACAAATATGAAACGAAGAATCCATAAAAAAATAGCAGCCGTACGAACAATCAAGTACTTTTCATCGAAATTTATCATTCCTCATGACAAATTGACAGTTTTTTCAACTACGCAAAGTAGCAGTAGCTACATCTGCTTGCATATGCGAATGTAGAAACGCAGCTCCTTGGACGATCCAGCACCAACGAGGTATGGCCCCGGCACAACGAGGAACGACGTGAGCTCCTCAAACACGACAGCGCCCGGCGACGCGCTGCCAGAAGCATCGGCAGACATCTTCACGACATCCCGCCTGCAGTCCGATTTCGAGGACGGCGGCGGGCCGTGCGCCCAGATCTTCACCCTGTAGAGCGGCCACACGGATGTGGCCGAACTGACGCATACCAAAGACAAGACAATGGCCGGGCCGAGCGCGTCGATGTACAGGACGAACACGGAGCCGTCATCCCCTTCGACGACGAGCAGCCTGCACGGCGAGCACGGGTGCGTCATGGTCACCCGGAACTCTATGGACTTGCCATACTCTAACCTGTGCACCTGAATCGAGTGGGCCTCTGCGAGGTGAACGAGGAGCGCTGACGGTGGGGCGGCGAAGTCGCAGCCCTGCTCCGTGCAGTTGCACCGGCCGTGCGGGCACGCGATCTGGTGGCTTAGGGACTCGTGGTAGCTGACGATGACCCCGCAGCCGTCGTGGGAGCACATGACCTGCGCCGTTCCAGCGATGTTGTACGCGATGGCCTCCAAATTCGTAGCGTTTATTTCCATAGTGCCGTCCATCGCCGCCAGTTGGTTGAATCCGGAGCCGCGCTACTCTTCTTCTGGCGCCGTTTACTTGGAACCTCGCCGACGGTGGCAGGCGGCAGGCCTCATACCACGCTGCAACTCCGATCAATATTAATTGATGGTAAAATGGATGTATCTACAACTATAATGTGTATAGATGCATCTATATTACCATCAAATAATATGAATCGGAGGGAGTACAAGGAATGACAGTTTAGCACAAGTGACACCAGCAAATAAAAATCAATGGACTCTCAGAGGAAAAGGGGGCGACCTTGTTGAACTTGGGGCAAATCAATGGAGTCTGACAGACAAATGATGCGATAGAGAGAGAGAGAGAGAGAGAGAGAGAGAGAGAGAGAAAGTGTGTGTGTGTGTCCGTGGCGCGGGGGGGGGGGCGTTTGTTCACTTCTTTGTTTAAAACGAGGATTCGTACAAGGTAATAGAGCCCGCATGCTCGGCTGGGTAGACAGCCAGGAGTGACCCCAACATGGTCGTGCCACAAGGATTCATGTCAAATGAAAAGGGAAGCATGTATCTTTGAATCTTGTCAAATCCTAGGTTTGACCAAGATAATTTAAACAAGTTTAAAACAAGAAAATGAAAAGGGAAGCATGTATCCTTCTTAGTCACTCTAAAATGAAGTTTTTGGGAGGTTTTTGAAATTTCCATGTTTGAAACCCAAAACCACTTCTCTTCATGCTTGACTTCATAAGACGGAGATTAGGGGTTAGGGGGTAGATACATGATTTGTATGGTTTGATATGTCTAGACCTTGTTTATCAATTTTAATGCTTACTATATGACATAAGAAGACTATGTGATTTTGTTTTTCATTTTTCTGTTTTTTTATTTTTCTGCCCATTTGAATCTTGGTCAAATCCTAGGTTTGACCAAGATTTAGACAAGTTTAACACGTAAATGATTTAACTTGGATTTCCTACCCTTGAATCCATAGGAAACTTTGTTCTAATGCACTATTATAATCAACCGAGTTTTTACACCAACAGGTCTGTCACACATACCCTTCGGGTACCCATTATTGGTATACCTGGATCGGCTCGGCCCAATATGGAGAAGGCCCAACAAGGCAACCCGAAGAAGTAGTCGACTAGGACTCTTGTAAAACCCTAGGCTGGTTGCATATATAAAGCTAGCCAGGGCACCCGAAATAAGGAGGCCAAGATATAGACATAGAGATAGACAACATAGCTACGCCGATGGCGGCACCCTGTAAAGATACTTGTGTTCATATAGTGGATTGCTAGCAGCACGTAGGGATCCTCCACCGAGGGGACCCGAAGCTGGGTACGTCGTGTGCCTAATCTCGTCCCCGGAATCTCCATCGTCGCTCTCCCCCAAGTCTACAATACGTAGGCATTGCCGAGGTGATCCCTCGTCAATTGGCGCCGTCTGTGGGAATCGCGGCGACTGGATTTTGTTATCCGGGCGGGATCCTCATCTGCATCGGTAGTTAGATTGCATCTGGTCGGTGATCAGCGATTAACTCCAGCGACTTCTTGGAAAAATAGTCTGGGGTTCCTTACGCTCCAAATCATGGTTTACTTCGGCACGTCGGATCTACGCCAACGAAGTGCCGGCAGCAAGTTTACCTATGGGCGGGCAACTATATCCCGTGGCGATCAAGTTGCGCAGCTGGCAGCAGTGCGGCCGCGAAATCATTCTCGACAAGATCGGATCGTCAAGGCAAAAGTGTTGGAGTCTGAGTGCAGCTTGCGGGCGAACAGAGGAATTATTTGTTCTATGGTTCTATTTGACCGATTCGTTGAGTCGCCTGGCGCACTTCTGTCTTCATTGCGTCAATTAAGCTGTCATGGTGTTAATTCGTTGCATGGAATTAGCGGCCAGTGCTAATTACATGCATAAGATCCGCAAGGTATTACTCCGTACAAGGCAGGATGGCAGGCACAAGCACGAGAAAACCAGGTGATTTTTTTCCAATTGATGGCTCCATGGCACAAATTACTTTTTCAAGTCAATATAAGTACATACTAGCACTATATCAATATGCGAAAGATCAGCACGTCTATCTTAATTAAATTTCGTCTACATTAATCTCCTGATGGGTTTGCTCATGCGAGGAACACGACATGGAGAAAACCAGCCACGGCAGCGAGCACACATATCCGTGCATATACCAAAACATACACACGTGTCTTGGCGACCCGACGAGATCGAGAAGGCGCATAAATGGCGGGAATCATCATCGTTACCAACATCATCTGCGAGATCGCTGATGAGAAAAAGTTCGGCGCAATAAGCGCATCAAGCAATGCCGCGCGACGTGATGATTAGCCAATCAAGTATGCACGGCTCGATACGCTCTATCGAGTGCGCAAGTTGTGCCTGGGAAAATGCACACATGATTGGACACGAGCATGACTGGAGGCGCCCCATCCAATCTCATCTTCTCTCTCATATATTAACTACCTTATGCAGAACTTTTTAAACTAATCAGTTGAATATGACTTGTTTCTATGTGTATGCATCGAGAACTTGGCCAAGTTCGGGTGGTACTTTTCGCGAGCATCCAGCAAGAGCGCCGGCGGACCGATCCATGTTAATCAGCAGCGCCAAACAAAGCAGTCAGGAACACAATGGAAGGTACAAAGAACTTGGTCAAATTAAGTATGGAAGGCGGACCCGCATGTCGCGGATTTGTTCATCACGCACTCGCCAGCGCGTACTAGATACCGCGGATTCATCACCGCGAACCCCAGTCCGACGCAAAGATCATCAGACTTCTGCGCTCCAATACAATTTCACGGCGTACTAGCCTCGCCCGGGGGTTCGCCTGCCGCGAACCCGACGATTCTCTCCTCCATGCCGACTACTTCCACCGTGTCAAATATTTTCGGCTAAACGCCGCACGGCTCCGCTGCATCCGTCTGCTTCTTCAACTCCATCTGCCGGACGGCCTACTTTCACGCCGATTCCATCGCATCCAATGATAAAGCTAAGTGTTTCTCTTTCAACAATCAATTATTATTTATTTTCGCCGCACCCGACAATTGGGGATGCGCCATTACATCGGTTACTGTAAATACACTCGATTACTAGGTTACTGTGAATGGATTTTATTTTCTATGGTTATCTAGCATTGACCCAATGAACTTTCGGGCCAAGGGATTCATTTATATGTGGATTCAGTTTTTAATGGTTGTCGGTGGATTCATTTCCTTCGGTTTAGTGGATTTCCTTTCTTCGGCTCTAGATATATTTTCTTCGGCTCAGTGGAATTATTTTCTTCGACTTAGTGGATTTATCTTCTTCGGCTCAGTGGATTTATTCTCTCTGGATTACTGGATTGGTTTTCTTTGGGTTATTATTGGTTCACTTATACAATATTACCCGACGCGTTTCCGGGTCAATGGATTCATCTTCTATGGTTATTACTGGAACTATTTTCTTCGGCTCAATGGATTCATCCTCTATGATATCAACGGATTCATCTTTTATGGTTATTACTGGATTCTTCGGGTCAATGGATTCATCTTCTATGGTTATTACTGGAACTATTTTCTTCGGCTCAATGGATTCATCCTCTATGATATTGGCGGATTCATCTTCAATATATGCTTCATGGTTAATGGCGTAATCTTCAATGTGGATTCATCTCAAATACTTCATCTTGGACTCATCTCCAGTGCTTCATTTTTTATGGCGTAATCTTCAATGGTTCAATCTTCAAACGAATTCATCTCCAATGGCGTAAATTTTCGGCTGATTCATATTATATTATTGTCAATGGATTCATCCTCAAATGGCTTCACCTTATATGACTCCGCCCGTAAATTTCTTCCGACATCATGGTTAAACACTCGGGGGCTCGACAACAACTTCGCCTCGAGTAACAACGGTGACACGACGTCTAAGCAACAATCATGACATCACCTCAGCAACGCTCGGGGGCTCGGCTATTTCTTCATCAACAATTTCGCGGCATCCACTTTTGCTATTTGATGGTTTCTACTTTGGCGAGATTTCTTATCTACACTCGAAGATTTCATCATGCATCAGCTTCGTCGTGTCCAAAAAGCTAAGTGTTCTTTTATTTTGCACAAAGTTGATTATCATTTACTTTTGCCGCACCCGACGCTCGGGGGCTGCGCGACATATATTCACTTTATATATCATCGAATCCGAGCATCTGACACCGCATGCGAAAAAGAGAGTCAAAGAAAAGATAGAAAAAGTTTGTTTATTTATGCAGGAGAAAGCCGACGAAATTGTCTACAAAAGAGAACCCGACGAAATTGTCTACAGGGAGAACTCGACGAAATTGTCTTCAAGAAAGGAGGAACCCGACGAATTCAAAAGAACACCCGACGAAATCTTTTTCAGGGAGGAACCCGACGAAATCAAAAGAGAACCCGACGAAATCTTCTTCGGGGGGAAACCCGATGAAATCTTGAGAGAACTCGTCGAAATTGTCTTCAAGAGAGAACCCAACAAATTTGCCTCAAAGAGGACCCGAAGAATTATCTTCAAGGAGGTCCCGAAAAATTATCTTCAAGAAGGTCCGGAAAAATTATCTTCAAGAAAGACCCGACGAATTGTCCTCAAGGAGGACCCGAAGAAATTTTCTTCAAGAAAGAACTCGACGAAATTTTCATCAAGGAAGAAAAAAAAAGAGAGATGGACAAATCTTCGGGTCCATTGACTCGTCATATTCTTCCGAGCAAGAGCATCGGTGATGAACCCGACAATATAGAAGAATCCAATATATTCGGCTGTCTCATCAAGCCCGAGAGAAAAATAGAAGAACCCGCAAAATGGGTCATTGCATCAGCCGAACAAGGCACTTGACAAAATATTCTCAGAGCGCCAAAGTAGCGAACAATCTCTGAATGCCGCAAAACTCTGCGAAGGTAAGACCCCAGATCCGTTCTGTGTGGCGTGGCATCGCCAAAGACTGCGCTCTGCTACTTTTTTCCGTATCAACAGATACGAAGAAAAATCCTAACGGACGCGTTAGGTACCCGATAAATATGACTGGGACTCGACAGAATGGTAAGACCTTAAGCGGCACCTGTCGAAGTTTACACCAGTATCCCGAGATCATGTCCAGGGACGTGATCTTGAAGTAGGTTTTTGCGGATTGCCACTAGAGCAGTTAACTAGTACCTGATCCGTCAGATGAACTAGCCCCAACTACCATTATCCCTGTACAATATAGAGATCAATGTCAAATAAAAGTAGCAATGGCCTGGATTCGATAAAAAGAGGGGCTGCGCCAAGTTCTTTATCGAGTAGTACAACTTGAGCCTATGCCTAGGTGCAAGCACCTGCCCATAGGCTCGGGGGCTACTCTTATCGAGAGCATTGTTCACTCTCCCGACAAGATACAAGAGGAAAAATTATGGGGTCGATTAAAAGCAAGTTGAGCCTACACCCAAGTGCAAACACTTGGCTGTAGCCTCGGGGGCTACTCCCATCGGGAGCGCTGGTCGCGCACCCGATAGAAAAATAACTTCGACAGCATCTACGACAATCAAGCTTTGTAGACTCAACTCGATTCTACGATTCGAGTGGAGCCTACTCCCATCGGGAGCCCATGGATTTCATCAAGTCCTCCAGAAATATAGTTAAGTTCTTCATCGAGTAGTACAACTTGAGTCTATGCCCAAGTGCAAGCACTTGCCCATAGACTCGGGGGCTACTCCCATCGGGAGCGCTGCCGCGCACCCGATAATTTCAAGAATCGTCGACATCATCTACGCTACACATGATCTACGACATGGACCTCGCCTTGTATTTCTTCGACTTCGGAGATGATTATGCTTGGAGTCTCTACGCAAGTCTTCGACTTCCCTAGACACTCGGGGGCTACTGACATGGGTATACCCTTCGGGTACCCATTATTGGTATACCTGGATCGGCTCGGCCCAATATGGAGAAGGCCCAACAAGGCAACCCGAAGAAGTAGTCGACTAGGACTCTTGTAAAACCCTAGGCTGGTTGCATATATAAAGCTAGCCAGGGCACCCGAAATAAGGAGGCCAAGATATAGACATAGAGATAGACAACATAGCTACGCCGATGGCGGCACCCTGTAAAGATACTTGTGTTCATATAGTGGATTGCTAGCAGCACGTAGGGATCCTCCACCGAGGGGACCCGAAGCTGGGTACGTCGTGTGCCTAATCTCGTCCCCGGAATCTCCATCGTCGCTCTCTCCCGAAACCCAAGTCTACAATACGTAGGCATTGCCGAGGTGATCCCTCGTCAGTCACTTACGTGTGGTGCCCACGCGTGAGGTCCCACACTTCAGTGAGCACAAGTCACGTGCAGTTACGCAAAGTCCCAGCCATCTTCTTTGTCAAGAGAAGACGCATCGATGCGTATTGGAAGTCTGTGGGTCCTTCTGGATCCTTCGGTTGTCCCTCTCACAAAAAAACAAATATCTCTCATTCTCGGCCTCGCTCGACTCGCCGCTCGACTGCGCTCGCTCGCACCTCCTGCTCACCGACAAACCCTGCACAAAAGTCAACATCATCACCCGAAAAAGGGGAGACACCCCTTCTTCTCTCCTTCCGAGTGATCCCTCTTCCTCCGTGTTTCACTCGACGGGCAAACACCCATGTGCTGCATAGTAATAATAAAAAGGTAGTAGAAAAATCGATATACGAATCTATAATTAAATAGGTTAAACTCGGGTTTTGCCCAGTTCTACAGATCAAGGGTTCAAAAAAATCCAACTACGGGGTTCGAACAACACGATTCTAATCCAAGAATTTTTTCGACCTCATCCAAATGGCCTCAAATTATAGGGTTAGCATCTAGTGCAGTTTGTGTGAAAATGTATGCACTATGTGTGCTATAACTTGTATGTCTTTCAAATTTGAACCAAATTTGAATAAGTTTGAAATATTTGAAAAGGGGCTTTTGGGAGGTTTTTGAAATTTCCATGTTTGAAACCCAAAACCACTTCTCTTCATGCTTGACTTCATAAGACAGAGTTTAGGGGTTAGGGGTATAGATACATGATTTGTCTGGTTTGAATATGTCTAGACCTTGTTTATCAACTTTAATGCTTACTATATAACATAAGAAAACTATTTGCTTTGGTTTTTATTTTTGCTGATTTTTTTTCAATTTTGATGCCCATTTGAATCTTGGTCAAATCCTAGGTTTGACCATGGTTTAAACAAGTTTAAATCATGAATATGAAAAAATAAGCATCTATCCTTCTTAGTCACCCCAAAATGTAGCTCTTGGGAGGGTTTTTGAAATTTCCATGTTTGGAACAAAAAAACCACTTCTCTTCATGCATGCTTGACTTCATAAGACAGAGTTTAGGGTTAGGGGTGTAGATATATACATGATTTTCTAGTTTGAATATGTCTAGACCTGTTTATCAACTTTAATGCTAACTATAGACATAAGAAGACTATGTGCTTTGGTTTTTCATTTTTCTGTTTTTTTCTGAATTTTATTCCCATATATTTGAATCTTGGTCAAATCCTAGGTTCAACCAAGATTTAAACAAGTTTAAAACATGAAAATTAAAAGGTAAGCATGTATCCTTCTTAGTCACTCTAAAATGAAGCTTTTGGGATGTTCTTGAAATTTCCATGTTTGAAACCCAAAACGACTTCTCTTCATGCTAGACTTCATAAGATCGACGGGGGGTAGATACATGATTTGTCTGGTTTGGATATACCTAGACCTCGTTTATCAACTCGAATGCTTACGATATGACATATATAAGAAGACTATGTGCTTTTGTTTTTCATTTTTCTGATTTTTTTGAATTTTGTGCCCACCCATTTGTATCTTGGTCAAATCCTAGGTTTGATAATGATTTAAACAAGTTTAAAATATGAAAATGCAAATGTAAGCATGGATCCTTCTTAGTCTGTCTAAAATGAAGCTTTTGGGAGGTTTTTGAAATTTCCATGTTTGAAACCCAAAACCACTTCTCTTCACATGCTTGACTTCATAAGACATAGTTAATTAATTTAGGGCTTAGGGGGTATAGATACATGATTTGTGTGGTTTGAATATGTATGGACCTTGTTTATCAAATTCAATGCTTACTATATGACATAAGAAAACTATTTGCTTTGGTTTTTCTTTTTTCTGATTTTTTTTCAAATTTGATGCCCATTTGAATCTGCTTGTCAAATCCTAGGTTTGACGACCAAGATAATTTAAACAAGTTTAAAACATGAAAATGAAAAGGGAAGCATGGATCCTTCTTAGTCACTCTAAAATGAAGCTTTTGGGAGGTTTTTGAAATTTCCATGTTTGAAACCCAAAACCACTTCTCTTCACATGCTTGACTTCATAAGATAGATCGAGTTTAGGGGTTAGGGGGTATAGCTACATGATTTGTCTGGTTTGAATATGTCTAGACCTTGTTTATCAACTTTAATGCTTACTATATGACATAAGAAAACTATTTGCTTTGGTTTTCCTTTTTGCTGATTTTTTTTCAATTTTGATGCCCATTTGAATCTTGTCTAATCCTAGGTTTGACCAAGATAATTTAAACAAGTTTAAAACATGAAAATGAAAAGGGAAGCATGTATCCTTCTTAGTCACTCTAAACTCGGGTTTTGCCCAGTTCTACAGATCAAGGGTTCAAAAAAATCCAACTACGGGGTTCGAACAACACGATTCTAATCCAAGAATTTTTTCGACCTCATCCAAATGGCCTCAAGCTATAGGGTTAGCATCTAGTGCAGTTTTTGTGAAAATGTATGCACTATGTGTGCTATAACTTGTATGTCTTTCAAATTTGAACCAAATTTGAATAAGTTTGAAATATTTGAAAAGGGGCTTTTGGGAGGATTTTGAAATTTCCATGTTTGAAACCCAAAACCACTTCTCTTCATGCTTGACTTCATAAGACGGAGTTTAGGGGTTAGGGGTAGATACATGATTTGTATGGTTTGATATGTCTAGACCTTGTTTATCAACTTTAATGCTTACTATATGACATAAGAAGACTATGTGATTTTGTTTTTCATTTTTCTGTTTTTTTATTTTTCTGCCCATTTGAATCTTGGTCAAATCCTAGGTTTGACCAAGATTTAGACAAGTTTAACACGTAAATGAGTTAACTTGGATTTCCTACCCTTGAATCCATAGGAAACTTTGTTCTAATGCACTATTATAATCAACCGAGTTTTTACACCAACAGGTCTGTCACTTACGTGTGGTGCCCACCCTTGAGGTCCCACACTTCAGTGAGCACAAGTCACGTGCAGTAGGTACGCAAACTCCCATCCATCTTCTTTGTCAAGAGAAGACGCATCAGATGCGTATTGGAAGTCTGTGGGTCCTTCTGGATCCTTCGGTTGTCCCTCTCACAAAAAAAAATCTCTCTCATTCTCGGCCTCGCTCGACTCGCTCGCTCGCTCGCACCTCCTGCTCACTGACAAACCCTGCACAAAAGTCAACATCATCACCCGAAAAAGGGGAGACACCCCCTTCTTCTCTCCTTCCGAGTGATCCCTCTTCCTCCGTGTTTCACTCGACGGGCAAACACCCATGTGCTGCATAGTAATAATAAAAAGGTAGTAGAAAAATCGATATACGAATCTATAATTAAATAGGTTAAACTCGGGTTTTGCCCAGTTCTACAGATCAAGGGTTCAAAAAAAAATCCAACTACGGGGTTCGAACAACACGATTCTAATCCAAGAATTTTTTCGACCTCATCCAAATGGCCTCAAATTATAGGGTTAGCATCTAGTGCAGTTTGTGTGAAAATGTATGCACTATGTGTGCTATAACTTGTATGTCTTTCAAATTTGAACCAAATTTGAATAAGTTTGAAATATTTGCAAAGGGGCTTTTGGGAGGTTTTTCAAATTTCCATGTTTGAAACCCAAAACCACTTCTCTTCATGCTTGACTTCATAAGACAGAGTTTAGGGGTTAGGGGTATAGATACATGATTTGTCTGGTTTGAATATGTCTAGACCTTGTTTATCAACTTTAATGCTTACTATATAACATAAGAAAACTATTTGCTTTGGTTTTTATTTTTGCTGATTTTTTTTTCAATTTTGATGCCCATTTGAATCTTGGTCAAATCCTAGGTTTGACCATGGTTTAAACAAGTTTAAATCATGAATATGAAAAAATAAGCATCTTTCCTTCTTAGTCACCCCAAAATGTAGCTCTTGGGAGGGTTTTTGAAATTTCCATGTTTGGAACAAAAAAAACCACTTCTCTTCATGCATGCTTGACTTCATAAGACAGAGTTTAGGGTTAGGGGTGTAGATATATACATGATTTTCTAGTTTGAATATGTCTAGACCTGTTTATCAACTTTAATGCTAACTATAGACATAAGAAGACTATGTGCTTTGGTTTTTCATTTTTCTGTTTTTTTCTGAATTTTATTCCCATATATTTGAATCTTGGTCAAATCCTAGGTTCAACCAAGATTTAAACAAGTTTAAAACATGAAAATTAAAAGGTAAGCATGTATCCTTCTTAGTCACTCTAAAATGAAGCTTTTGGGATGTTCTTGAAATTTCCATGTTTGAAACCCAAAACGACTTCTCTTCATGCTAGACTTCATAAGATCGACGGGGGTAGATACATGATTTGTCTGGTTTGGATATACCTAGACCTCGTTTATCAACTCGAATGCTTACGATATGACATATATAAGAAGACTATGTGCTTTTGTTTTTCATTTTTCTGATTTTTTTGAATTTTGTGCCCACCCATTTGTATCTTGGTCAAATCCTAGGTTTGATAATGATTTAAACAAGTTTAAAATATGAAAATGCAAATGTAAGCATGGATCCTTCTTAGTCTGTCTAAAATGAAGCTTTTGGGAGGTTTTTGAAATTTCCATGTTTGAAACCCAAAACCACTTCTCTTCACATGCTTGACTTCATAAGACATAGTTAATTAATTTAGGGCTTAGGGGGTATAGATACATGATTTGTGTGGTTTGAATATGTATGGACCTTGTTTATCAAATTCAATGCTTACTATATGACATAAGAAAACTATTTGCTTTGGTTTTTCTTTTTTCTGATTTTTTTTCAAATTTGATGCCCATTTGAATCTGCTTGTCAAATCCTAGGTTTGACGACCAAGATAATTTAAACAAGTTTAAAACATGAAAATGAAAAGGGAAGCATGGATCCTTCTTAGTCACTCTAAAATGAAGCTTTTGGGAGGTTTTTGAAATTTCCATGTTTGAAACCCAAAACCACTTCTCTTCACATGCTTGACTTCATAAGATAGATCGAGTTTAGGGGTTAGGGGGTATAGCTACATGATTTGTCTGGTTTGAATATGTCTAGACCTTGTTTATCAACTTTAATGCTTACTATATGACATAAGAAAACTATTTGCTTTGGTTTTCCTTTTTGCTGATTTTTTTTCAATTTTGATGCCCATTTGAATCTTGTCTAATCCTAGGTTTGACCAAGATAATTTAAACAAGTTTAAAACATGAAAATGAAAAGGGAAGCATGTATCCTTCTTAGTCACTCTAAACTCGGGTTTTGCCCAGTTCTACAGATCAAGGGTTCAAAAAATCCAACTACGGGGTTCGAACAACACGATTCTAATCCAAGAATTTTTTCGACCTCATCCAAATGGCCTCAAGCTATAGGGTTAGCATCTAGTGCAGTTTTTGTGAAAATGTATGCACTATGTGTGCTATAACTTGTATGTCTTTCAAATTTGAACCAAATTTGAATAAGTTTGAAATATTTGAAAAGGGGCTTTTGGGAGGATTTTGAAATTTCCATGTTTGAAACCCAAAACCACTTCTCTTCATGCTTGACTTCATAAGACGGAGTTTAGGGGTTAGGGGTAGATACATGATTTGTATGGTTTGATATGTCTAGACCTTGTTTATCAACTTTAATGCTTACTATATGACATAAGAAGACTATGTGATTTTGTTTTTCATTTTTCTGTTTTTTTATTTTTCTGCCCATTTGAATCTTGGTCAAATCCTAGGTTTGACCAAGATTTAGACAAGTTTAACACGTAAATGAGTTAACTTGGATTTCCTACCCTTGAATCCATAGGAAACTTTGTTCTAATGCACTATTATAATCAACCGAGTTTTTACACCAACAGGTCTGTCACTTACGTGTGGTGCCCACCCTTGAGGTCCCACACTTCAGTGAGCACAAGTCACGTGCAGTAGGTACGCAAACTCCCATCCATCTTCTTTGTCAAGAGAAGACGCATCAGATGCGTATTGGAAGTCTGTGGGTCCTTCTGGATCCTTCGGTTGTCCCTCTCACAAAAAAACAAATCTCTCTCATTCTCGGCCTCGCTCGACTCGCTCGCTCGCACCTCCTGCTCACTGACAAACCCTGCACAAAAGTCAACATCATCACCCGAAAAAGGGGAGACACCCCTTCTTCTCTCCTTCCGAGTGATCCCTCTTCCTCCGTGTTTCACTCGACGGGCAAACACCCATGTGCTGCATAGTAATAATAAAAAGGTAGTAGAAAAATCGATATACGAATCTATAATTAAATAGGTTAAACTCGGGTTTTGCCCAGTTCTACAGATCAAGGGTTCAAAAAAAAATCCAACTACGGGGTTCGAACAACACGATTCTAATCCAAGAATTTTTTCGACCTCATCCAAATGGCCTCAAATTATAGGGTTAGCATCTAGTGCAGTTTGTGTGAAAATGTATGCACTATGTGTGCTATAACTTGTATGTCTTTCAAATTTGAACCAAATTTGAATAAGTTTGAAATATTTGCAAAGGGGCTTTTGGGAGGTTTTTCAAATTTCCATGTTTGAAACCCAAAACCACTTCTCTTCATGCTTGACTTCATAAGACAGAGTTTAGGGGTTAGGGGGTAGATACATGATTTGTCTGGTTTGAATATGTCTAGACCTTGTTTATCAACTTTAATGCTTACTATATAACATAAGAAAACTATTTGCTTTGGTTTTTATTTTTGCTGATTTTTTTTCAATTTTGATGCCCATTTGAATCTTGGTCAAATCCTAGGTTTGACCATGGTTTAAACAAGTTTAAATCATGAATATGAAAAAATAAGCATCTTTCCTTCTTAGTCACCCCAAAATGTAGCTCTTGGGAGGGTTTTTGAAATTTCCATGTTTGGAACAAAAAAACCACTTCTCTTCATGCATGCTTGACTTCATAAGACAGAGTTTAGGGTTAGGGGTGTAGATATATACATGATTTTCTAGTTTGAATATGTCTAGACCTGTTTATCAACTTTAATGCTAACTATAGACATAAGAAGACTATGTGCTTTGGTTTTTCATTTTTCTGTTTTTTTCTGAATTTTATTCCCATATATTTGAATCTTGGTCAAATCCTAGGTTCAACCAAGATTTAAACAAGTTTAAAACATGAAAATTAAAAGGTAAGCATGTATCCTTCTTAGTCACTCTAAAATGAAGCTTTTGGGATGTTCTTGAAATTTCCATGTTTGAAACCCAAAACGACTTCTCTTCATGCTAGACTTCATAAGATCGACGGGGGGTAGATACATGATTTGTCTGGTTTGGATATACCTAGACCTCGTTTATCAACTCGAATGCTTACGATATGACATATATAAGAAGACTATGTGCTTTTGTTTTTCATTTTTCTGATTTTTTTGAATTTTGTGCCCACCCATTTGTATCTTGGTCAAATCCTAGGTTTGATAATGATTTAAACAAGTTTAAAATATGAAAATGCAAATGTAAGCATGGATCCTTCTTAGTCTGTCTAAAATGAAGCTTTTGGGAGGTTTTTGAAATTTCCATGTTTGAAACCCAAAACCACTTCTCTTCACATGCTTGACTTCATAAGACATAGTTAATTAATTTAGGGCTTAGGGGGTATAGATACATGATTTGTGTGGTTTGAATATGTATGGACCTTGTTTATCAAATTCAATGCTTACTATATGACATAAGAAAACTATTTGCTTTGGTTTTTCTTTTTTCTGATTTTTTTTTCAAATTTGATGCCCATTTGAATCTGCTTGTCAAATCCTAGGTTTGACGACCAAGATAATTTAAACAAGTTTAAAACATGAAAATGAAAAGGGAAGCATGGATCCTTCTTAGTCACTCTAAAATGAAGCTTTTGGGAGGTTTTTGAAATTTCCATGTTTGAAACCCAAAACCACTTCTCTTCACATGCTTGACTTCATAAGATAGATCGAGTTTAGGGGTTAGGGGGTATAGCTACATGATTTGTCTGGTTTGAATATGTCTAGACCTTGTTTATCAACTTTAATGCTTACTATATGACATAAGAAAACTATTTGCTTTGGTTTTCCTTTTTGCTGATTTTTTTCAATTTTGATGCCCATTTGAATCTTGTCTAATCCTAGGTTTGACCAAGATAATTTAAACAAGTTTAAAACATGAAAATGAAAAGGGAAGCATGTATCCTTCTTAGTCACTCTAAACTCGGGTTTTGCCCAGTTCTACAGATCAAGGGTTCAAAAAAATCCAACTACGGGGTTCGAACAACACGATTCTAATCCAAGAATTTTTTCGACCTCATCCAAATGGCCTCAAGCTATAGGGTTAGCATCTAGTGCAGTTTTTTGTGAAAATGTATGCACTATGTGTGCTATAACTTGTATGTCTTTCAAATTTGAACCAAATTTGAATAAGTTTGAAATATTTGAAAAGGGGCTTTTGGGAGGATTTTGAAATTTCCATGTTTGAAACCCAAAACCACTTCTCTTCATGCTTGACTTCATAAGACGGAGTTTAGGGGTTAGGGGTAGATACATGATTTGTATGGTTTGATATGTCTAGACCTTGTTTATCAACTTTAATGCTTACTATATGACATAAGAAGACTATGTGATTTTGTTTTTCATTTTTCTGTTTTTTTATTTTTCTGCCCATTTGAATCTTGGTCAAATCCTAGGTTTGACCAAGATTTAGACAAGTTTAACACGTAAATGAGTTAACTTGGATTTCCTACCCTTGAATCCATAGGAAACTTTGTTCTAATGCACTATTATAATCAACCGAGTTTTTACACCAACAGGTCTGTCACTTACGTGTGGTGCCCACCCTTGAGGTCCCACACTTCAGTGAGCACAAGTCACGTGCAGTAGGTACGCAAACTCCCATCCATCTTCTTTGTCAAGAGAAGACGCATCAGATGCGTATTGGAAGTCTGTGGGTCCTTCTGGATCCTTCGGTTGTCCCTCTCACAAAAAAAACAAATCTCTCTCATTCTCGGCCTCGCTCGACTCGCTCGCTCGCTCGCACCTCCTGCTCACTGACAAACCCTGCACAAAAGTCAACATCATCACCCGAAAAAGGGGAGACACCCCTTCTTCTCTCCTTCCGAGTGATCCCTCTTCCTCCGTGTTTCACTCGACGGGCAAACACCCATGTGCTGCATAGTAATAATAAAAAGGTAGTAGAAAAATCGATATACGAATCTATAATTAAATAGGTTAAACTCGGGTTTTGCCCAGTTCTACAGATCAAGGGTTCAAAAAAATCCAACTACGGGGTTCGAACAACACGATTCTAATCCAAGAATTTTTTCGACCTCATCCAAATGGCCTCAAATTATAGGGTTAGCATCTAGTGCAGTTTGTGTGAAAATGTATGCACTATGTGTGCTATAACTTGTATGTCTTTCAAATTTGAACCAAATTTGAATAAGTTTGAAATATTTGCAAAGGGGCTTTTGGGAGGTTTTTCAAATTTCCATGTTTGAAACCCAAAACCACTTCTCTTCATGCTTGACTTCATAAGACAGAGTTTAGGGGTTAGGGGTATAGATACATGATTTGTCTGGTTTGAATATGTCTAGACCTTGTTTATCAACTTTAATGCTTACTATATAACATAAGAAAACTATTTGCTTTGGTTTTTATTTTTGCTGATTTTTTTTTCAATTTTGATGCCCATTTGAATCTTGGTCAAATCCTAGGTTTGACCATGGTTTAAACAAGTTTAAATCATGAATATGAAAAAATAAGCATCTTTCCTTCTTAGTCACCCCAAAATGTAGCTCTTGGGAGGGTTTTTGAAATTTCCATGTTTGGAACAAAAAAAACCACTTCTCTTCATGCATGCTTGACTTCATAAGACAGAGTTTAGGGTTAGGGGTGTAGATATATACATGATTTTCTAGTTTGAATATGTCTAGACCTGTTTATCAACTTTAATGCTAACTATAGACATAAGAAGACTATGTGCTTTGGTTTTTCATTTTTCTGTTTTTTTCTGAATTTTATTCCCATATATTTGAATCTTGGTCAAATCCTAGGTTCAACCAAGATTTAAACAAGTTCAAAACATGAAAATTAAAAGGTAAGCATGTATCCTTCTTAGTCACTCTAAAATGAAGCTTTTGGGATGTTCTTGAAATTTCCATGTTTGAAACCCAAAACGACTTCTCTTCATGCTAGACTTCATAAGATCGACGGGGGGTAGATACATGATTTGTCTGGTTTGGATATACCTAGACCTCGTTTATCAACTCGAATGCTTACGATATGACATATATAAGAAGACTATGTGCTTTTGTTTTTCATTTTTCTGATTTTTTTGAATTTTGTGCCCACCCATTTGTATCTTGGTCAAATCCTAGGTTTGATAATGATTTAAACAAGTTTAAAATATGAAAATGCAAATGTAAGCATGGATCCTTCTTAGTCTGTCTAAAATGAAGCTTTTGGGAGGTTTTTGAAATTTCCATGTTTGAAACCCAAAACCACTTCTCTTCACATGCTTGACTTCATAAGACATAGTTAATTAATTTAGGGCTTAGGGGGTATAGATACATGATTTGTGTGGTTTGAATATGTATGGACCTTGTTTATCAAATTCAATGCTTACTATATGACATAAGAAAACTATTTGCTTTGGTTTTTCTTTTTTCTGATTTTTTTTCAAATTTGATGCCCATTTGAATCTGCTTGTCAAATCCTAGGTTTGACGACCAAGATAATTTAAACAAGTTTAAAACATGAAAATGAAAAGGGAAGCATGGATCCTTCTTAGTCACTCTAAAATGAAGCTTTTGGGAGGTTTTTGAAATTTCCATGTTTGAAACCCAAAACCACTTCTCTTCACATGCTTGACTTCATAAGATAGATCGAGTTTAGGGGTTAGGGGGTATAGCTACATGATTTGTCTGGTTTGAATATGTCTAGACCTTGTTTATCAACTTTAATGCTTACTATATGACATAAGAAAACTATTTGCTTTGGTTTTCCTTTTTGCTGATTTTTTTTCAATTTTGATGCCCATTTGAATCTTGTCTAATCCTAGGTTTGACCAAGATAATTTAAACAAGTTTAAAACATGAAAATGAAAAGGGAAGCATGTATCCTTCTTAGTCACTCTAAACTCGGGTTTTGCCCAGTTCTACAGATCAAGGGTTCAAAAAAATCCAACTACGGGGTTCGAACAACACGATTCTAATCCAAGAATTTTTTCGACCTCATCCAAATGGCCTCAAGCTATAGGGTTAGCATCTAGTGCAGTTTGTGTGAAAATGTATGCACTATGTGTGCTATAACTTGTATGTCTTTCAAATTTGAACCAAATTTGAATAAGTTTGAAATATTTGAAAAGGGGCTTTTGGGAGGTTTTTGAAATTTCCATGTTTGAAACCCAAAACCACTTCTCTTCATGCTTGACTTCATAAGACAGAGTTTAGGGGTTAGGGGGTATAGCTACATGATTTGTCTGGTTTGAATATGTCTAGACCTTGTTTATCAACTTTAATGCTTACTATATAACATAAGAAAACTATTTGCTTTGGTTTTTCTTTTTGCTGATTTTTTTCAATTTTGATGCCCATTTGAATCTTGGTCAAATCCTAGGTTTGACCATGGTTTAAACAAGTTTAAATCATGAATATGAAAAAATAAGCATCTATCCTTCTTAGTCACCCCAAAATGTAGCTCTTGGGAGGGTTTTTGAAATTTCCATGTTTGAAACAAAAAAACCACTTCTCTTCATGCATGCTTGACTTCATAAGACAGAGTTTAGGGTTAGGGGTGTAGATATAGACATGATTTTCTAGTTTGAATATGTCTAGACATGTTTATCAACTTTAATGCTAACTATAGACATAAGAAGACTATGTGCTTTGGTTTTTCATTTTTCTATTTTTTTTGAATTTTATGCCCATATATTTGAATCTTGGTCAAATCCTAGGTTCAACCAAGATTTAAACAAGTTTAAAACATGAAAATTAAAAGGTAAGCATGTATCCTTCTTAGTCACTCTAAAATGAAGCTTTTGGGATGTTCTTGAAATTTCCATGTTTGAAACCCAAAACGACTTCTCTTCATGCTAGACTTCATAAGATCGATGGGGGGTAGATACATGATTTGTCTGGTTTGGATATATATACCTAGACCTCGTTTATCAACTCGAATGCTTACGATATGACATATATAAGAAGACTATGTGCTTTTGTTTTTCATTTTTCTGATTTTTTTGAATTTTGTGCCCACCCATTTGTATCTTGGTCAAATCCTAGGTTTGATAATGATTTAAACAATTTTAAAATATGAAAATGCAAATGTAAGCATGGATCCTTCTTAGTCACTCTAAAATGAAGCTTTTGGGAGGTTTTTGAAATTTCCATGTTTGAAACCCAAAACCACTTCTCTTCACATGCTTGACTTCATAAGACATAGTTAATTAATTTAGGGCTTAGGGGGTATAGATACATGATTTGTGTGGTTTGAATATGTATGGACCTTGTTTATCAAATTCAATGCTTACTATATGACATAAGAAAACTATTTGCTTTGGTTTTTCTTTTTTCTGATTTTTTTTCAAATTTGATGCCCATTTGAATCTGCTTGTCAAATCCTAGGTTTGACGACCAAGATAATTTAAACAAGTTTAAAACATGAAAATGAAAAGGGAAGCATGGATCCTTCTTAGTCACTCTAAAATGAAGCTTTTGGGAGGTTTTTGAAATTTCCATGTTTGAAACCCAAAACCACTTCTCTTCACATGCTTGACTTCATAAGATAGATCGAGTTTAGGGGTTAGGGGGTATAGCTACATGATTTGTCTGGTTTGAATATGTCTAGACCTTGTTTATCAACTTTAATGCTTACTATATGACATAAGAAAACTATTTGCTTTGGTTTTCCTTTTTGCTGATTTTTTTTCAATTTTGATGCCCATTTGAATCTTGTCTAATCCTAGGTTTGACCAAGATAATTTAAACAAGTTTAAAACATGAAAATGAAAAGGGAAGCATGTATCCTTCTTAGTCACTCTAAACTCGGGTTTTGCCCAGTTCTACAGATCAAGGGTTCAAAAAAATCCAACTACGGGGTTCGAACAACACGATTCTAATCTAAGAATTTTTTCGACCTCATCCAAATGGCCTCAAGCTATAGGGTTAGCATCTAGTGCAGTTTTTGTGAAAATGTATGCACTATGTGTGCTATAACTTGTATGTCTTTCAAATTTGAACCAAATTTGAATAAGTTTGAAATATTTGAAAAGGGGCTTTTGGGAGGATTTTGAAATTTCCATGTTTGAAACCCAAAACCACTTCTCTTCATGCTTGACTTCATAAGACGGAGTTTAGGGGTTAGGGGTAGATACATGATTTGTATGGTTTGATATGTCTAGACCTTGTTTATCAACTTTAATGCTTACTATATGACATAAGAAGACTATGTGATTTTGTTTTTCATTTTTCTGTTTTTTTATTTTTCTGCCCATTTGAATCTTGGTCAAATCCTAGGTTTGACCAAGATTTAGACAAGTTTAACACGTAAATGAGTTAACTTGGATTTCCTACCCTTGAATCCATAGGAAACTTTGTTCTAATGCACTATTATAATCAACCGAGTTTTTACACCAACAGGTCTGTCACTTACGTGTGGTGCCCACCCTTGAGGTCCCACACTTCAGTGAGCACAAGTCACGTGCAGTAGGTACGCAAACTCCCATCCATCTTCTTTGTCAAGAGAAGACGCATCAGATGCGTATTGGAAGTCTGTGGGTCCTTCTGGATCCTTCGGTTGTCCCTCTCACAAAAAAAACAAATCTCTCTCATTCTCGGCCTCGCTCGACTCGCTCGCTCGCTCGCACCTCCTGCTCACTGACAAACCCTGCACAAAAGTCAACATCATCACCCGAAAAAGGGGAGACACCCCTTCTTCTCTCCTTCCGAGTGATCCCTCTTCCTCCGTGTTTCACTCGACGGGCAAACACCCATGTGCTGCATAGTAATAATAAAAAGGTAGTAGAAAAATCGATATACGAATCTATAATTAAATAGGTTAAACTCGGGTTTTGCCCAGTTCTACAGATCAAGGGTTCAAAAAAATCCAACTACGGGGTTCGAACAACACGATTCTAATCCAAGAATTTTTTCGACCTCATCCAAATGGCCTCAAATTATAGGGTTAGCATCTAGTGCAGTTTGTGTGAAAATGTATGCACTATGTGTGCTATAACTTGTATGTCTTTCAAATTTGAACCAAATTTGAATAAGTTTGAAATATTTGCAAAGGGGCTTTTGGGAGGTTTTTCAAATTTCCATGTTTGAAACCCAAAACCACTTCTCTTCATGCTTGACTTCATAAGACAGAGTTTAGGGGTTAGGGGGTATAGATACATGATTTGTCTGGTTTGAATATGTCTAGACCTTGTTTATCAACTTTAATGCTTACTATATAACATAAGAAAACTATTTGCTTTGGTTTTTATTTTTGCTGATTTTTTTTTCAATTTTGATGCCCATTTGAATCTTGGTCAAATCCTAGGTTTGACCATGGTTTAAACAAGTTTAAATCATGAATATGAAAAAATAAGCATCTTTCCTTCTTAGTCACCCCAAAATGTAGCTCTTGGGAGGGTTTTTGAAATTTCCATGTTTGGAACAAAAAAAACCACTTCTCTTCATGCATGCTTGACTTCATAAGACAGAGTTTAGGGTTAGGGGTGTAGATATATACATGATTTTCTAGTTTGAATATGTCTAGACCTGTTTATCAACTTTAATGCTAACTATAGACATAAGAAGACTATGTGCTTTGGTTTTTCATTTTTCTGTTTTTTTCTGAATTTTATTCCCATATATTTGAATCTTGGTCAAATCCTAGGTTCAACCAAGATTTAAACAAGTTCAAAACATGAAAATTAAAAGGTAAGCATGTATCCTTCTTAGTCACTCTAAAATGAAGCTTTTGGGATGTTCTTGAAATTTCCATGTTTGAAACCCAAAACGACTTCTCTTCATGCTAGACTTCATAAGATCGACGGGGGGTAGATACATGATTTGTCTGGTTTGGATATACCTAGACCTCGTTTATCAACTCGAATGCTTACGATATGACATATATAAGAAGACTATGTGCTTTTGTTTTTCATTTTTCTGATTTTTTTGAATTTTGTGCCCACCCATTTGTATCTTGGTCAAATCCTAGGTTTGATAATGATTTAAACAAGTTTAAAATATGAAAATGCAAATGTAAGCATGGATCCTTCTTAGTCTGTCTAAAATGAAGCTTTTGGGAGGTTTTTGAAATTTCCATGTTTGAAACCCAAAACCACTTCTCTTCACATGCTTGACTTCATAAGACATAGTTAATTAATTTAGGGCTTAGGGGGTATAGATACATGATTTGTGTGGTTTGAATATGTATGGACCTTGTTTATCAAATTCAATGCTTACTATATGACATAAGAAAACTATTTGCTTTGGTTTTTCTTTTTTCTGATTTTTTTTCAAATTTGATGCCCATTTGAATCTGCTTGTCAAATCCTAGGTTTGACGACCAAGATAATTTAAACAAGTTTAAAACATGAAAATGAAAAGGGAAGCATGGATCCTTCTTAGTCACTCTAAAATGAAGCTTTTGGGAGGTTTTTGAAATTTCCATGTTTGAAACCCAAAACCACTTCTCTTCACATGCTTGACTTCATAAGATAGATCGAGTTTAGGGGTTAGGGGGTATAGCTACATGATTTGTCTGGTTTGAATATGTCTAGACCTTGTTTATCAACTTTAATGCTTACTATATGACATAAGAAAACTATTTGCTTTGGTTTTCCTTTTTGCTGATTTTTTTTCAATTTTGATGCCCATTTGAATCTTGTCTAATCCTAGGTTTGACCAAGATAATTTAAACAAGTTTAAAACATGAAAATGAAAAGGGAAGCATGTATCCTTCTTAGTCACTCTAAACTCGGGTTTTGCCCAGTTCTACAGATCAAGGGTTCAAAAAAATCCAACTACGGGGTTCGAACAACACGATTCTAATCCAAGAATTTTTTCGACCTCATCCAAATGGCCTCAAGCTATAGGGTTAGCATCTAGTGCAGTTTGTGTGAAAATGTATGCACTATGTGTGCTATAACTTGTATGTCTTTCAAATTTGAACCAAATTTGAATAAGTTTGAAATATTTGAAAAGGGGCTTTTGGGAGGTTTTTGAAATTTCCATGTTTGAAACCCAAAACCACTTCTCTTCATGCTTGACTTCATAAGACAGAGTTTAGGGGTTAGGGGGTATAGCTACATGATTTGTCTGGTTTGAATATGTCTAGACCTTGTTTATCAACTTTAATGCTTACTATATAACATAAGAAAACTATTTGCTTTGGTTTTTCTTTTTGCTGATTTTTTTCAATTTTGATGCCCATTTGAATCTTGGTCAAATCCTAGGTTTGACCATGGTTTAAACAAGTTTAAATCATGAATATGAAAAAATAAGCATCTATCCTTCTTAGTCACCCCAAAATGTAGCTCTTGGGAGGGTTTTTGAAATTTCCATGTTTGAAACAAAAAAACCACTTCTCTTCATGCATGCTTGACTTCATAAGACAGAGTTTAGGGTTAGGGGTGTAGATATAGACATGATTTTCTAGTTTGAATATGTCTAGACATGTTTATCAACTTTAATGCTAACTATAGACATAAGAAGACTATGTGCTTTGGTTTTTCATTTTTCTATTTTTTTTGAATTTTATGCCCATATATTTGAATCTTGGTCAAATCCTAGGTTCAACCAAGATTTAAACAAGTTTAAAACATGAAAATTAAAAGGTAAGCATGTATCCTTCTTAGTCACTCTAAAATGAAGCTTTTGGGATGTTCTTGAAATTTCCATGTTTGAAACCCAAAACGACTTCTCTTCATGCTAGACTTCATAAGATCGATGGGGGGTAGATACATGATTTGTCTGGTTTGGATATATATACCTAGACCTCGTTTATCAACTCGAATGCTTACGATATGACATATATAAGAAGACTATGTGCTTTTGTTTTTCATTTTTCTGATTTTTTTGAATTTTGTGCCCACCCATTTGTATCTTGGTCAAATCCTAGGTTTGATAATGATTTAAACAATTTTAAAATATGAAAATGCAAATGTAAGCATGGATCCTTCTTAGTCACTCTAAAATGAAGCTTTTGGGAGGTTTTTGAAATTTCCATGTTTGAAACCCAAAACCACTTCTCTTCACATGCTTGACTTCATAAGACATAGTTAATCAATTTAGGGGTTAGGGGTATAGATACATGATTTGTGTTGTTTGAATATGTATGGACCTTGTTTATCAACTTCAATGCTTACTATATATATGACATAAGAAAACTATTTGCTTTGGTTTTTCTTTTTTCTGATTTTTTTTTCAATTTTGATGCCCATTTGGATCTTGTCAAATCCTAGGTTTGACGACCAAGATAATTTAAACAAGTTTAAAACATGAAAATGAAAAGGTAAGCATGGATCCTTCTTAGTCACTCTAAAATGAAGCTTTTGGGAGGTTTTTGAAATTTCCATGTTTGAAACCCAAAACCACTTCTCTTCACATGCTTGACTTCAATTCATAAGACAGAGTTTAGGGGTTAGGGGGTATAGCTACATGATTTGTCTGGTTTGATTATGTCTAGACCTTGTTTATCAACTTTAATGCTTACTATATGACATAAGAAAACTATTTGCTTTGGTTTTTTTTTGCTGAATTTTTTTCAATTTTGATGCCCATTTGAATCTTGTCTAATCCTAGGTTTGACCAAGATAATTTAAACAAGTTTAAAACATGAAAATGAAAAGGGAAGCATGTATCCTTCTTAGTCACCCCAAAATGTAGCTCTTAGGATGGTTTTTGAAATTTCCATGTTTGACTTCATAAGACGGAGTTTAGGGGTTAGGGGGTATATATAGATACATGATTTGTGTGGTTTGAATATGTATGGACCTTTTTTTTATCAACTTTACTGCTTACTACATGACATAAGAAGACTATGTGATTTGGTTTTTCATTTTTCTGTTTTTTTATTTTTCTGCCCATTTGAATCTTGGTCAAATCCTATGTTTGACCAAGATTTAGATAAGTTTAACACGTAAATGAGTTAACTTGGATTTCCTACCCTTGAATCCATAGGAAACTTTGTTCTAATGCACTATTATAATCAACCGAGTTTTTACACCAACAGGTCTGTCACTTACGTGTGGTGCCCACCCTTGAGGTCCCACACTTCAGTGAGCACAAGTCACGTGCAGTAGGTACGCAAACTCCCAGCCATCTTCTTTGTCAAGAGAAGACGCATCGATGCGTATTGGAAGTCTGTGGGTCCTTCTGGATCCTTCGGTTGTCCCTCTCACAAAAAAAAAATCTCTCATTCTCGGCCTCGCTCGACTCGCTCGCTCGCTCGCTCGCACCTCCTGCTCACTGACAAACCCTGCACAAAAGTCAACATCATCACCCGAAAAAGGGGAGACACCCCTTCTTCTCTCCTTCCGAGTGATCCCTCTTCCTCCGTGTTTCACTCGACGGGCAAACACCCATGTGCTGCATAGTAATAATAAAAAGGTAGTAGAAAAATCGATATACGAATCTATAATTAAATAGGTTAAACTCGGGTTTTGCCCAGTTCTACAGATCAAGGGTTCAAAAAAAAATCCAACTACGGGGTTTGAACAACACGATTCTAATCCAAGAATTTTTTCGACCTCATCCAAATGGTCTCAAATTATAGGGTTAGCATCTAGTGCAGTTTGTGTGAAAATGTATGCAATATGTGTGATATAACTTGTATGTCTTTCAAATTTGAACCAAATTTGAATAAGTTTGAAATATTTGAAAACGGGCTTAATTTTGGGAGGTTTTTGAACCAAAGAGAAGTGGTATTGGGTTTCAAACATGGAAATTCCAAAAACCTCCCGGCCACGAGCTCCATTTTGGAGTGACTAAGAATGGATCGATTTTACTTAGGTATGTAGTATTGTACATCACAAATGTGAAATGAAACAGATGATGTGAATCTCTATAAACCCTAAACCCTAATTATATTAAACCCCTAGACCCTAACACTAAACCTTATATATATAAACCATAAACCTATATATCACTACCAAAAAATGAGTCATGCGATTCAAATGTTTGGCATTGTTTTCTCGTAGCATGCAAAATGCTCTCACACACACTTCTGGGGAAGCGAGGCCTCAAACACATGGTGCAAAAAAATATGCAGGGTTCTTGTCTAAACATAGAAGTGTATATATGCCATGTTTATTTGGTACTGTTCATAGAGGTATTATGTAAACCACAAATGATATGACTATGCATGCTTTGTTTCGATCTTTTCTATCAATCCCCACACAATAACTTATTAATTCGGCTTGTTTTAAAATTTAGCTAGGTCGAGCAATCTCACGATGCTCTCACCCTGCTTGTTTTAATTTGCTCTAGTACGAGGGTGCGGTGCATGTGTTTGGCCATTATTATATAAAATGTACTTGGCTCGATCCACACATTCAGGCCACACACCCATGTATTTTTTAAATTATTTGTTTGATCTGTACTTCATCTACACACTGTGTCAAATTTGCATTTTATCGGATTTAGCCCAAGAAATTGTATATATATAGATGCACATTGAGATAATTCATGAAACCTTGGAAATGGTCATCCTGTCATGCATGTTTCCCCGCGAATGAAAACTTGATTGGTGGCAGACAAGCAAAAACACATTTATGGGCGACAACCCAAAATGCACATATTTTGCAAAGTATTCATGCTTGCATGATGAAAAGTTGCAAATATATACATAAAATTGGGCCATGATTCAAAAGTTTGGCATGGTTCTTGTGTAGTGGTACCAAGCTCACATGCATGTGGGAGGAAATTTAGCTAGACGAACTCCAACATGGTGCCAATCTACTTGAGGGTTCTTCTCTAAAACACTGGTATGGCATGTTTGGTATTTTCCCTAGATATATGTACTACAAAATGATGAATACTCCATGTTTTTAGATTGCCTTTTTTGAATCACGTGTGCCTTGATTTCAAATCTAGGTCAAATCACTGGGGGAGGGGGATAAACTTGGCTTCATGGAAAAAATAATGTCTTGTAAATGAGATAACTTGGCTTTCCTACCCTTGGATCTATAGGAAACTATGGAGTACTTATACATTATAATAATCACCCGAGTACACCAACTGGTCTGTCACTTACGTGTGGTTCCCATGCGTGAGGTCCCACACTTCAGTGAGCACAGGTCATGTGTCCACCAGTCTAGAGGCTCCCGTTAAAAGAAGAGCCCTCTATATTATTATAAAGAAACATCAATCTCCATAAACATCAATCTCCCTTCTCAGTTCTCAGCTTCTCACTGCTCCCCCCTCGCTCGCGCCGCCGCCGCCACAACCCCCCGCGCCCCTTTCCGATCCCTCATCAGACCTTAGACTATGGAGTTGCCTGTGCCGAAGAAGCAGCCTCTGAAGCCGACGATCCAGTGTATCAACGACTGGTGCGGGAGGGAGATCCCTTACAACGAGGAAGACAAGCACATGATGGCGTGCCCGCACGGCTCTTGCTTCTGCACGCACCCCGGCTGCGAATTCGCCGATTCGAAGGTACCGTTCATCCTACACCTCAGAGAAGCCCACTTGACCGCTGTGGATAGGTTCCCGTACGACGAGGACTTCGGATTTGTTCATCTGAAGGTGCCGGCACCGGGCTCGCCAAAACTACAGCTCATCGGCTACGGGACGGATGGCGCAGTGTTCGCCTTGCACATCCACCCTTGCGGCATGGACACCGCGGTATCCTTCGTGTGCGTCAGGCCGGCGGCGTGCAACTTGCCCCGGTATAGGGTGACAATGTGGGCGAACGGCCCGCCGATGCCGGGGCCGCGTAAGCTTACCGGGGAACACTTGTTTGACGTGGTGAAGGCGGTATTAGAGCCGACGAGCAGCCCGACTCCGGGCACAGTTTCTTTGGGAGATGTCACTTCCTTCCTCTCGGTGCCGCCGCGGTACCTGTGCGGCAATGAATCATCGAAGCAGCTGACTATCTATTTGCGCATCGATAAGGAGTGAGTGAACATAACACTACCCTCAATCTTATTGGGACGATGCTAATGCGGATTTAAGTAATGCTGAATTAATTTGTTTTTCTTGTGACAGGGCGATTAGCAAGGAGAAGAGGATCTCGGTGCACAGCTAGCGACCTATATCTCGGCGTCCACCAAGTGTCCCTGAGTAGGAGATCTTGTTCTGCCTCTTCTTTTGATGTTTAATATTGCTTCATCACCGTAAAAGGAAGGGTGTGTCTGGGGCTTCCTGCTTCAAAGTACTCAGTACAAGGACTAAAAGAGACGTTTTGCTGATGGTTCTTGTCAGGACGGCCGTAGTGTTGGAGGTGGTCATCTACTTCGGTGGGGAAGGACTACTTAGACCTTTATCTAAAAATATTGACGGATTGGATGTATTTTATGTTTACCATGAATTATTCTATGTAATATGTAACCCAATTCGCCGATTAATGCAACTCTGGATCCTTCACTGTCATACGACTACTAAAACAATATAAATAAATAGGCATTTTAAGTTTAATGCACATTTAATCAAGCCACATAATGTTGGCGTACTTGTAAGCAACCAGGTTTACTATTGTTGGCATGTGTGGTACAATTTCATGGGGCAATACCCAATCTAGCTTGTTCAATTACATTACATGAAGTAATTAAAATATGGATGCCTAGAATTATTCACTTCCGTACATTGCGATGGCTTATAGCGGTTTCTATGACCAATCTACATCACAAATCTAGTTCAAATTTGATCTATTTTTATGAACAAAATTGGAAACTCTACTTGGCATTTTCGTTTACTATGACCAGATTCACATATGTAGTGATTCATTTTCTTTTCAAATCGCCATACCATTTCCTCGTGAACTCTTCATCTTTTTTTTAGTTTTAATGAATTTCCTTTGGTTGCATTCAATTTGCTTCAAATTCACCGGCTTCACCATTCGTACAAATTGTTCATCTTTTCTTTGTAGATTTTTCATGCATGAAGCATAACACCTTACCATGGTAAAATCTGCATATTTTCTACCAAAACTCGTGCCGAACTTTAAAGAACATGCAATTTTAAATTGACTAAAATTGGTTAAAACTCAACATAAGTCCACATATATTACAAACTCGAGAAATAATCAACATATATATCACCTAAATGGTCATCTTATGAAGTATGCCATGTTTCAAAATTGTTACCTTGAAAATTTGGCCCTTCTCTCAGGCAGCCACTTCACAATAAAGCTCACATAAAGCTCTTATTTTACACTAATAAAGTAGAATGTATTTATGTGTGAAATGAAGTTGAATAAAATATATGTGAACGGTAAGATGCACATTGCTGCCAATATTTGGGATAATTATTATTAAGTTCATACTAATATACAATGCAATCAACATGACCACACATGTGCAAGCAAGATAATAAATCTTTCTTAAATTACCTTAAGGTTGTAAGTTTGTTATTTGTATAGCGATTTTATCTCATACGATGACTCAAGCTAGCACATTTTTTTTGAATTTGCTTCAATATTCTAGGACCCACCACATTCGTAAAATGGTAGTGCCAATTTTACGTATCGTAGTGCACAAAAGACACACACACACACACGCACACACGCACACATATGCTCACTTATTTCAATATTTAAACTATATTTTCTTCATTCAAATTTTCCGACCTGGCATTTGAACATGTAGTTGAATTTTGAGTAAAACCGCTCATACGTCAAACATGAATCCAAATAAGGTACAATTCGAGAAAATCTACACATCACATTTTGGCCAATATACATTGTATAATGCTTGTGAAAATGTAGACTATGAAATAGTCAACGTCACCTTTTTAGGTCATGAATGTGTTGGGCATCGACCAAAGTCTGGTAGGATGGTGAGGCATGAGTTACGAACATCCTTCTTCTCCTCTCACCCCCATTTGAGAGAGAGAGAGAGAGTGTGTTTGTGTGTTTGTGTGTGTGTGTGTGTGGGGGGGGGTAGAAAGCCATGTTAATAAATTAACTCATACATGAAAGCAAGAAATCAAACTTGATTTATATAAATCACTCTTAGTATTGTAGTTTGTTATTTTTATACCATCTATATCTCATATGACGACACAAGCTAGTCCAAGGGTAATGGAAATTTCTATGATCTTAGTGCAAGGCTTCACACAGAGACACTCAAAGTATTTCAATATTTTAAAATTCATTTTCTTCCCTAAAAATTGCCGACCGTCCATTCGTAACATGTAGTTCAATTTTGAGTAACATCACACATATGTCAAACATCAATCTTTTTTTTTGATATTTCGAGAAAATCTTCATATCCCATTTTTGGCCATCATATAAGGTGTACTGCGTGTGAAAACATAGACAGTGAAACTTTCAGCGTCACCTTAATTAGCCAAACTGGTGGGACGGTGAGGCCCGAATTAATAGCCACCACCTTCCTTCTTCTCCACTCGCCCCTCCCCTCCCCTCCCCATCAATATCTTCTTCAAAGCAGATTAAAGAGGATGGAGTGCCCCCACGACGGGTGCGGGAGCGTGGTCGCCTACAACGAGCTCCACGACCACGAGCTCGCGTGCCCGCACAGCCCGTGCGACTGCACAGAGGCCGGCTGCGACTTCTCCGCCTCGCCAGCAGCGCTCATCGCCCACCTCAGAGAAATCCATTCGATTTGTGTGGACATGATCCCGTACGGCACCGCGATGGCGTTCATCATCCCGGTGCTGGCACCGCCAGAGCCAAGACGTCCGGTCATCTTCTACGGGAACGATGGTACCGTGTTCGTCTGGCACACATATACGCAAGTCCAGCCGAAAAATGGATGCGTGCTGGCCTGCCTATCCGTTGAGTGCGTTAGGTCGGCGGCGTGCGTGTGGCCGGAGTACAATGTGAGTATGTCGTCGCACGGCAAGCCATTACTTAATCGCTCTGAGATTGGTTTAATGCTCCCCAACTATACGGCCACTATTCTGGCGAACAGCACGACCACGCCGGGCGCCGCCAAATGGTCGGAACTAGAGCGGTCGTTGCAATGGTATCAACCGTGCACGGAGCTGACTATCTGGGTTCGCATCGACAGGTGATACATGCGCCTATCTTAATCTTCGTGGTTATCTAATTGAAATTGCGGTTTATGCAGTACTGAATTAATTATTTTTTGTTGTCAGAAAGTTATCGTCGGACGGAAGTTCCTATTCGGAGCGGCGGGTTTAGGTTGCCAACTATGGGCTTTTTTCATTCAGAGGATTCACCAGGGCGGCCCTAACGACGATATATGATCTTATTTGGCGGAGAGGGTCCAACACTTGATTGTATTCTGTGTTTATGTTCACATACTCTATGGTGTATACTGTACTATGGAATCCCATGTCCGATTAAATGCACCTCTGGACCCTGCCAGGCATTTCCCTTGTTATCTTTTCTTTTACAGTATGCCACACATACTGTAACCATTGATCAACGCGCAGTCCATTGGCTTGGGTGCTAGATGCTTCCTCGGGAAGGTACCCTATCTTGCCCATTTGAGAACAGACGTCCCTATAATTGCTCAGAAGCCCCGCGAGGGCACGATGGTCTTTTCTGGGTGTATGTAAGATTTATCCTTGACCAGCCCTCCGCCCTTCTTCTCTTTCTGTTCTGCTGGTAGCTAGTAACTAGCCTTCACCAGCCCTCCACCCTAACTACTGAGTAGTAAAGTACTACGTACCTCGCAAGCCATGGCTCCATTGAGCCGGGCGGCCCGGCGGCAGGATATCCTAGGGAAGACGATGAGGACTAGGACCGCCGAGAAAAACTCATCTAGCCAGCTAGCGCGTCGTTGTATGGCCACTTATGATCGCCTGAGCATTCTCGCAGAGCAGTCTATCCTCTATTCGATGGAGAGCGAGCCAGTGGGCGAGGGTTCGTCCGGGTAGGTTTCTAGTGGCGTGTCCTCCAGTTCATTCTTATTTTCTAACTGTTTTTTCCATTTATTTACATCTCACAGGGCCGGCGGTTCAAACGTCTACCCGGTAACCCCCACGACGGTGGCGCCCCAAGTCCGGTCGTCGGAAGCTGAGTTCGGCCCCGTTTCACGGCCAAGCCAGGTAGGCTGTATGCCTCTATCCACTTTTTTTTAATACTCCCTCCAATCCATTTTAATAGACTCTGATTTAGTACTCCCTCCGATCCATTTTATTTGAAATTTGAGTCAAATAAAATTTGTACAACTTTGTACTAAATCCGAGTCAACTAAAAGGGATCATAGGGAGAATACAACTTTACTAAATCCGTGTTTACTACTACTACTACTAAAAGGGATAGGATGGAGTAGTTTATGTAATCACGGCTTTCCTTTTAATTATGTGTTGATGAACACTGTGATATTTGTGGAGCGTCCATGTGATGTCCATTCCTGTATCAAGATCTGTGCTAGAAATTAGTAGTACTCCTATTTTTTTGCGTGTAATTACTCATATATGAATTGGTTGGATTCTTTTTTGTTCCATACAATGATCGTGCCAGCAAATGGAGGTGAACATGGCCCACATAGGCAGCCAGCTGGGGAATGAACTCTCCCTTACCCCAGAGTTTGAGCCTGTTCACGTAGATTTGGCGTCCGAGAACAAGATCTGCCATAATCTTCAGCAAGGCATCAATACCTTTACTGCCGAGCTCGACAGGCTTAATGAGCAGAACCGCGTTTGTGTGGAACTGCATAACCAGAGCGTCACATTGATGAATGATGATGATGCAAACACCACCATCAAGGGCGAGGGTTCGTCCGGGTAAGTTTCTAGCGGGGTGTCCTTCAGTTGATTCTTATTTTCTAACCGTTTTTACATTTATTTACATCTCAAAGGGCCGGCGGTTCAAATGTCTCCCCGGTAACCACAACGACGGTGGCGCCCCAAGTCCGGCCGTCCGAAGCTAAGTTCGGCCCCGTTTCCCGGCCAAGCCAGGTAGGCTGTATGCCTCTGTCCACTTGTTTTTTTATAGTTTATGTAATCACTGCTTTCCGATTAATTATGTGTTGATGAACCCTGTGGTATTTGTGGAGCGTCCGAGTGTTGTCCATTCCTTTATCAATATCCATGCTAGAAATTAGTAGTCCTATTGTTTGCGGGTAACTAATACTCATATATGAATGGGTTGATTTCTTTTTTTTTCATACAATTATTGTTGTAGCAAAAGGAAGAGAACAAGGCCCACATAGGCAGCCAGCTGGAGAATGAACACTCCCTCACCCTGGAGTGTGATCGTCTTCACAGAGTTTTGGCGTCTGAGAAGGAGATCTCCTTTCATCTTGCGCAATGCGTCGACATGCTTAAGCAGCAGAACGCCTACTGGGTGGAACTGAACAACAAGAGCGTCACATGGATGGATACTGGAAGCAACCTCATCAAGTATCTCATGGAACAGAAGTTGAAATTAAAGCTCAAGAGGCAGATCTCGAGGGTGCTAATGCGCGGACAAACCGCCGTCCTTAATGCGATTATCAAGGAGAAGGAGGATCTCCGTGCACAGCTAGCGACCTATATCTCGGCGTCCACCAAGAGCGTCCCTGAGTAGGAGATCTTGTTCTGCTAGTTAACTGCTTCATCACCTTAGTATCGCCATGTGCTCGTAAAACTGCTAGTTAACTATCTGTTGGTATGTTGCACATTTGATCTGAACTTTGTGTTTTGCAATGCACAATTGATCAACTACTAGTAAGTGTATATTAAAATGGCGGGATACTCTTTTTAGCGGCGAAAATTTTCCATTTTTTGCTATTGTAGCGAATCTAAGCCCTTCAGAATCTTCCCTATCGTCAAGAAAACTTTCCAAAAACATAAGCATTTTGGAGGGAAACCTTGATGATATAGGCTATGAGGATGATCCTGGGTTGTGGTTCTTAGCGTGATCTGTAGATGGCAGTATGCTTCTTGTTCATACCTGAGGCTTTACTGAGGCTGCAAGATGTTCTCTAAGGACACTGTCAGTTATGTTCAGATAAGCTAGGGAAGAGATTACTGGTCTTGGAGCATATTGTCTTTTCGTGGGATTGAATTATCCGCTCACATTGCAGTAAATCATGCATATTTCGATTTATATTTTGGTGGAGTTTCATTCGATTTGAATAATTGGTTTGTGAGCAAATAATATTTAGTTTAAACTAGTGCTCGAATACGTAAGAAGCTATTTAATCACAAGCTAGTCATCCGAATGGGATGAAATATTCATAGATTTTAAAACAAGGCATCTACATATTACTGGATTTTTTTCAAAATTTTCTGAATAGTTTTTTCTTTTTTAGCTTCGAAATAACAGATAGTTTGGAACGTTGGATCTCGAAAGATGGTAGATGGTGGCACCTAGTCACAATGAGACTTGGAAGCATCAAGTCACTGAAGCTCCTCCAAACCAAGCTAGGAAAGGCATTGAAAATGAAGTTCTGCTCTAAAACATCTCTCATTTCATTTTGGTGCTCGCGCGGTTGCATGCTGCCCACGTGTTAAGGTACGTGTCTCTGGCATAGAGTACTACGATTATCGGCGAAAAATATATCGTAATGGAAACTGTAAAAAAAGCCCTCTCTGCTCAAGCTGATGTGACGAGACATCACTGCACCAAACGTCGTCGCAAATTTATAGATGGGTGGCGTGCTAGTCTACCATCTACCAACAGTCAAATCGGCGCCCAGTCGCAGCAGCAGCAGCCTAGAGTACTGCCTAGGTTTTGCCCCTTGCATGTCTATCGTCTTTTTCTTCACCCTCGCAGAATCACGCGCACGCGCAGGATCTCGATCCCCACCACGCCGCATCACTAGTACTATACCGGCCTTTCTCTCCTCACCCCACCCGGCCGCGGCGCGCATCGTTTCTTCCATAGCGAAGTTGCATCCGCCATCCATCTAAATCCATCTTCACCTGATGGAATATTCAAGGCTTTGCCGGTGCGGCGGGGACGGCCACTTGGAGGCTCTCACCGGCGACAACATCGACCTCATCGCTGCGCATCTGGACGTTACCTACACCGTCCGACTTGCCGCATGTTCCAGGGAGCTCTACGACCAGATCAGCAATGATGAAGGTAAGATGCACCATTGGGATGAACCCTGCCTGCTGATGCCTCCGCCTGCTTATTGGTTCGATGATCCCTGGTTCGTGGCGACAGCATCTCGTCTGCATGTTACCGTGTACGACCTGGTGCCCCTTGACCATCCTCGCCGTTCTGTCACCCTGCCGTTCATGCACGACAGAAAATGGCTTGGCGCGAACGGCGACTGGATCGCCGCCGCCGATCATCGTGGGTGCCAGTGGTGCCTTGTGAACGTCTACACCGAGCGACATATCCCCCTTCCATCCCCACCTGATCCGAAGATTGGTCATGGTGTTACATATCAACCTGCTACTAAAGATTGGTTATACTATCTTTGCTGGAGTCGAGCAATTAATTTGTTGAAGATTGTAATCTGCCAAGTGCCCACAAAAGGTGGGAGGTACGCAGATTACAAGCTCATCGCCTTGTTCGACAAAAGGATTTTCTACCTTGAAGGGGGTGGCGACTGGAGAATGCTGAAGAACCCTACACCTGAACAAATTGTGCCGGCGTTCTGTGATGCCATTGAACTCGGTGGCCAAGTTTTTGCGGTGGACGAAATTAGGGGCTGGACGTACTGCTGGGACACCCCAAATGGTATTTTTTCAGTCCTTATGTTGCATTGCATGATACACTGCCTTAATCAATGAAGTTATTCATGAACTACCTTGTTTATATTTTACCTTTCATAAATGACTTAATGATCACACCGCCTTTTGCTGAATATGAATGAACCGTTGCTTGCAATGAATTAGTACTAATTAGTCACCAACAAACATAGTATGCTCAGTATGTGATTGCATTCCTGAATTAGTAATTCTACGCCACTGCAGAATATGGATGTAATTACCCAGTATCTCAAAAGATAAGGTAGCACTATGAAGGCACCCTTTTTGATAACCTTTTACACCCATTGTTTCATATATAACTAATTGATTTTTGCTCCAAAAGGAGGACGAGAGACCCCCGCCATCTGCATTAGAGAGATGCATAAGGACTTTCATAAGTATATGACTTAACGATCACATCCTTTATCTGAATATGAATGAACCGTTGCTTGCAACGAATTAGTACTAATCAGTCATCAGCATACATAGTATACTCCGTATGTGAATGCAATCCTGAATTACTAACTCTATCCACTGCAGAATATGGATGTAATTAACAAGTATCTCAAATGTTAACGTAGCACAATGAAGGCACCCTTCTTGATTAACTTTTACACCCATTGTTTCATATAACTAGTTGATTTTTGCTCGAAATAGAGGGCGAGGTACCCCGGCCTCTGCATCGAAGAGATGCATATGGCCGTTATTTAGTACTCCATCTCATGAAACATGTTATAACTTTTTCTTACTTTTGATTTACTCCCTCCGTCCCACCAAAAGTGTCTTGAATATCTGCCTTCTCCTTTTTTCCCTTAGAAAAGTAACTCAATCAAAATCCAATTATTTACTAAACAAGAATGAAATACTTGTTATGCCTAATTTACTTAGTTTAACCTGTACCTTTTTTAATTATGTTCTTTATCCGGCTAGATTTTTCTTTGCCAAATTGCCCGAAGCTTATGCATATTTCAACCCCATCGTGGATGTTATGCCTGTCATACCTCTATTTTTTTCTTCTATTAGCCTTTGTTTGGCAAGCTGCTTTAAGTTTCCCATGAAATGTTTAGTACTCTATCTACCAAATTGAATGTTGTATTCATTCCAAAAAATCAACAAAATGTGTACAAGGCGAGAACTTTTATATTTTTATATTACTAGTATGTATGCACGTCAAACCATTAAAGATTCTGTTTGATAATCAAAAGAATATTTATAGCATGCCTTTCGCAAGTTTTGAAAGAATATATAAAAAATCTAAAAAAATAGATGTAGAGAATGTATTATTCTACCAGAGTGTAAAATCTGAAATTGAGATACCCTATATTCGGGCCGCACAAAAATGACAGAATCTGATAGATTTTGAAGTTACAAAATGTTGGAAAATATATGTCAGATTTTTTTGTTGTTGCAAAACCTTAAATATAAGATATTTTGATTTGGACATTTGAATGTTGGTAGAACACAACATTGTTGACACCCGTATTTAATCTCCGTTTTCTTTGGAACTTCAAAATGCAGCTCTCAAAATTTTCAAAAACCATGCTACATGTAGCTCGAGCTATATTCATGGTTTTCGAAAGAAAATATTGCCAGCAATGCATATATAAAATACGAAAACAAGAGTGGTCCTACAAAAAATGATGTTTCTTCCCATCAGTCGGCAAACGAAGGGAACAAATAAAAAATTAAAAATATGTGTACATCTAACACTCACTCATTTCTTATCTACCTTTTCCTTTGATGTTTCCTTGAGAGTTGAGACCGTAAGAACCTTCCATTGATCCATGTAGCAGTGCTGAATAGCGATTTCTTTGATGGGGTTATTCATATGCTTCAGGGGTTTCAGATATTTGGTCATTTTTTGGGGTAGACCCAAGGCTCACGTGATGGTTCTAAAATATTGTAGAGTTAGCTATGTGCACTCTTCACAGAGAATCCTGCTGTTGTGCACCGTTAGATTTAGCACTCCAAGGGTCATGATTGAAGCTCTATACTCAGTTTAAAACTGGACCAACTGGTAGATTGTCTGTACTCCTATATTGTATACAAATATCTAATCATATACACCGTTGGATCACTTAAGACAAAGGGAATTAACTACAACACAGGACTTAAACTTAAGATGATATATTTGTCAAAATTTGAATGTATCTATATGCTTTCACTGTCTAGATACATCTGAATTTGGACAAATCTCAGACACTTTCGGTGGGACAGAGGTAGTATATAACTGTGTATACACTAACTAGTGTCTAGTTTTGGCGAAGTTAAGACTTGTTTCGTGGGATGCATGCAGTATAACTGATATATTGGACACTCGATTTGAACACATGAATGACCAATGTCCTTAGCTTACATAGTCGTATTTATACTGTGAGCATGAACGATGAACAATGCTGCTGTTTGAATATGGTTGCCAGTAACACCCTATTCGTCTCCATTTCTAATATTGCAGAAAACCCGATGTCCATGTTCGTAATCCCGCCACCGGTGGTGGATGATCAGCAGTACGCGTGGTTCCTCGCTCCATCTGCTGATGGCAAGCGATTGATGATCATCCTTACAGTAAACAACATTGGGATTGCCAATGCTGAAGTACCTCATGACATTCCCTATGCTGCTAATGGGCTTCAGCTACGGCAGTATCCTCCTGTTGCCACCTACGTCTTTGAGCAGGATCCCATATCTCTGTTCGTTGCAGCACGTGCAGGGGACTTTCATTGGAGGCAGGTTAACAGCCTCGGCGACCACTCTCTGTTCCTCGGACTCAATTACCCGATCATTGCCAACCTGAAGAAGCGTGAATCCAAAGCTCCTGATGGCACATTGGTTCCATTCATGAGGAAAAACTGCGTCTACACAGCATACCGGAAGTATCTTCATAATCAATACCCTAAAATTTTGCGCTGCAACCTCCAGCCAGATGAAGGTGAGACTGTGGGAGTTATCAGCCTTCCCAGAGTTAGTTGGGGTAGTGTCCGACAAGCGGCTATGTGGTTTAAGCCTGCTTTAAACATTGCCCGTTCGGTGTTACCTTTAAAAAAACACTGACACACTTTTTTATTATGCTTGAAGTGTTGAGAAGTAGTACACTGCTTTTAGTATGTACTAGTTTGAATCAGTTTATTTGAACACTGCCCTGCTTTTGTATTTCGTGTTGCCTTCATATTATAACCCATGCATGGCTGTTTTAGGATTGACTTTATTTCAGCACTATAATATAGCCACCTCTTGTTGATCATAGTCATGAGAGGACCATTCCTATTTTTTTCGCCGCTAAAGGGTAAAGTACATCCCTGGGGGCAGCGATTCTTGCTGCAGGCCACTAAACATGCATCAACTATGAGCAAAGAAGTTGATGTGCGACCTAGGTGACTGTGCGGACCCCACATGTTAACCAAAGAAACAAACATGTCAATACGGAACTAATGTACATACGACAACTCCTATATGATATGTGTACGATTGAGCATCTGGAGGTGTGCTGCCACCTGCTTCCTCACACGTTGGGTTTGATCTTGTGTTGCGTACACGGATCGGACTGAAATTGTCGTGTGCATAGCAAGGTTCATGTCAAGTCTAGGTAACAAATACTTTTGGGTTTCAACGGCCATCTACATGGTATTTGCTATAGGCCTACTTGCTCAGGCTGTTGAAGCCCAATAACTAGAAATGGGCTTTTCTGCTCATGCAATTTCGGCCCTTTTCTAATGAACCATAGATCCTATGATGGCAAAAAACAAAAACACGGAGATTCTGCATAAAAGTTGTTTTTATTTATTTAGAATTATCCGGTTGCAATTTTTGAAACTGCTCATGGCCAATATGAAAATCCTTGATCGCTCCATACCCACACGGATCACGGTATTTTTAAAAATTCATAAAGTGGATTTGAAATTTAAAACATATCCTAATAATTCCATGATTTATTCTATTAACTTGCAAGATCTTGGAGCGAAAGAGCTTGTATTAGCAGCGTCGTCAACGTTTTTAAAGACGGCAGAGGATCGGAAAAAAATCAGTTGGTAAAAAAATCCAAAAAAAAAGAAACATTTATCGTTTTGAGAGGATGACATGCGGGACCCATGAGGCAGCAGCATTCTCAACGTTTCCAAGGCGACACAGGATTTTAAAAAAGGCGAAATAGCCAGAAATTAGAGGTCAAAATAACTCCAAGAAAGGAAAGGTTTATTGTTCATAGAGGCTGACATGTGGGACCCATGAGCCAGCAGAATCCTCTAAGGCTGCAGGTGATCAAAAGAAAAAAGGAAGTAGCCAAAAATTAGGGGTAAAAATAATTCGAAGATAGGAAACTTTTATTGTTCGTAGATGATGACATGCGGGACCCATGAGCCAGCAGCTTACTCAACGTTTCAAAGGCGGCATGAGATCGAAAGCAAAAGGCAAGTGACAAAATATCAGGAGCCAAAGATAATCCAAGAAAAGAAACTTTATTGTGCATAGAGGATGACATGCGGGTCCCATTTAGCAGCAGCGGTCTCAACGTTTCAAATGCGGCTTGAGATCAAAAGAAAAAAAAGTTGATTGTACATAGAGGATGACATGCGGGTCCCACGAGTCAGCAGCTTACTCAACGTTTCCAAGGCGGTAGGGGATCAAAAGAAAAAGGCAAGTGACCAAAAATGAGGGTCAAAAATAATCCAAGAAAAGAAACTTTTATTGTACATGGAGAATTGCATGCGGGTCCCATTTTGCAGCAGCGGTCCCAACGTTTCAAATGCGGCTTGAGATCAAAAGAAAAAGAAAGTAGCCAGAAATTAGGGGGTAAAAAAACTCCAAGAAAGGAAAGCTTTATCGTTCATACAGGCTGACATGTGGGACCTATGAGGCAGCAGAGTCCTCAACTTTCAAAGGCCGCAGGGGATCAAAAGAAATAGGAAATAGCCAAAAATCAGAGGGTGAAAAAAACCCAAGAAAATGAACTTTTGTAGTACATAGAGGATGACATGCGGGTCCCATGAGCCAGCAGGTTCCTCAACGTTTCAAACGTGGCATGAGATCGAAAGAAATAGGCAAGTGACCAAATATCAGGATCCAAAGATAATCCAAGAAAAGAAACTTTATTGTACATAGAGGATGACATGCGGGTCCCATTTAGCAGCAGCGGTCTTAACGTTTCAAATGCGTCTTGAGATCAAAAGAAAAAGAAAGTTGATTGTACATAGAGGATGACATGCGGATCCCATGAGTCAGCAGCTTACCCAACGTTTCCAAGGCGGCAGGGGATCAAAAGAAAAAGGAAATAGCCAAAAATCAGAGGGTGAAAAAAAACAAAGAAAATAAACTTTTATAGCACATAGAGGATGACATGCGGGTCCCATGAGCCAGCAGGTTCCTCAACGTTTCAAACGTGGCATGAGATCGAAACAAAAAGGCAAGTGACCAAATATCAGGATCCAAAAGTAATTCAAGAAAAGAAACTTGATTGTACATAGAGGATGACATGCGGGTCCATTGAGTCAGCAGCTTACTCAACGTTTCCAAGGCGGCAGGGGATCAAAAGAAAAAGGAAATAGCCAAAAATCAGAAGGTGAAAAAAAATCCAAGAAAATAAACTTTTATAGCACATAGAGGATGACATGCGGATCCCATGAGCCAGCAGGTTCCTCAACGTTTCAAACGTGGCATGAGATCGAAACAAAAAGGCAAGTGACCAAATATCAGGAGCCAAAAATAATTCAAGAAAAGAAACTTGATTGTACATAGAGGATGACATGCGGGTCCCATGAGTCAGCAGCTTACTCAACGTTTCCAAGGCGGCAGGGGATCAAAAGAAAAAGGAAATAGCCAAAAATCAGAGGGTGAAAAAAAATCCAAGAAAATAAACTTTTATAGCACATAGAGGATGACATGCGGGTCCCATGAGCCAGCAGGTTCCTCAACGTTTCAAACGTGGCATGAGATCGAAAGAAAAAGGTAAGTGACCAAATATCAGGAGCCAAAAATAATTCAAGAAAAGAAACTTGATTGTACATAGAGGATGACATGCGGGTCCCATTTAGCAGCAGCGGTATCACCGTTTGAGAGGCTGCATGGGATCGAAAGAGAAAGGCAATTGACCAAATATCAGGAGCCAAAAATAATTCAAGAAAAGAAAGTTTTATAGTACATAGAGGATGATATGCGGGTCCCATTTTGCAGCAGCGGTCTCAATGTTTCCAAGGCGGCACAGGACCAAAAGAAAAATGTAGTAGCCAGAAATCAGGGGGTGAAAAAAATTCCAAGAAGAAAGATTTCAATTGGGCTGCATCTGGACATCTGGGCCTTCGAACTATCGTGCTTGGCCTTTTGACTCGTACAATTTCAGCCCACTCCAAAACAGGAAAGTTCGGAATTTTCTAAACAAAACAGGAAAGTCCTATGCTTCGCAAAAACAAAAAAACAAGGAGATTCAACATATAAGTTTGTTTATGTAAAAATAAAGATTTAATTTATCCGTTTGAAATAGCTCAGAGCGCAATACACTGTTTATTGTCTGCAAAATAATCAAGATATCACATGTTTGTTCTACGGGGAGGCTGACATCGGGACCCATGAGCCAGCAGCGTCGTCAACGTTTTAAAGGCGGCAGGGGATGGAAAGAAAAAATAAACCAAAAAATCTGTTGGTAAAAAATCCAAGAAAAGAAACATTTTCGTTCTAAGAGGATGACATGCGGGACCCATGAGGCAGCAGCATCCTCAGCGTTTATTGTTCATAGAGGCTGACATGTGGGACCCGTGAGCCAGCAGCGTCCTCAACGTTTTAAAGGCTGCAGGAGATCGAAAGAAAAAATAAGCCAAAAATCATTTGGTAAACAAAATCCAAGAAAAGAAACATTTACCGTTCTGAGAGGATGACATGCGGGACCCATGAGGCAGCAGCATCCTCAGCGATTTCAAGGCGGCAGGGGATCAAAAGAAAAAAAGGAAATATCCAGAAATTGATTAGGGGTTCAAAATAAATCAATCAAAGGAAACTTTTATTGTTCATAGAGGATGACATGTGGGACCGACCTCCCAACAGCGTCCTCATCGTTTCAGAGGGGGCAGGAGATCAAAAGAAAAAGGCAAATAGCCAGAAATTAGGGGTCAAAAATAACTCCAAGAAAGAAAACTTTTATTGTCGTAGAGGATGACATGCGAGACCCATGAGCCAGCAGCTTGGTCAACGTTTCAAAGGCGGCATGAGATCGAAAGAAAAAGGCAAGTGCCAAAATATCAGGAGCCAAAGATAATCCAAGAAAAAACTTTATTGTACATAGAGGATGACATGCGGGTCCCATTTAGCAGCAGCGGTCTCAACGTTTCAAATGCGGCTTGAGATCAAAAGAAAAAGAAAGTTGATTGTACATAGAGGATGACATGCGGGTCCCATGAGTCAGCAGCTTACCCAACGTTTCCAAGGCGGCAGGGATCAAAAGAAAAAGGAAATAGCCAAAAATCAGAGGGTGGAAAAAAATAAAGAAAATAAACTTTTATAGTACATAGAGGATGACATGCGGGTCCCATGAGCCAGGTTCCTCAACGTTTCAAACTTGGCATGAGATCGAAAGAAAAAGGCAAGTGACCAAATATGAGGAGCCAAAAATAATTCAAGAAAAGAAAGTTTTATAGTACATAGAGGATGACATGAGGGTCCCAGTTAGCAGCAGCGGTATCAGCGTTTGAGAGGCGGCAGGGGATCGAAAGAAAAAAGAAATTGCCAAAAATCAGAGGAAAAAAACCAAGAAAATGAACTTTTATAGTACATAGAGGATGACATGCGGGTCCCATGAGCCAGCAGGTTCCTCAACGTTTCAAACGTGGCATGAGATCGAAAGAAAAAGGCAAGTGACCAAATATCAGGAGCCAAAAATAATTCAAGAAAAGAAACGTGATTTACAGAGGATGACATGCGGGTCCCATTTAGCAGCAGCGGTATCACCGTTTGAGAGGCAGCAGGGGATCGAAAGAAAAAGTCAAGTGACCAAATATGAGGTGCCAAAAAAATCCAAGAAAAGAAAGTTTTATAGTACATAGAGGATGACATGCGGGTCCCATTTAGCAGCAGCGGTATCACCGTTTGAGAGGCAGGGGTGATCGAAAGAAAAAGTCAAGTGACCAAATATGAGGTGCCAAAAAAATCCAAGAAAAGAAAGTTTTATAGTACATAGAGGATGACATGCGGGTCCCATTTAGCAGCAGCGGTATCACTGTTTGAGAGGCAGCAGGTGATCGAAAGAAAAAGTCAAGTGACCAAATATGAGGTGCCAAAAAATCCAAGAAAAGAAAGTTTTATAGTACATAGAGGATGACATGCGGGTCCCGTTTAGCAGCAGCGGTATCACCGTTTGAGAGGCGGGGGATCGAAAGAAAAAGGCAAGTGACCAAATTTGAGGTGCCAAAAATAATCCAGGAAAAGAAAGTTTTATAGTACATAGAGGATGACATGCGGGTCCCAGTTAGCAGCAGCGGTATCACCGTTTGAGAGGCGGCAGGGGATCGAAAGAAAAAGGCAAGTGACCAAATTTGAGGTGCCAAAAAAACTCCAAGAAAAGAAAGTTGATTGCACATAGAGGATGACATGCGGGTCCCATTTAGCAGCAGCGGTCTCAACGTTTCCAAGGCGGCAAGGGATCAAAAGAAAAAGGAAGTAGCCAGAAATCAGGGGGTCAAAAAAATCCAAGAATAGAAAGAATTTTGGTTCATAGAGGATGACATGCGGGACCCATGATCCTGCATCGTAAACGGCTCGATCGGAGAACGTTGAACGAGATGGCGCGATGTAGAAAAAAACAATGCCAGAGAGGCTGCCATCTGGGCCCTACATCCCTCGGCGGTGCGGATTTGCGTTGACTCGGCCGGCGAACCCGAGATTTCGAGATGCACCACGTCCCGGGCCACCATACGCCACGTTTTGGCCGCTTTCGTCGGGCTAGGTGGCCTCAAAAACGAGAAAAAAAAGTTTTGACATGCACCACGGAGGGACCAAAATCGTCGGCCATGGTACACCAGCAACCACGGCGCGACTTCAACTTCGTCGGCCATGGCAACTTTTCTTGTAGTGAAGGTAAACGGCACTCACACATTGGCAAGCCCGGCAACTAAGCACTTTTCCTCCCTCGTCAACTACGCGCCAAGCACTTTTCTGGCGCCGTTGCCGGGGAGGAAAGGTAAAAGGCACTCATACTTCGGTTCCAGGTAACAGTACTTTTCTGGCGCCATTGTGTGTGTGCTCGAAGCTATTTCCTTTAGACTCTGCAATTGCGACATTTGGTTTCTTGTTTACACTAGTTAGGCATAATGGAAAACAACAAAAATATGAGAGATCTTTATGAACTTTATCTTGAATTAGGACATGATGTGTTTGAAGAAAGAATTAAGAAACCCATGGAACTTTATATGCATGCTAATGGGAATGTTATTACTATGAATGCTTTGAACACCATTGTTGCTAATGCTATGGAAAATTCTAAGCTTGGGGAAGCTGGCTTTGATGAGCATGATATTTTTAGTCCCCCAAGCATTGAGGAGAAAATTTACTTTGATGATACTTTGCCTCCCATTTATGATGATTATAATGATAGTAGTCTTTTGTTACCACCTGTTATGGAGGATAAATTTGATTATGATTACAATATACCTCCTATATTTGATAGCTACTTTGTTGAATTTGCTCCCACTACAATTAATAAGAATGACTATGCTTATGTTGGGAGTAGTAATTATTTTATGCATGAGACTCATGATAAGAATGCTTTATGTGATAGTTATATTGTTGAGTTTGCTCATGTTGCTACTGAAAGTTATTATGAGAGAGGAAAATATGGTTGTAAAAATTTTCATGTTACTAAAACACCTCTCTATGTGCTGAAATTTTTGAAGCTACACTTGTTTTATCTTCCTATGCTTGTTACTTTGCTCTTCATGAACTTGTTTATTTACAAGATTCCTATGCATAGGAAGCATGTTAGACTTAAATGTGTTTTGAATTTGCCTCTTGATGCTCTCTTTTGCTTCAACTTCTATTTCTTGCAAGTGCATCATTAAAACTGCTGAGCCCATCTTAATGGCTATAAAGAAAGAACTTCTTGGGAGATAACCCATGTGTTTATTTTACTACAGCAATTTTTGTTTTGTTGAGTCTTGGAAGTTGTTTACTACTGTAGCAACCTCTCCTTATCATGTTTTTGTGCCAAGTAAAGTTTCTATGTCAAAGTTGATGTTATATTTGGGATCGCTGCGCAGAAACAGCATTGCTGTCTGTCACGAATCTGGGCACAGTTCTCTGTAGAAAATTCGAAAAAATCTGCCAATTTACGAGCGTGATCCTCAGATATGTACGCAACTTTCATTAGTTTTGAGTTTTTCCATTTGAGCAAGTCTGGTGCCAGATTTAAATTCGTCTTTACGGACTGTTCTGTTTTTGACAGATTCTGCCTTTTATTTCGCATTGCCTCTTTTGCTATATTGGATTCATTTCTTTGATCCATTAATGTCCAGTAGCTTTATGCAATGTCCAGAAGTGAAAAGAATGTTTGTGTCACCTCTGAACATGTGAATTTTTGATTGTGCACTAACCCTCTAATGAGTTTGCTTGAAGTTTGGTGTGAAGGAAGTTTTCAAGGGTCAATAGAAGAGGGTGATATAATGAGATCGAGAAGAGTGAAAGGTCTAAGCTTGGGGATGCCCCGGTGGTTCATCCCTGCATATTTTAAGAAGACTCAAGCATCTAAGCTTGGGGATGCCCAAGGCATCCCCTTCTTCATCGACAACTTATCAGGTTTCTTCTAGTGAAACTATATTTTTATTCGGTCACATCTTATGTACTTTACTTGGAGCGTCTGTGTGCTTTTATTTTTGTTTTTGTTTTGTTATCTTAGTTCTCTGAATAAGTTCATCCTTGTGTGGGAGAGAGACACGCTCCGCTGGTTCGTATGAACACATGTGTTCTTAGCTCATAATATTCATGGCGAAGTTTCCTTCGTTAAATTGTTATATGGTTGGAATTGGAAAATGCTACATGTAGTAATTCTAAAATGTCTTGGATAATGTGATACTTGGCAATTGTTGTGCTCATGTTTAAGCTCTTGCATCATATACTTTGCACCCATTAATGAAGAAATACATAGAGCATGCTAAAATTTGGTTTGCATAATTGGTCTCTCTAAGGTCTAGATAATTTCTAGTATTGAGTTTGAACAACAAGGAAGACGGTGTAGAGTCTTATAATGTTTACAATATGTCTTTTATGTGAGTTTTGCTGCACCGGTTCATCCTTGAGTTTGCTTCAAATAACCTTGCTAGCCTAAACCTTGTATCGAGAGGGAATACTTCTCATGCATCCAAAATCCTTGAGCCAACTACTATGCCATTTGTGTCCACCATACCTACCTACTACATGGTATTTCTCCGCCATTCCAAAGTAAATTGCTTGAGTGCTACCTTTAAAATTCCATCATTCACCTTTGCAATATATAGCTCATGGGACAAAATAGCCTTAAAAACTATCGTAGTATTGAATATGTACTTATGCACTTTATCTCTTATTAAGTTGCTTGTTGTGCGATAACCATGCTTCTGGGGAACGCCATCAATTACTCTTTATTGAATATCATGTGAGTTGCTATGCATGTCCGTCTTGTCTGAAGGATCTATCATTTTAGTGGTTGGAGCATGCAAAATTGTTAGAGAAGAACATTGGGCCGCTAACTAAAGCCATGAATCATGGTGGAAGTTTCAGTTTTGGACATATATCCTCAATCTCATATGAGAATAATAATCATTGCTACATGCTTATGCATTTAAGAGGAGTCCATTATCTGTTGTCCATGTTGTCCCGGTATGGATGTCTAAGTTGAGAATAATCAAAAGCGAGAAATCCAAAATGCGAGCATTCTCCTTAGACCTTTGTACAGGCGGCATGGAGGTACCCCTTTGTGACACTTGGTTGAAACATGGCATGCAAAGACCCGGTAGTCCAAGCTAAGTAGGACTACAAGAAAAGTTCTGATAGACAACGTCCCAAAATCGTCAACTAAGGGGCATTTTTCGTCGCCTATGGGCCTAACCCGACGATATGGGTTCCGTTGTGGAAACTGCGTCAGGCAAAGTCCAACGACGATTTTTTCGGTCCGTCGCGCTTGGGCGCCCTTCCGCCACGGAAAATCGGACCGTTGCGGAAGTGTTTTCGGGAGCCCGTTGACTGCTGACGTCATGCAAACTGACACGTGGCAGACGCCGTTAACTGCCAGTTAACGGCGTTAACCGGCTGAAACCCCGTGGTAGATGGTAGGCCCACACGAGGCCTGCCACGTCTTAAGCGGGCCGGGCCAGATGACATAGTTTGACCGGTCAACTATATAGCTGGGCTGGTCCATTAGTTACGTGGGCCGGGCCTAACCTCTAAGGTTGACTGGTCAAAACTTAAATGGGCCGGCCCATTTAACATGTGGGGTCCACCTTACAGAATCGGGCCCCAAGAAGCAAGGACGGCCAAAACACAGGTGGGTCCCACTTTCCTGTTAAAGGGCCGGCCCATTTAGTGTGTGGGGTCCACCGTATAGCAAGTGGGCCGCCCAACAAGCTAGTGGGCCGGGCCAAAAACACAGTGGGTCCCACTTTCCAGGTAAAGGGTCGGCCCATTTCGTTTGTGGGGTCCACCATACAGCAAGTGGCCGGCCCAACAAAATAGTGGGCGGGCCAAAACACAGTGGGTCCCACTTTCTTAAAGGGCCACCCCATTTAGTATGTGGGGTCCACCATATAGCAAGTGGGCGGCCCAAGAGATAGTGGGCCGGCCAAAAACACTGGGTCCCACTTTCGTTAAAGGCCGGCCCAATTAGTAGTGTGGGGTCCACCATATAGCGGGCCGGCCCAACAAGATAGTGGGCCGAGCCAAAAACACAGTGGGTCCCACTTTCCTCTTAAAGGGCCGGCCCATTTAGTATGTGGGACCACCATATAGCAAGTGGGCCGGCCCAACGATAGTGGGCCGGGCCAAAACACATGTGGGTCCCACTTTCCTGTTAAAGGGCCGGCCCAACTAGTATGTGGGTCCACCATATAGCAAGTGGGCGGCCCAACAAGATAGTGGGCGGGCCAAAAACACGTGGGTCCCACTTTCCTCTTAAAGGGCCGGCCCATTTATTTTGTGGGGTCCACCAAAAAGCAAATGGGCTGGCCCAACTAATTAGTGGGCCGGCCCAGTAGTTGGTGGGGTCCACCTTAAAGCAAGTGGGCCAGCCCAATTAGTGTGGGGTCCACCGTAAATCAAATGGGCTGGCCCAAGAAGTAAGTGGGCCAGCCCGTTTAGTTGCTGTTTATATGCCGGCATAATATGCGCTTTAGGATTTTGCGGGCAGGCACATATGTGATTTCGCTTAATTGGGCCGTTTAAGGGATGGGAATTCGTGATTTAGATACTGAGAATATTTACGCAGCATTGATTTCTGTCGGATAGCCTCACTTACCACAAGCACCAAAGAAAAAATGCGCGAAAGAACTATAAAAACTAACTAAATATTACATCAGCTGCAAGGCATTGAAAAAAATATTACAGAACCCAGAGAAATTGAATGGTAATTAAACCTAGCAATACAATGAAGCGATCCGGCAATCTTTTAAGTTGTCCATGCAGCACCTATATCTGAAACAAAGACATTACAAGTTAAGACAGCAACAATGGAAAGGCAAAGACACTACAATATTGTTTGGCAAAGAATTTGGAACTCATCATTTCGTCATTATAACAAGATCATTGTAATGCGCACAATAAGCAAACAAAGAGTGCATGCCGCATACCAACAGCCAATATAACAGAGCATGTTAGAATGAAACAGCAGACTTACTACTGTCGAGTCCCATGCAAACCAACATGTTCAGGGAGTACAAAATTGGCATGAACAACATAGTAGCAGGCTATAAATTTTGTAACAACGACTGAGCAAGATGAAGTTATGATGGCTACATCTACAGAGCAGGGAATGTAAACCAAAAATAGAAGTTACGATGGCAAAAGCTAAAGAGGAGGGAATGTGAACCAACATGTGCCAAGTGCAATTACTTCATTTTGGCCGTGAACTAAATAATACTCCTGAACTTATAGTGAAGGGGATGCAAATCAAGATGTTTCGGGATATAAACTTGTAATGAGCAACACATGGAGGATAGTTAATGCTGGAGCTTAGGATGGACCAGATACAGAATATAGTGGGATCACCTGTGAACTTGTATAAGAGGGAATGCAAACCAATATGTTCAGCTTTCCATATGTGAGCGTCATGCCAAGTCAGAGAAACAAGTCAATAATGCAGCTTTTGAAGAACAAGATGGCACGCAAAATTATTATCTAGTAGTATGACAAGTTTATTTGTACTACAGGCTAGATAGCAGAGTGATAGCATGCCAAACTAAGTCCTTACTTTGTTAGCTTACAATGAACTAGATACAAAACAATGGCATCACCTGTAGTACAGGGAATGCAAGCCAACATGTTCATGGAGTAAAAAATTGGCACAAACAACATAGTAGCAGGCCATAATTTTTGTAACAACGACTGAGCAAGATAAAGTTATGATGGCTAGATCTACAGAGCAGGGAATGTAAACCAAATATAGAAGTTACGATGCCAAAAGCTATAGAGCAGGGAATGCGAACCAACATGTGCAATTACTTAAAATTGGCCATGAACTAAATAATAGCAGGATGTTACTATAATACCTACAGTATAATTTTTGTAACAACGACTGAGCAAGATAGAAGTTATGATGGCTACATCTACAGAGCAGGGAATGCAAACCAAAATGTTCAATCGCTTAAAGTTAGCAATGAAGTAGAAAATAGCAACGTGTTACGGTCATAGCTAGGAATGAACTAAAAGAGCTTCAGACAAACAAGCATCTGAACCCAGAACATGGCGCTAAAACAAGGGACTTACATTAGGAGAAGCACTCTGTGGGAGTCACAGCAGATCTTCCTGGGGTTGATAGATCCGGTGATGAAGTACGCTACATGTGCTACTTGGGGTTGGAGAGACGGCCATTACACTTCATGGTTACTCATCTCATCTGCAAAAACGTAACGGCGCGTCGTTAGCACAAACAGGTTCCCCCAAGATTAAACAAGAACTTGCAGGCAAGCAATAGAAAAGCGACAGTAGAAGAGTTTAGATCATGCACGGCGCCGGTGAAGCAGATCCGGTTCATGCACAGCGGTGTCGGTGAGCAAGATACGATGCGGTGGACGACGGATCCGGCGAAGCGGCTCCGGTGGGGTGGACGATACCGCAGCTGAAGCGACTGCGGTAGACTGCTGGATGAGCATATGGTTTCGAGGTTCGGCGGGGATGATCCGGTCCGGTTGATGACGGCGTCGATGAAGCGGCTCCGGCAGGCAGCCGGATGACGAGGATCGCGAGGGCTCGGGTAGGCCAGGGAAGTCCGGCGGGGATGTTCCGGTGCGGTGGTCGTGGAGGTGGGAGAGAGGGACTTGGGAAGTTCCGGTGGGTGGTCTGAGGGAAATGAATTTTTTTTGGGAGGGTTTCCGGGCTAGGGAGGTGGTGATCCAAAAAATGACGGGCAGACCCCCCCACCAACCGACTTTGCTGTCATCTCCACAGGGGTAGAATGGGAATTTGGAAGCGTACGAAATTTTTGTATTTTGTAGGCGGGAAGTTTTGCCGCTATGAGATTTTGAATTTCGCTAAGGTCCAAGTATAATGATAAAAAATTGTGAGACCGTACTAGTACCTCTGTTCAAGGCCGAGTGCAAAATCAAATCATCATCATCTTGAATATTGGTCACTACCATGGTCATGATCTATCTCTGAAATTAGCGTATCCGCTATATCAAAGTATAATGATAAAAAAAATTGTGAGACCGTACTAGTACTTCTATTCTAGGCCGAGTGCAACATCAAATCATCATCACGTTAAAAATTTGTTACCATGATCATGATCTATCTCTGAAATTGGCGCATCCGCTATATCTTTCAAAGTATAATTATACGAGTAATAAAAATTGTGAGACCATACTAGTACTTCTGTTCAAGTTCGAGTGCAACATTAAATCATCATCACGTTGAAAATTTGTTACCATGATCATGATCTACCTCTGAAAATGGGCGCATCCGCTAAAACTTGCAAAGTATAATGATACAAAATTGTGAGACCGTACTAGTACTTATGTTCAAGGTCGAGTGCAACATCAAATCATCATTACATTGAAAAGTGTGTTACCATGATCACGATCTATCTCTGAATTTGGCGCATCCGCTAAATCTCGCAAAGTATAATGATAAAAAAATTGTGAGATTGTACTAGTACTTCTATTCAAGTTCGAGTGCAACATCAAATCATCATCACGTTGAAAATTTGTTACCATGATCATGATCTATCTCTGAATTTGGCGCATCTGCTAAATCTTGCAAAGTATAATGATAAATAAATTGTAAGACAGTAGTAGTACTTCTGTTCAAGGTCGAGTGCAACATCAAATCATCATCACGTTGAAAATTTGTTACCATGATCCTCTGAAAATAGGCGCATCCGCTAAAACTTGCAAAGTATAATGATACAAAATTGTGAGACCGTACTAGTACTTATGTTCAAGGTCTAGTGCAACATCAAATCATCATTACATTGAAAATTGTGTTACCATGATCATGATCTATCTCTGAATTTGGCGCATCCGCTAAATCTCGCAAAGTATAATGATAAAAAAATTGTGAGACTGTACTAGTACTTATGTTCAAGGCCGAGTGCAGGATCAAATCATCATCATGTTGAAATTTGTTACAACGATCATGACATATCTCTAAAATTGGCGCATCCGCTAAATCTTGCACGTGGCGCATCTCGGTGCGGAGCAACAAGCCGGTGCTATCAAGGTTGAGGCGTCGGTAGCGTCATCGGGCTCTCCTCTTTTGATAGATCTTCTACATGGCGTGGCGCACCGCCCACCGAGAAGCAGTCATATGTGAGATCGAGGTGGAGACGTCGCCGGCATCCTCGAGGCGCGACCGCCCTTCTACGAGCCAGAGTCGACTCAAGGTATGAATCCATGCGCTGTCGCGTCCCTTCTGCATATGAAGTGGAATGCCTTAGATTTATTGTTCTTCTCTTACGATTATTTGCCGGACATGTGTGCTCTTTCTCTGAATATATTGCTTGAAAAGCTAACCAAGTTACTTAAATTCACTTCGTTCTTAATCTTGCGTGCCAATTTTGTTATTTTTGCTGACAGTGGTGCGCGCAAGGAAATTTATTTCTGGGTGTGCTGAGCTGTTAGGCCTAAGTCGAAATCCTCAGCTAAACAAGGCCTCAGCTTAACACATAAAAAGGTGTTCAATCTCGCCCACAATGTCCTCTTCTTTCCTCTTCCTTTATTGGAACTTGTTTTGCAGACAAGGAAAGTGGCACGTGTAATGTGAGTAAAACCCTCTTAGCCAAAATCAGCTACGAGCAAGATTTTATGTATTGTAGATTCCCCAATTGACTCTCATCCCCAATGTAGTCTTTTTTATGTCAGTATAGACTTCTTTACTGGATGTATACTATCGTACATGGCATGCATTTGCCTAATGAGGAGCATTGTATTGCCATTCTAGCCAACCTGATCGATCTGTCAAGCTTCATGCACGAGATGCCATGTTTAATTTACTCCCTCGCTCCGATCCATATTTATTGGTGTAAAATGAATGTGAATCGGAGGGAGTACTCTTCTTAGATAGTACTATACCAGTTCAAAAAAAAGTACTGTACTACTACATCACAAATGCATCAAAAGAGTACTACATCACAAGACCACCACGGTTGTACTAGTAGAGTTTAATGCTTAACTTCCAAAGGGAATAAGATTACACATATGAACTTTAAACAGGCGCTGTCCGATGTCTGCTTGTTTGGGAGCACAACATAAATAATACTACCCCCGTCCATACATAAGTGACTAAACTTTGTCTGAAGATGTTTCATCTATATATGTTTTTAGTGTGTAGATACATCCGTATCTTGAAGGAAAAAGGTGAGCCGCTAACTTTTTGAATAGAGTGAGTAATACAATTCGGATAAACAATGGTGTAGTAAAACAAATACTCCTGCCCATCATAAAACAAAACACAGACTGACTCAAATATATGTACAGATCACAAAAAAGGTTTCATCAGAACCCGAACATATACATGCAGAAATGACCGTTTGATCACATAAAACAAAGGTTTCGTGGCATATTTATGCCCCCAAAACAAGCAGACGTAGGACAGCGCCAACGTACTAGCAGCTAGCACTATGGAGCTGCAGTACAAACAAATGGTGCAGCGACATTTCCACCAGAACGAAAACTAAAAGACATCAGACCAAACAAAAGCTGGGCTATCACTTCTTGCCCAAACAAGCCTTGCTCCTTCATATGCGACTTCCTTTTCTCTTATGGATGTTGAACTTTGAATTAGATGGGTTCCTGACAGCGCGTTCTTTTTCGTGTCCTTGATGTTGCACTCTGGATCAGGTCGGTTACTGTCAGGAAATGAACAAATTGATCAGCAAAAGTCATATGTAAATGAATGCAAAGGTTACATATGAATGACTAACCCGGTCTAACTGAGTAGGGATGTAAAGTGCACCAACGTCTAGCAGAATTGTACTTTCTCCACTGCCAGTTGCTCATATCTAATTGGAATACTCCCTCCTTTGCCCGTACAACCAGCTCATTTTTGTCCTCAAATACGCAGAGTAACCTTACTGGATGTTTCCAATTGTATGGAAATGATGTGTCAAGGCCAAAAAAAGTATCCAATTCAAAATTTATATGACATGTCCATGACTCGTGATCGCCTGTTGATGATCTTGTACTGGTCCATGTTTGTAGGGTGAAGTCTCTTATAACAGCAAGGGCAACATCTCCATTATGTCCCTTGAAGATGTGAATGTTAAGCATGAATATATCATGCGTCTCATGAGGGCACTGAATATATTTCAGAGTCTTCTTTGCATGGTCAAGCTCAATGATATATCTAGACTTCGTTGGCCAGTACAAAATACCCCCTATGAGAGTTGCCGGTCTACGGTCAATCTCTGACAGCATCGGAGTTGATCGAGCTAGAAACTCCCATTCTTTTGAATCTGGTGAGTAGATATGAGCCTGTGCATCGTAACGTTTAGTTGTTATCCAAACAACCGAGAACTTGCCACAATGTGTAAACGGTTCAGAGTTGTTTCTCGAACAGAGAATTGAGCCGCTGCTTTCAATTGTGTGATTGCGCCACAATGGTGGTTCTGGTATCGCTGTGAGAACTTGCCTAATTGGATCCCAGACTGATATATACCCTCTGGATACATTAGAATGGAGTAGCACCATACCATCGCGGCATCCCAGGACATAGATTTTGGGACCGTTCACTTGAGACGGGATTGCCAGCATCTTCAAGATGGCCGGGTGAAGATCATGCTCTGTGATGAATCGATTGTCCTCGGAGTTGTTGGTGAAAAACCCTAGCAACGGGTTTCCTCCGTTGTGTGACACAGTTAGCTTTCTGAAATAATTGCTTCCCATACATTGCCTCCATGCTTTCTTGGTGCCTGATGCAGCTAGTAAGCAGGTTGGATGGGGAGGAAGCCTGACAAGAATCTGAGAGACTACATCTCCAGGCAGATCGTTGATTGTTGTGGGTGTCCTTCGACTGAAGCTGGTAGGATTATGCAAATCGCACGATGCATCGTCAAAATTATGTAAACAGCACACTGCATCATCTATTTTTTAAAACAAAATGCAACATCTAATTTGACTAAGCAGCAAAATGCATCATCTAATTCATCATCAAAGTTTCCTAAACTGCACGGTGCATCAGCAAAATCAAAATAGTGTAAACAGCACAATGCATCAGCAAAATCAAAATAATGTAAACAGGACAATGCATCAGCAAAATCAAAATAATGTGAACAGCACAATGCATCAGCAAAATCAAAATATTGTAAACAGGACAATGCAATTGTAATCCTGTTGCATAATCAATGAAGCCCTTAATTTGCAAAAAAAAAACACCACAAAAATAGGACGCACCAACGGAAGGCAATCTCGCATATACAGTAATAATTGCTAACGTGTCAACACGATTGGAGGAAAAAGAGACCTCTACAGGACCCAAAACGCTGTGGTAACATCAGATGGGGTTAGCTTTGATATAGGTAATAAAATGTAAACAGCACAATACATCATCTAAGTTGACAGCAAAATTCTTCATCGAAATTTCCCACACTGTTCAAGGAATCAGAAAAATTACCTAAAAGGCTAAAAGAGCAAAATGCATCATCAGAGTAAAATATATGTAAACAGTACAATGCATCATCCAACTTTTGGCTAAACAGCAGAGAGCATTAGCTAGGTTGACAGAAAAACAAAAACAAAAAAAACCATGAAAAATTCCTGAAGAGGTGAGTGCATCAGAAAAATTACTACCTAAAAAGCATAATGAATCACCCAAATTACAAAAGAAGCAGAATGCATCATCAAAAATACAAAAACATCTCAATGCATCATCACGTCTGGTTTGGGCAAAAAACCCAATCCACCAGATCTAACCTCATTGCAGTTGGGGAAGGTAGAACTTACAAAGGGGTTGACGAGTCACGATCATATGCAACAAGCGCCGCCTTAGATGAAGTCACCATCCAAGCTCTCGACGCGTTCAAAGCAGCCAGCTTCGAAGCCTCCGACGGTTCTCCCGGCTGCGCCGCCAAAACTCTCGAAGCACGCGCCAAGACTTTCCAACAAAATGCAGCTTCGATACGAGCATTTGCCAGCGCCACAGCGCCCGGGCCCGTCCTAGCCACCGCCTTCGCCTTTGCCTCCGCATCCGCTTTACATGTCTCCGCCGATGCATGCAGAGCATCCGTCTCCGCTTTCCATGTATCCGCCGACGCAGTGTAGGCATCGAGCGACGCCGTTTTCATTTCCTAGAAAACCCAGTAAGTTACTCACATTGCAATCCCCAAATTAAGGTTATATCGAACACAATGACCGATGAACCTCTGTACTCGCCGGAGGTTGGAGATGTACATACCTGCGAAGATCGGTCCGGTGGTGCTTGACGGTGGTGCGTCGGGGACGGGGGAGAACTCGGCGGGGAGAATGGTGGCGCGGCCCAAGACGGCGGCGCGGAGAGGGGCGACGGTGCGGTCATCGAACCTCGGCAGACAGTATTTTGTATATATATATGAGAAGAAGAATAAAGTCTGGTCGAATGAGGCAGCGCGACCGGCAGAGTACAACCGAAGGCTACTAGTGCTACCTTGGAGTATTGTAGTAATATAACATAATAAAAATAATGGCCTTGTTTAAACCACTCTTGTCAGTGTGGCATCGCTTCCAAATTTAATGCATTCTGTGGAAATCGGAATAATGCTGTAAAAACTCTCATACTAGTGTGGTATATATAGCATGCACCGACACTTTTCAACAAAATGTCGTCTCCATTTCATAGGAGACTGCTTGCACACTGGGATACGATGCTGACATGACGAAGGGCGCAGAAGTATTTTGGAGTATTTCATTCGAGCAGATCGGGGCGACGGTGCGTCTTTGGAGGGAATACCGTGTGGTGTGTCTTTGGAGGGAATACCGTACGTACTTAGGAGTATTTCATTCGAGCAGACTGCTTGCACACTGGGATACGATGCTGACATGACGAAGGGCGCAGAAGTTTGCGAAAATGGTTGTACTACCATCCGACCATTAGTATAATCGAGCAGCCTAGTATAATCATTGCGCGATAGCTTACACGAGAAGGAAAAGAGCCGAACAGCTGTGGATAATAAAAGCATTTGGCTCTTCGAGGATCCTTCTTCTACTGCCTTCTCAAAGGAGTACTACTATTGTAATCTTTTTTTGTTTTTCTGGGACCTTCGGGTCCCTTCCCCGTTGAAAAGTGAAGTGTTTCGAATACATTCATATGCCTATGTTTCTATTTTTACAAGCAAATAAATAACAAAGGATGACTCAATGCACAAGTTGATCTCATTTTGAAATTTTTTAAAACTTCTTCTATTGTATTCAAATTTGATTAGAAGGAGTCGATCGATTGTACATGCCAATCGTATAGCTTGGTGGGTGGATTGGCATTTGAAGTTTGGTCATTGTGTTCTTGTTTGTTACCACCCTCGCAAGGCACGTCCAAGTATTTCCTGTCAGAATTTATGGCATGTATGTAGTTAAATAACCTACATTATTTCAATTATGAGTTTAATTACTAGGCAAAAGCTTAAAAATCCATATATAGTTCCAGATTAAGATGAACAAATCCTTGAACCTATATCTACAAAATTGATGGCACTAACACATCCTACCAAGCGGAAAGCATGTCTACCCTACTGCTTCCAAAAGGTGGAATTATGACAATAATGTGCAACTGTTAAAATTTGGTAGCCCTCCTTCACAATTAACACACATCTAGCCATTTTTGTACAGTAATAAAAAAGGGAAATCATTCTTTCATGCATGCATATAATTGTTAGAATCTCTTGTTTGTGAAGTTGCTTAAAATACGATCTCTTCCTAACTTGAGGTCATATGATAACTAAAAAGTTTTGTATGGCGGGATTTTGCATCAAAGTACATGCGCACAATACTCACTTGTGGGCAGAAAGCCAAACAAACTCATATTACTAGGTTTGTATTAATTTGTTCAAGAAATTTCACCATCACACATGATTTTGTGCTTGCGTTAATTTTACTTTAAAAACTTCTTCCAAATTCAAATTTTCTTCAAACATGCCAACGGTACATGTCTACCAATTAATAATTAAGGGTACACCACACGTACTGCCTCGTAGGGTACATAAAAAATTATACTATATTTTATGGCATGTACTAATTTCACATAATCTACAACTCAACGTTGAGTTTAATGATCAGCCCAGAACTAGAAAACAAATATACATATAGTTGCAAATTAACCTAGAAAAGCTCTAGTATCCTTTAAAACCCTAGAAAATGGACATGCATGCATGCATCCTACTCATAATAATTAATTAAGGTCTCGATCTCTATACTGCTCACGAAGTTTGGAATTCTGGCAAATATGCAACTTGTTTCATTAATTTACCATGGCGAGATAGATGCATGCACATCGATCACTTAAAAAATATAAAGTTTGTAAAGGATTTGGCATCCATATATGCTCACCGGATATATAGATAAGGCCAAGCAAACACATCGAATATTTCTGAAGAAATGTTTTTGCTAGAACCTTCAAATTTTTAGATTTACATCACACACAAAGAACACACCTTTAATTTCGCCAGGTTTGTGCACTAATAAAGTACTCCTACAGTACTAGAAATTGGATTGTTCTACTCCGGAGTGATATGCTCACCGGAGTATTTTTGGATCTTAGCTGGAGCGGCGTTTGGCGGTTGCACGAAGCCGTGCTGGATGTTAAGCCTGTCGAGGCACGCCTGGTGGAAAGCGTGCGCCACCTTAGCCTCATCGGCGCGCCGCTGCAATGCTGCGTCCCTGGGATTTGCAGCCGCCGCATTCTTAGCCTGCACGAAAGCTTGCAGAGCATCCCGGCATCTATAGAGTGCCGGGAACATCACGTTATATACGAGCTCCTTGGCGGTGTTGCTCCTGCAAAGGGCGTCGCCGTGATGCGCTTCGAAAGAACGGCCTGGCTCCACGGCCGGCACCGCCTGAAGTGCGGTCGGATTAGGCGGCTGGCCACGGGAGCTCCCTGCCTCCGCATCGTTCGCGCCGGCCGGGAAGGGGATCTCACCTGCTGGCAAAGAAAACCATGCGGCATGCGCGGGCGGAAAAGCCGGCCAGGGCCGAGCGGGCGTCGCATGCGGGGTTGCGTGGGAGATCCCTGCCTCTGCATCCATCGGCCCGCACGGGAAGCGGCTGGCGAGGGGCTCCACGGCCAGCGCCGCCGCCGCGGGCTGAACAACCGGCCAGTGCAGAGCGGGCGGGTTATGCCTTGGTGCGCGATGGACGAAGCGAAGGCGGCGCTGATGCTCCGCTTCCTCGTCGGTGGTAGGACTACGCGCGCGGCGACCAGAGCCAAGTCGGAAGGCCATAGATATGTCGATTGGTCACTTAAGCTGGAGAGGTTCTCTTACCATTTCGGAGAAGCGGAGTAAGAGGAAGTTGTTGCTTATACGGGTTCACTGCCACGTTGGGTTAAGAGGGGCAAAGTTGGTCAATGCCTAGGAAGTTGGAATCGTTTTGGCCCCAATTTTTTAATTACCTTGCGGTTCATCTCTCGGTCTCTCCCACCTCTTCACTATCCCTCCCCTTGCCTCCTTTCATGCTTCATCGTAGTGCATCTTGTTTTTCTAGCACCTTCACAAAAATCATACACATTTGGCCGATTCTGTCATTGTGTGCACTAATAAAGTAAAAAATCCATTATATGTGAATAAACGTTTAATACACTAGCTCGCAAAGATGTTTCTCAAGGCGATATGCACAATGCCTGCCAAAAATGGGTCATGATAACTAAATTTCGTGTTAATTTTTGCATGACATGTACTCACTTGTGTATGAAGCCAAGCAAACTCATAATCTATACCAAAAAAATGTGAAAGAGTTCTTTTTAGTATCCTTCATACATGGGGTTCCTATTTTTACTTTCTATTTTTACTAGTTACAAGTACTCATGCATGAAAACTTTTGAAAATATGTGCATTTTGGGCTGTGTGGAGACATGGTACAATAATATATTCAAGTTGATATACAAAGTCTAGACATATTCAAACTAGACAAATAATGTATCTAACCCCCTAACCCTAAACTCTGTCTTATGAAGTCAAGCATGCATGAAGAGAATTGGTTTTGGGTTTCAAACATGGAAATTTCAAAATCATCCCAAAAGCTTCATTTTAGAGCGACTAAGAAGGATCCAGGCTTACCTTTCCATTTTCATGTTTTAAACTTGTTTAAATCTTGGTCAAATCCTAGATTTGACCAAGATTCAAATGGGCATAAAATAAAAAAATGAAAAAATGAAAAACCAAAGCGCACATAGTCTTCTTATATGTCATATAGTAAGCATTAAAGTTGGTAAACAAGGTCTAGACATATTCAAACTAGACAAATCATGTATCTACCCCCTAACCCCTAAACTCTATCTTATGACGAAGTCAAGCATGAAGATTAAGTGGTTTTGGGTTTCAAACATGGAAATTTTGAAAACCTCCCAAAAACTTCATTTTAGGGTGACTAAGAAGGATACAGGCTTCCCTTTTCATTTTCATGTTCTATACTTGTTTAAATCTTGGTCAAACCTAGGATTTGACCAAGATTCAAATGTGCATCAAAATTCCAAAAAAATCAGAAAAATGAAAAACCAAAGCACATAGTTTTCTTATGTCATATAGTAAGCATTAAAGTTGATAAACAAGGGTCTAGACATATTCAAACAAGAAAAATCATGTATCTACCCCCTAACCCTAAACTTTGTCTTATGTAGTCAAGCATGAAGAGAAGTGGTTTTGGGTTTCAAATATGGAAATTTCAAAAACCTATCAAAAGCTTCATTTTAGAGTGACTAAGAAGGATCCATGCTTGCCTTTTCATTTTCATATTTGAAACTTGTTTAAATCATTGTCAAACCTAGGATTTGACCAAGATTTAAATGGGCATAAAATTAAAAAATCGGAAAAATGAAAAACAAAAGCACATAGTCTTCTTATGTCACATATATATATAGTAAGCATTCAAAAGTTGATAAACAAGGTCTAGCTAGACATATTCAAATAAGACAAATCATGTATCTACCCCTCTAACCCTAAACTCTGTCTTATGAAGTCAAGCATGAAGAGAAGTGGTTTTAGGTTTCAAACATGGAAATTTCAAAAACCTCCCAAAAACTTCATTTTAGAGTGACTAAGAAGGATACATGTTTCCCTTTTCATTTTCATGTTTTAAACTTGTTTAAATCTTGGTCAAACCTAGGATTTGACCAAGATACAAATAGGCACAAAAAATGAAAAACAAAAAGCACATAGTGTTCTTATGTCATATCGTAAGCATTCAAGTTGATAAACAAGGTCTAGATATATCCAAACCAGACAAATCATGTATATATGTACCCCGTGTCGATCTTATGAAGTCTAGCATGAAGAAAAGTCGTTTTGGCCGGGTTTCAAACATGGAAATTTCAAGAACATCCCAAAAGCTTCATTTTAGAGCGACTAAGAAGGATCGAGGCTTACCTTTCCATTTTCATGATTTAAACTTGTTTAAATCTTGGTCAAATCTTGCTCAAGCATGAAGATAAGTGGTTTTGGGTTTCAAACATGGAAATTTCAAAAACCTCCCAAAAACTTCATTTTAGGGTGACTAAGAAGGATACAGGCTTCCCTTTTCATTTTCATGTTCTATATATACTTGTTTAAATCTTGGTCAAACCTAGGATTTGACCAAGATTCAAATGTGCATCAAAATTCTAAAAAAATCAGAAAAATGAAAAACCAAAGCACATAGTCTTCTTATGTCATATAGTAAGCATTAAAGTTGATAAACATGGTCTAGACATATTCAAACCATACAAATCATGTATCTACCCCTAACCCCTAAACTATGTCTTATGAAGTCAAGCATGAAGAGAAGTGGTTTTGGGTTTCAAACATGAAAATTTCAAAAACCGCCCAAAAACTTCATTTTAGAGTGACTAAGAAGGATACATGCTTCCCTTTTCATTTTCATGTTTTAAACTTGTTTAAATCTTGGTCAAACCTAGGATTTGATAAACATGGTCTAGACATATTCAAACCAGACAAATCATGTATCTACCCCCTATCGACCCTAAACTTCGTCTTATGAAGTCAAGCATGAAGAGAAGTGGTTTTGGGTTTCAAACATGGAAATTTCAAAAACCTCCCAAAATTAAAGCTTCATTTTAGAGTGACTAGTTAAGAAGGATCCAGGCTTACCTTTTCATTTTCATGTTTTAAACTTGTTTAAATCTTGTTCAAACCTAGGATTTGACCAATATTCAAATGGGCATAAAATAAAAAATAAATAAAATAAAAAACCAAAGCACATAGTCTTCTTATGTCATATAGTAAGCATTCAAGTTCATGAACAAGGTCTAGACATATTCAAACCAGACAAATCATGTACCCCCTAACCCTAAACTTTGTCTTAATTATATATGAAGTCAAGCATGAAGCAGAGAAGTGTGGTTTTGGGTTTCAAACATGGAAATTTCAAAAACCTCCCAAAAAGCTTCATTTTAATTAGACTGGCTGGTTAATTAAGAAGGATCCATGATTAATTACCTTTTCATTGTCATGTTTTAAACTTGTTTAAATCTTGGTCGAACCTAGGATTTGACCAAGATTCAAATGGGCATAAAAATTCAGAAAAAATCGAAAGAATGAAAAACCAAAGCACATAGCCTTCTTATGTCATATAGTAAGCATTCAAATTGATAAACATGGTCTAGACATATTCAAACCAGAAAAATCATGTATCTACCCCTAACCCTAAACTCTGTCTTGTGAAGTCAATCTCTAGGATTTGACCAAGATTCAAATGGGCATAAAATAAAAAAACAGAAAAATGAAAAACCAAAGCGCACATAGTCTTCTTATATGTCATATAGTAAGCATTAAAGTTGATAAACAAGGTCTGGACATATTCAAACTAGCTAGACAAATCATGTATCTACCCCCTAACCCCTAAACTCTGTCTTATGACGAAGTCAAGCATGAAGATAAGTGGTTTTGGGTTTCAAACATGGAAATTTCAAAAACCTCCCAAAAACTTCATTTTAGGGTGACTAAGAAGGATACAGGCTTCCATTTTCATTTTCATGATCTATACTTGTTTAAATCTTGGTCAAACCTAGGATTTGACCAAGATTCAAATGTGCATCAAAATTCCATAAAAAATCAGAAAAACGAAAAACCAAAGCACATAGTTTTCTTATGTCACATACATATATATAGTAAGCATTCAAAAGTTGATAAACAAGGTCTAGCTAGACATATTCAAATAAGACAAATCATGTATCTACCCCTCTAAAACCATAAATAACTCTGTCTTATGAAGTCAAGCATGAAGAGAAGTGGTTTTTGGTTTCAAACATGGAAATTTCAAAAACCTCCCAAAATTAAAGCTTCGTTTTAGAGTGACTAGTTAAGAAGGATCCAGGCTTACCTTTTCATTTTCATGTTTTAAACTTGTTTAAATCTTGGTCAAACCTAGGATTTGACCAATATTCAAATGGGCATAAAATAAAAAAATAGATAAAATAAAAAACCAAAGCACATATTCTTCTTATGTCATATAGTAAGCATTCAAAAGTTCATAAACAAGGTCTAGACATATTCAAACCAGACAAATCATGTACCCCTAACCCTAAACTTTGTCTTAATTATATATGAAGTCAAGCATGAAGCAGAGAAGTGTGGTTTTGGGTTTCAAACATGGAAATTTCAAAAACCTCCCAAAAAGCTTCATTTTAATTAGACCGGCTGGTTAATTAAGAAGGATCCATGATTAATTACCTTTTCATTGTCATGTTTTAAACTTGTTTAAATCTTGGTCGAACCTAGGATTTGACCAAGATTCAAATGGGCATAACAATTCAGAAAAAAATCGAAAGAATGAAAAACAAAAGCACATAGTCTTCTTATGTCATATAGTAAGCATTAAAGTTGATAAACATGGTCTAGACATATTCAAACCATACAAATCATGTATCTACCCCTAACCCCTAAACTATGTCTTATGAAGTCAAGCATGAAGAGAAGTGGTTTTGGGTTTCAAACATGAAAATTTCAAAAACCTCCCAAAAACTTCATTTTAGAGTGACTAAGAAGGATACATGCTTCCCTTTTCATTTTCATGTTTTAAACTTGTTTAAATCTTGGTCAAACCTAGGATTTGATAAACATGGTCTAGACATATTCAAACCAGAAAAATCATGTGTATATCTACCCCTAACCCTAAACTCTGTCTTATGAAGTCAATCATGAAGAGAATTGGTTTTGGGTTTCAAACATGGAAATTTCAAGTACGTCCCAAAAGCTTCATATATTTTAGAGTGACTAATTAAGAAGGATCTTGGCTTACGTTTTCATTTTCATGCTTGAAACTTGTTTAAATCTTGGTTGAACCTAGGATTTGACCAGAATCAAATGTGCATAAAATTCTTTAAAAAATAGAAAAATGAAAAACAAAAGCACATGGTCTTCTTATGTCATATAGTAAGCATTCAAGTTGATAAACAAGGTTTAGACATATTCAAACCAGACAAATCATGTATCTACCCCCTAACCCTAAACTCGGTCTTATGAAGTCTAGCATGAGGAGAAGTCGTTTTGGGTTTCAAACGTTTAAGCCAAAAGCCCCATTTCAAATATTTCAAACTTATTCAAATTTGGTTCAAATTTGAAAGACACACAAGTTATAGCACACATAGTGCATACATTCTCACACATACTGCACTAGATGCTAACCCGGCCTATAGTTTGAGGCCATTGGATGAGGTCGAAAAAATCTTGGATTAGAAATGGGGTTGTTCGAACCCCGTAGTTGGATTTTTTGAACCTTGATCTGTAGTACTGGGCAAAGCCCTAGTTTAACCTATTTAATTATAGATTCGTAGGTCGATTTTTCTACCTTTTTATTATTACTATGCAGCACATGTGTGTTTGCCCGTCGAGTGAAACTCGGAGGAAGAGGGATCACTCGGAAGGAGAGAAGAAGGGAGAGAATTATGGTGTCTCCCCTTTTTCGGGTGATGATGTTGACTTTTATGCAGGGTTTGTCAGTGAGCAGGAGGTGCGAGCGAGCGAGCGAGCGAGTCGAGCGAGGCCGAGAATGAGAGAGATTTTTTTTTTTTTTGAGAGGGACGACCGAAGGATCCAGAAGGACCCACAGACTTCCAATACGCATCCTGATGCGTCTTCTCTTGACAAAGAAAATGTCTGGGAGTTTGCGTACCTATTGCACGTGACTTGTGCTCACTGAAGTGTGGGACCTCACGCATGGGCACCACACGTAAGTGACAGACCTGTTGGTGTAAAAACTCGGTTGATTATTATAGTGCATTAGAACAAAGTTTCCTATGGATTCAAGGGTAGGAAATCCAAGTTAACTCATTTACATGACATTATTTTTTCCATGAAGCAAAGTTAACGCACCTATCAATTGGTACATTTTGGAGTGACTAAGAAGGATCCAGGCTTACTTATTCGTTTTCACGTGTAAAACTTGTCTAAATCTTGGTCAAACAAAATTGGCAGAAAATTCAAAAAAAAACAGAAAAATGAAAAACCAAAGCACATAGTCTTCTTATGTCATGTAGTAAGCATTAAAGTTGATAAACAAGGTCTAGACATATTCAAACCATACAAATCATGTATCTACCCGCTAACCCCTAAACTATGTCTTAAGAAGTCAAGAATGAAGAGAAGTGGTTTTGGGTTTCAAACATGGAAATTTCAAAAACCTCCCAAAACTTCATTTTAGGGTGACTAAGAAGGATACAGGCTTCCCTTTTCATTTTCATGTTCTATACTTGTTTAAATCTTGGTCAAACCTATGATTTGACCAAGATTCAAATGGGCACAAAAAAAAAAAAAAGCACATAGTGTTCTTATGTCATATCGTAAGCATTCAAGTTGATAAACAAGGTCTAGATATATCTACCCCCTATCGACCCTAAACTTCGTCTTATGAAGTCAAGCATGAAGAGAAGTGGTTTTGGGTTTCAAACATGGAAATTTCAAAAACCTCCCAAAATTCAGCTTCATTTTAGAGCGACTAAGAAGGATCGATGCTTACCTTTTCATTTCCATGTTTTAAACTTATTTAAATCTTGGTCAAACCTAGCTAGGATTTGACCAAGATTCAAATGGGCATAAAAATTCAGACAAAAAATCTAAAGAATGAAAAACCAAAGCACATAGCCTTCTTAATTATGTCATATAGTAAACACTCAAGTTGATAAACAAGGTCTAGACATATTCAAACCAGAAAAATCATGTGTATATCTACCCCTAACCCTAAACTCTGTCTTGTGAAGTCAATCTCTAGGATTTGACCAAGATTCAAATGGGCATAAAATAAAAAAACAGAAAAATGAAAAACCAAAGCGCACATAGTCTTCTTATATGTCATATAGTAAGCATTAAAGTTGATAAACAAGGTCTGGACATATTCAAACTAGCTAGACAAATCATGTATCTACCCCCTAACCCCTAAACTCTGTCTTATGACGAAGTCAAGCATGAAGATAAGTGGTTTTGGGTTTCAAACATGGAAATTTCAAAAACCTCCCAAAAACTTCATTTTAGGGTGACTAAGAAGGATACAGGCTTCCATTTTCATTTTCATGATCTATACTTGTTTAAATCTTGGTCAAACCTAGGATTTGACCAAGATTCAAATGTGCATCAAAATTCCAAAAAAATCAGAAAAATGAAAAACCAAAGCACATAGTTTTCTTATGTCACATACATATATATAGTAAGCATTCAAAAGTTGATAAACAAGGTCTAGCTAGACATATTCAAATAAGACAAATCATGTATCTACCCCTCTAAAACCATAAATAACTCTGTCTTATGAAGTCAAGCATGAAGAGAAGTGGTTTTTGGTTTCAAACATGGAAATTTCAAAAACCTCCCAAAATTAAAGCTTCGTTTTAGAGTGACTAGTTAAGAAGGATCCAGGCTTACCTTTTCATTTTCATGTTTTAAACTTGTTTAAATCTTGGTCAAACCTAGGATTTGACCAATATTCAAATGGGCATAAAATAAAAAAATAGATAAAATAAAAAACCAAAGCACATATTCTTCTTATGTCATATAGTAAGCATTCAAAAGTTCATAAACAAGGTCTAGACATATTCAAACCAGACAAATCATGTACCCCCTAACCCTAAACTTTGTCTTAATTATATATGAAGTCAAGCATGAAGCAGAGAAGTGTGGTTTTGGGTTTCAAACATGGAAATTTCAAAAACCTCCCAAAAAGCTTCATTTTAATTAGACCGGCTGGTTAATTAAGAAGGATCCATGATTAATTACCTTTTCATTGTCATGTTTTAAACTTGTTTAAATCTTGGTCGAACCTAGGATTTGACCAAGATTCAAATGGGCATAACAATTCAGAAAAAAATCGAAAGAATGAAAAACAAAAGCACATAGCCTTCTTATGTCATATAGTAAGCATTCAAATTGATAAACATGGTCTAGACATATTCAAACCAGAAAAATCATGTATCTACCCCTAACCCTAAACTCTGTCTTATGAAGTCAAGCATGAACAGAAGTACGGTGGTTTTGGGTTTCAAACATGGTAAATTCAAGAACCTCCCAAAAGCTTCATTTTAGAGTTACTAAGAGAAAGATCCAGACTTAATTACCTTATCATTTTCACATGTTAAACTTGTTTAAATCTTGCTCAACAAACCTAGGATTTTACCAAGATTCTCAAATGGGCATAAAAATCAAAAAATGAAATACCAATGCACATAGTCCTCTTAAGTCATAAAGTAAGCATTCAAGTTGATAAACAAGGTCTAGACATATTCAAACAAGACAAATCATGTATCTACCCCCTATCGACCCTAAACTTCGTCTTATGAAGTCAAGCATGAAGAGAAGTGGTTTTGGGTTTCAAACATGGAAATTTCAAAAACCTCCCAAAATTCAGCTTCATTTTAGAGCGACTAAGAAGGATCGATGCTTACCTTTTCATTTCCATGTTTTAAACTTATTTAAATCTTGGTCAAACCTAGCTAGGATTTGACCAAGATTCAAATGGGCATAAAAATTCAGACAAAAAATCTAAAGAATGAAAAACCAAAGCACATAGCCTTCTTAATTATGTCATATAGTAAACACTCAAGTTGATAAACAAGCTAGGTCTAGACATATTCAAACCAGAAAAATCATGTGTATATCTACCCCTAACCCTAAACTCTGTCTTATGAAGTCAATCATGAAGAGAATTGGTTTTGGGTTTCAAACATGGAAATTTCAAGTACGTCCCAAAAGCTTCATATATTTTAGAGTGACTAATTAAGAAGGATCTTGGCTTACGTTTTCATTTTCATGCTTGAAACTTGTTTAAATCTTGGTTGAACCTAGGATTTGACCAGAATCAAATGTGCATAAAATTCTTAAAAAAAAAGAAAAATGAAAAACAAAAGCACATGGTCTTCTTATGTCATATAGTAAGCATTCAAGTTGATAAACAAGGTTTAGACATATTCAAACCAGACAAATCATGTATCTACCCCCTAACCCTAAACTCGGTCTTATGAAGTCTAGCATGAGGAGAAGTCGTTTTGGGTTTCAAACGTTTAAGCCAAAAGCCCCATTTCAAATATTTCAAACTTATTCAAATTTGAAAGACACACAAGTTATAGCACACATAGTGCATACATTCTCACACATACTGCACTAGATGCTAACCCGGCCTATAGTTTGAGGCCATTGGATGAGGTCGAAAAAATCTTGGATTAGAAATGGGGTTGTTCGAACCCCGTAGTTGGATTTTTTGAACCTTGATCTGTAGTACTGGGCAAAGCCCTAGTTTAACCTATTTAATTATAGATTCGTAGGTCGATTTTTCTACCTTTTTATTATTACTATGCAGCACATGTGTGTTTGCCCGTCGAGTGAAACTCGGAGGAAGAGGGATCACTCGGAAGGAGAGAAGAAGGGAGAGAATTATGGTGTCTCCCCTTTTTCGGGTGATGATGTTGACTTTTGTGCAGGGTTTGTCGAGTGAGCGAGCGAGTCGAGCGAGGCCGAGAATGAGAGAGATTTGTTTTTTTTTGAGAGGGACGACCGAAGGATCCAGAAGGACCCACAGACTTCCAATACGCATCCTGATGCGTCTTCTCTTGACAAAGAAAATGTCTGGGAGTTTGCGTACCTATTGCACGTGACTTGTGCTCACTGAAGTGTGGGACCTCACGCATGGGCACCACACGTAAGTGACAGACCTGTTGGTGTAAAAACTCGGTTGATTATTATAGTGCATTAGAACAAAGTTTCCTATGGATTCAAGGGTAGGAAATCCAAGTTAACTCATTTACATGACATTATTTTTTCCATGAAGCAAAGTTAACGCACCTATCAATTGGTACATTTTGGAGTGACTAAGAAGGATCCAGGCTTACTTATTCGTTTTCACGTGTAAAACTTGTCTAAATCTTGGTCAAACAAAATTGGCAGAAAATTCAAAAAAAAAACAGAAAAATGAAAAACCAAAGCGCACATAGTCTTCTTATATGTCATATAGTAAGCATTAAAGTTGATAAACAAGGTCTGGACATATTCAAACTAGCTAGACAAATCATGTATCTACCCCCTAACCCCTAAACTCTGTCTTATGACGAAGTCAAGCATGAAGATAAGTGGTTTTGGGTTTCAAACATGGAAATTTCAAAAACCTCCCAAAAACTTCATTTTAGGGTGACTAAGAAGGATACAGGCTTCCATTTTCATTTTCATGATCTATACTTGTTTAAATCTTGGTCAAACCTAGGATTTGACCAAGATTCAAATGTGCATCAAAATTCCATAAAAAATCAGAAAAACGAAAAACCAAAGCACATAGTTTTCTTATGTCACATACATATATATAGTAAGCATTCAAAAGTTGATAAACAAGGTCTAGCTAGACATATTCAAATAAGACAAATCATGTATCTACCCCTCTAAAACCATAAATAACTCTGTCTTATGAAGTCAAGCATGAAGAGAAGTGGTTTTTGGTTTCAAACATGGAAATTTCAAAAACCTCCCAAAATTAAAGCTTCGTTTTAGAGTGACTAGTTAAGAAGGATCCAGGCTTACCTTTTCATTTTCATGTTTTAAACTTGTTTAAATCTTGGTCAAACCTAGGATTTGACCAATATTCAAATGGGCATAAAATAAAAAAATAGATAAAATAAAAAACCAAAGCACATATTCTTCTTATGTCATATAGTAAGCATTCAAAAGTTCATAAACAAGGTCTAGACATATTCAAACCAGACAAATCATGTACCCCCTAACCCTAAACTTTGTCTTAATTATATATGAAGTCAAGCATGAAGCAGAGAAGTGTGGTTTTGGGTTTCAAACATGGAAATTTCAAAAACCTCCCAAAAAGCTTCATTTTAATTAGACCGGCTGGTTAATTAAGAAGGATCCATGATTAATTACCTTTTCATTGTCATGTTTTAAACTTGTTTAAATCTTGGTCGAACCTAGGATTTGACCAAGATTCAAATGGGCATAACAATTCAGAAAAAAATCGAAAGAATGAAAAACAAAAGCACATAGTCTTCTTATGTCATATAGTAAGCATTAAAGTTGATAAACATGGTCTAGACATATTCAAACCATACAAATCATGTATCTACCCCTAACCCCTAAACTATGTCTTATGAAGTCAAGCATGAAGAGAAGTGGTTTTGGGTTTCAAAAATGAAAATTTCAAAAACCGCCCAAAAACTTCATTTTAGAGTGACTAAGAAGGATACATGCTTCCCTTTTCATTTTCATGTTTTAAACTTGTTTAAATCTTGGTCAAACCTAGGATTTGATAAACATGGTCTAGACATATTCAAACCAGACAAATCATGTATCTACCCCCTATCGACCCTAAACTTCGTCTTATGAAGTCAAGCATGAAGAGAAGTGGTTTTGGGTTTCAAATAACATGGAAATTTCAAAAACCTCCCAAAATTAAAGCTTCATTTTAGAGTGACTAGTTAAGAAGGATCCAGGCTTACCTTTTCATTTTCATGTTTTAAACTTGTTTAAATCTTGTTCAAACCTAGGATTTGACCAATATTCAAATGGGCATAAAATAAAAAATAAATAAAATAAAAAACCAAAGCACATAGTCTTCTTATGTCATATAGTAAGCATTCAAGTTCATGAACAAGGTCTAGACATATTCAAACCAGACAAATCATGTACCCCCTAACCCTAAACTTTGTCTTAATTATATATGAAGTCAAGCATGAAGCAGAGAAGTGTGGTTTTGGGTTTCAAACATGGAAATTTCAAAAACCTCCCAAAAAGCTTCATTTTAATTAGACTGGCTGGTTAATTAAGAAGGATCCATGATTAATTACCTTTTCATTGTCATGTTTTAAACATGTTTAAATCTTGGTCGAACCTAGGATTTGACCAAGATTCAAATGGGCATAACAATTCAGAAAAAAATCGAAAGAATGAAAAACAAAAGCACATAGCCTTCTTATGTCATATAGTAAGCATTCAAATTGATAAACATGGTCTAGACATATTCAAACCAGAAAAATCATGTATCTACCCCTAACCCTAAACTCTGTCTTATGAAGTCAAGCATGAACAGAAGTACGGTGGTTTTGGGTTTCAAACATGGTAAATTCAAGAACCTCCCAAAAGCTTCATTTTAGAGTTACTAAGAGAAAGATCCAGACTTAATTACCTTATCATTTTCACATGTTAAACTTGTTTAAATCTTGCTCAACAAACCTAGGATTTTACCAAGATTCTCAAATGGGCATAAAAATCAAAAAATGAAATACCAATGCACATAGTCCTCTTAAGTCATAAAGTAAGCATTCAAGTTGATAAACAAGGTCTAGACATATTCAAACAAGACAAATCATGTATCTACCCCCTATCGACCCTAAACTTCGTCTTATGAAGTCAAGCATGAAGAGAAGTGGTTTTGGGTTTCAAACATGGAAATTTCAAAAACCTCCCAAAATTCAGCTTCATTTTAGAGCGACTAAGAAGGATCGATGCTTACCTTTTCATTTCCATGTTTTAAACTTATTTAAATCTTGGTCAAACCTAGCTAGGATTTGACCAAGATTCAAATGGGCATAAAAATTCAGACAAAAAATCTAAAGAATGAAAAACCAAAGCACATAGCCTTCTTAATTATGTCATATAGTAAACACTCAAGTTGATAAACAAGCTAGGTCTAGACATATTCAAACCAGAAAAATCATGTGTATATCTACCCCTAACCCTAAACTCTGTCTTATGAAGTCAATCATGAAGAGAATTGGTTTTGGGTTTCAAACATGGAAATTTCAAGTACGTCCCAAAAGCTTCATATATTTTAGAGTGACTAATTAAGAAGGATCTTGGCTTACGTTTTCATTTTCATGCTTGAAACTTGTTTAAATCTTGGTTGAACCTAGGATTTGACCAGAATCAAATGTGCATAAAATTCTTAAAAAATAGAAAAATGAAAAACAAAAGCACATGGTCTTCTTATGTCATATAGTAAGCATTCAAGTTGATAAACAAGGTTTAGACATATTCAAACCAGACAAATCATGTATCTACCCCCTAACCCTAAACTCGGTCTTATGAAGTCTAGCATGAGGAGAAGTCGTTTTGGGTTTCAAACGTTTAAGCCAAAAGCCCCATTTCAAATATTTCAAACTTATTCAAATTTGAAAGACACACAAGTTATAGCACACATAGTGCATACATTCTCACACATACTGCACTAGATGCTAACCCGGCCTATAGTTTGAGGCCATTGGATGAGGTCGAAAAAATCTTGGATTAGAAATGGGGTTGTTCGAACCCCGTAGTTGGATTTTTTGAACCTTGATCTGTAGTACTGGGCAAAGCCCTAGTTTAACCTATTTAATTATAGATTCGTAGGTCGATTTTTCTACCTTTTTATTATTACTATGCAGCACATGTGTGTTTGCCCGTCGAGTGAAACTCGGAGGAAGAGGGATCACTCGGAAGGAGAGAAGAAGGGAGAGAATTATGGTGTCTCCCCTTTTTCGGGTGATGATGTTGACTTTTGTGCAGGGTTTGTCAGTGAGCAGGAGGTGCGAGCGAGCGAGCGAGTCGAGCGAGGCCGAGAATGAGAGAGATTTGTTTTTTTTTTGAGAGGGACGACCGAAGGATCCAGAAGGACCCACAGACTTCCAATACGCATCCTGATGCGTCTTCTCTTGACAAAGAAAATGTCTGGGAGTTTGCGTACCTATTGCACGTGACTTGTGCTCACTGAAGTGTGGGACCTCACGCATGGGCACCACACGTAAGTGACAGACCTGTTGGTGTAAAAACTCGGTTGATTATTATAGTGCATTAGAACAAAGTTTCCTATGGATTCAAGGGTAGGAAATCCAAGTTAACTCATTTACATGACATTATTTTTTCCATGAAGCAAAGTTAACGCACCTATCAATTGGTACATTTTGGAGTGACTAAGAAGGATCCAGGCTTACTTATTCGTTTTCACGTGTAAAACTTGTCTAAATCTTGGTCAAACAAAATTGGCAGAAAATTCAAAAAAAAACAGAAAAATGAAAAACCAAAGCACATAGTCTTCTTATGTCATGTAGTAAGCATTAAAGTTGATAAACAAGGTCTAGACATATTCAAACCATACAAATCATGTATCTACCCGCTAACCCCTAAACTATGTCTTAAGAAGTCAAGAATGAAGAGAAGTGGTTTTGGGTTTCAAACATGGAAATTTCAAAAACCTCCCAAAACTTCATTTTAGGGTGACTAAGAAGGATACAGGCTTCCCTTTTCATTTTCATGTTCTATACTTGTTTAAATCTTGGTCAAACCTATGATTTGACCAAGATTCAAATGGGCACAAAAAAATAAAAAAAGCACATAGTGTTCTTATGTCATATCGTAAGCATTCAAGTTGATAAACAAGGTCTAGATATATCTACCCCCTATCGACCCTAAACTTCGTCTTATGAAGTCAAGCATGAAGAGAAGTGGTTTTGGGTTTCAAACATGGAAATTTCAAAAACCTCCCAAAATTCAGCTTCATTTTAGAGCGACTAAGAAGGATCGATGCTTACCTTTTCATTTCCATGTTTTAAACTTATTTAAATCTTGGTCAAACCTAGCTAGGATTTGACCAAGATTCAAATGGGCATAAAAATTCAGACAAAAAATCTAAAGAATGAAAAACCAAAGCACATAGCCTTCTTAATTATGTCATATAGTAAACACTCAAGTTGATAAACAAGGTCTAGACATATTCAAACCAGAAAAATCATGTGTATATCTACCCCTAACCCTAAACTCTGTCTTGTGAAGTCAATCTCTAGGATTTGACAAAGATTCAAATGGGCATAAAATAAAAAAACAGAAAAATGAAAAACCAAAGCGCACATAGTCTTCTTATATGTCATATAGTAAGCATTAAAGTTGATAAACAAGGTCTGGACATATTCAAACTAGCTAGACAAATCATGTATCTACCCCCTAACCCCTAAACTCTGTCTTATGACGAAGTCAAGCATGAAGATAAGTGGTTTTGGGTTTCAAACATGGAAATTTCAAAAACCTCCCAAAAACTTCATTTTAGGGTGACTAAGAAGGATACAGGCTTCCATTTTCATTTTCATGATCTATACTTGTTTAAATCTTGGTCAAACCTAGGATTTGACCAAGATTCAAATGTGCATCAAAATTCCAAAAAAATCAGAAAAATGAAAAACCAAAGCACATAGTTTTCTTATGTCACATACATATATATAGTAAGCATTCAAAAGTTGATAAACAAGGTCTAGCTAGACATATTCAAATAAGACAAATCATGTATCTACCCCTCTAAAACCATAAATAACTCTGTCTTATGAAGTCAAGCATGAAGAGAAGTGGTTTTTGGTTTCAAACATGGAAATTTCAAAAACCTCCCAAAATTAAAGCTTCGTTTTAGAGTGACTAGTTAAGAAGGATCCAGGCTTACCTTTTCATTTTCATGTTTTAAACTTGTTTAAATCTTGGTCAAACCTAGGATTTGACCAATATTCAAATGGGCATAAAATAAAAAAATAGATAAAATAAAAAACCAAAGCACATATTCTTCTTATGTCATATAGTAAGCATTCAAAAGTTCATAAACAAGGTCTAGACATATTCAAACCAGACAAATCATGTACCCCCTAACCCTAAACTTTGTCTTAATTATATATGAAGTCAAGCATGAAGCAGAGAAGTGTGGTTTTGGGTTTCAAACATGGAAATTTCAAAAACCTCCCAAAAAGCTTCATTTTAATTAGACCGGCTGGTTAATTAAGAAGGATCCATGATTAATTACCTTTTCATTGTCATGTTTTAAACTTGTTTAAATCTTGGTCGAACCTAGGATTTGACCAAGATTCAAATGGGCATAACAATTCAGAAAAAAATCGAAAGAATGAAAAACAAAAGCACATAGCCTTCTTATGTCATATAGTAAGCATTCAAATTGATAAACATGGTCTAGACATATTCAAACCAGAAAAATCATGTATCTACCCCTAACCCTAAACTCTGTCTTATGAAGTCAAGCATGAACAGAAGTACGGTGGTTTTGGGTTTCAAACATGGTAAATTCAAGAACCTCCCAAAAGCTTCATTTTAGAGTTACTAAGAGAAAGATCCAGACTTAATTACCTTATCATTTTCACATGTTAAACTTGTTTAAATCTTGCTCAACAAACCTAGGATTTTACCAAGATTCTCAAATGGGCATAAAAATCAAAAAATGAAATACCAATGCACATAGTCCTCTTATAAGTCATAAAGTAAGCATTCAAGTTGATAAACAAGGTCTAGACATATTCAAACAAGACAAATCATGTATCTACCCCCTATCGACCCTAAACTTCGTCTTATGAAGTCAAGCATGAAGAGAAGTGGTTTTGGGTTTCAAACATGGAAATTTCAAAAACCTCCCAAAATTCAGCTTCATTTTAGAGCGACTAAGAAGGATCGATGCTTACCTTTTCATTTCCATGTTTTAAACTTATTTAAATCTTGGTCAAACCTAGCTAGGATTTGACCAAGATTCAAATGGGCATAAAAATTCAGACAAAAAATCTAAAGAATGAAAAACCAAAGCACATAGCCTTCTTAATTATGTCATATAGTAAACACTCAAGTTGATAAACAAGCTAGGTCTAGACATATTCAAACCAGAAAAATCATGTGTATATCTACCCCTAACCCTAAACTCTGTCTTATGAAGTCAATCATGAAGAGAATTGGTTTTGGGTTTCAAACATGGAAATTTCAAGTACGTCCCAAAAGCTTCATATATTTTAGAGTGACTAATTAAGAAGGATCTTGGCTTACGTTTTCATTTTCATGCTTGAAACTTGTTTAAATCTTGGTTGAACCTAGGATTTGACCAGAATCAAATGTGCATAAAATTCTTAAAAAAATAGAAAAATGAAAAACAAAAGCACATGGTCTTCTTATGTCATATAGTAAGCATTCAAGTTGATAAACAAGGTTTAGACATATTCAAACCAGACAAATCATGTATCTACCCCCTAACCCTAAACTCGGTCTTATGAAGTCTAGCATGAGGAGAAGTCGTTTTGGGTTTCAAACGTTTAAGCCAAAAGCCCCATTTCAAATATTTCAAACTTATTCAAATTTGAAAGACACACAAGTTATAGCACACATAGTGCATACATTCTCACACATACTGCACTAGATGCTAACCCGGCCTATAGTTTGAGGCCATTGGATGAGGTCGAAAAAAATCTTGGATTAGAAATGGGGTTGTTCGAACCCCGTAGTTGGATTTTTTGAACCTTGATCTGTAGTACTGGGCAAAGCCCTAGTTTAACCTATTTAATTATAGATTCGTAGGTCGATTTTTCTACCTTTTTATTATTACTATGCAGCACATGTGTGTTTGCCCGTCGAGTGAAACTCGGAGGAAGAGGGATCACTCGGAAGGAGAGAAGAAGGGAGAGAATTATGGTGTCTCCCCTTTTTCGGGTGATGATGTTGACTTTTGTGCAGGGTTTGTCAGGGAGCAGGAGGTGCGAGCGAGCGAGTCGAGCGAGGCCGAGAATGAGAGAGATTTGTTTTTTTTTAGAGGGACGACCGAAGGATCCAGAAGGACCCACAGACTTCCAATACGCATCCTGATGCGTCTTCTCTTGACAAAGAAAATGTCTGGGAGTTTGCGTACCTATTGCACGTGACTTGTGCTCACTGAAGTGTGGGACCTCACGCATGGGCACCACACGTAAGTGACAGACCTGTTGGTGTAAAAACTCGGTTGATTATTATAGTGCATTAGAACAAAGTTTCCTATGGATTCAAGGGTAGGAAATCCAAGTTAACTCATTTACATGACATTATTTTTTCCATGAAGCAAAGTTAACGCACCTATCAATTGGTACATTTTGGAGTGACTAAGAAGGATCCAGGCTTACTTATTCGTTTTCACGTGTAAAACTTGTCTAAATCTTGGTCAAACAAAATTGGCAGAAAATTCAAAAAAAAACAGAAAAATGAAAAACCAAAGCACATAGTCTTCTTATGTCATGTAGTAAGCATTAAAGTTGATAAACAAGGTCTAGACATATTCAAACCATACAAATCATGTATCTACCCGCTAACCCCTAAACTATGTCTTAAGAAGTCAAGAATGAAGAGAAGTGGTTTTGGGTTTCAAACATGGAAATTTCAAAAACCTCCCAAAACTTCATTTTAGGGTGACTAAGAAGGATACAGGCTTCCCTTTTCATTTTCATGTTCTATACTTGTTTAAATCTTGGTCAAACCTATGATTTGACCAAGATTCAAATGGGCACAAAAAAATAAAAAAAGCACATAGTGTTCTTATGTCATATCGTAAGCATTCAAGTTGATAAACAAGGTCTAGATATATCTACCCCCTATCGACCCTAAACTTCGTCTTATGAAGTCAAGCATGAAGAGAAGTGGTTTTGGGTTTCAAACATGGAAATTTCAAAAACCTCCCAAAATTCAGCTTCATTTTAGAGCGACTAAGAAGGATCGATGCTTACCTTTTCATTTCCATGTTTTAAACTTATTTAAATCTTGGTCAAACCTAGCTAGGATTTGACCAAGATTCAAATGGGCATAAAAATTCAGACAAAAAATCTAAAGAATGAAAAACCAAAGCACATAGCCTTCTTAATTATGTCATATAGTAAACACTCAAGTTGATAAACAAGGTCTAGACATATTCAAACCAGAAAAATCATGTGTATATCTACCCCTAACCCTAAACTCTGTCTTGTGAAGTCAATCTCTAGGATTTGACAAAGATTCAAATGGGCATAAAATAAAAAAACAGAAAAATGAAAAACCAAAGCGCACATAGTCTTCTTATATGTCATATAGTAAGCATTAAAGTTGATAAACAAGGTCTGGACATATTCAAACTAGCTAGACAAATCATGTATCTACCCCCTAACCCCTAAACTCTGTCTTATGACGAAGTCAAGCATGAAGATAAGTGGTTTTGGGTTTCAAACATGGAAATTTCAAAAACCTCCCAAAAACTTCATTTTAGGGTGACTAAGAAGGATACAGGCTTCCATTTTCATTTTCATGATCTATACTTGTTTAAATCTTGGTCAAACCTAGGATTTGACCAAGATTCAAATGTGCATCAAAATTCCAAAAAAATCAGAAAAATGAAAAACCAAAGCACATAGTTTTCTTATGTCACATACATATATATAGTAAGCATTCAAAAGTTGATAAACAAGGTCTAGCTAGACATATTCAAATAAGACAAATCATGTATCTACCCCTCTAAAACCATAAATAACTCTGTCTTATGAAGTCAAGCATGAAGAGAAGTGGTTTTTGGTTTCAAACATGGAAATTTCAAAAACCTCCCAAAATTAAAGCTTCGTTTTAGAGTGACTAGTTAAGAAGGATCCAGGCTTACCTTTTCATTTTCATGTTTTAAACTTGTTTAAATCTTGGTCAAACCTAGGATTTGACCAATATTCAAATGGGCATAAAATAAAAAAATAGATAAAATAAAAAACCAAAGCACATATTCTTCTTATGTCATATAGTAAGCATTCAAAAGTTCATAAACAAGGTCTAGACATATTCAAACCAGACAAATCATGTACCCCCTAACCCTAAACTTTGTCTTAATTATATATGAAGTCAAGCATGAAGCAGAGAAGTGTGGTTTTGGGTTTCAAACATGGAAATTTCAAAAACCTCCCAAAAAGCTTCATTTTAATTAGACCGGCTGGTTAATTAAGAAGGATCCATGATTAATTACCTTTTCATTGTCATGTTTTAAACTTGTTTAAATCTTGGTCGAACCTAGGATTTGACCAAGATTCAAATGGGCATAACAATTCAGAAAAAAATCGAAAGAATGAAAAACAAAAGCACATAGCCTTCTTATGTCATATAGTAAGCATTCAAATTGATAAACATGGTCTAGACATATTCAAACCAGAAAAATCATGTATCTACCCCTAACCCTAAACTCTGTCTTATGAAGTCAAGCATGAACAGAAGTACGGTGGTTTTGGGTTTCAAACATGGTAAATTCAAGAACCTCCCAAAAGCTTCATTTTAGAGTTACTAAGAGAAAGATCCAGACTTAATTACCTTATCATTTTCACATGTTAAACTTGTTTAAATCTTGCTCAACAAACCTAGGATTTTACCAAGATTCTCAAATGGGCATAAAAATCAAAAAATGAAATACCAATGCACATAGTCCTCTTATAAGTCATAAAGTAAGCATTCAAGTTGATAAACAAGGTCTAGACATATTCAAACAAGACAAATCATGTATCTACCCCCTATCGACCCTAAACTTCGTCTTATGAAGTCAAGCATGAAGAGAAGTGGTTTTGGGTTTCAAACATGGAAATTTCAAAAACCTCCCAAAATTCAGCTTCATTTTAGAGCGACTAAGAAGGATCGATGCTTACCTTTTCATTTCCATGTTTTAAACTTATTTAAATCTTGGTCAAACCTAGCTAGGATTTGACCAAGATTCAAATGGGCATAAAAATTCAGACAAAAAATCTAAAGAATGAAAAACCAAAGCACATAGCCTTCTTAATTATGTCATATAGTAAACACTCAAGTTGATAAACAAGCTAGGTCTAGACATATTCAAACCAGAAAAATCATGTGTATATCTACCCCTAACCCTAAACTCTGTCTTATGAAGTCAATCATGAAGAGAATTGGTTTTGGGTTTCAAACATGGAAATTTCAAGTACGTCCCAAAAGCTTCATATATTTTAGAGTGACTAATTAAGAAGGATCTTGGCTTACGTTTTCATTTTCATGCTTGAAACTTGTTTAAATCTTGGTTGAACCTAGGATTTGACCAGAATCAAATGTGCATAAAATTCTTAAAAAAATAGAAAAATGAAAAACAAAAGCACATGGTCTTCTTATGTCATATAGTAAGCATTCAAGTTGATAAACAAGGTTTAGACATATTCAAACCAGACAAATCATGTATCTACCCCCTAACCCTAAACTCGGTCTTATGAAGTCTAGCATGAGGAGAAGTCGTTTTGGGTTTCAAACGTTTAAGCCAAAAGCCCCATTTCAAATATTTCAAACTTATTCAAATTTGGTTCAAATTTGAAAGACACACAAGTTATAGCACACATAGTGCATACATTCTCACACATACTGCACTAGATGCTAACCCGGCCTATAGTTTGAGGTTTTTGAAATTTCCATGTTTGAAACCCAAAACCACTTCTCTTCATGCTTGGCTTCGTAAGATAGAGTTTAGGGTTTGGGGTAGATACGTACATGATTTTTCTAAGTATTTTTACGCCCATTTGAATCTTCGTCAAATCCTAAGTTTGACCAAGATTTGAACAAGTTTAAAAACATGAAAATGAAAAGGGTAAGCCTGGATCCTTGTTTAGGGTTAGGGGGTAGATACATGATTTTTGTGGTTTGAATATGTCAGACCTTGTTTATCACCTTGATATATGACATAGGAAGACGGTGTGCTTTTGTTTTTCTTTTTTTTGAATTTTTATGCCCATTTGAATCTTGGTCAAGTCATAGGTTTGACCAAGATTTAAACATGTTTAAAACATGAAAATGAAAAGGTAAGCCTGGATCCTTCTTAGTCACTCCAAAATGTACCAATTGATAAATGAGTTAACTTGGCTTCATGGAAAAAATAATGTCATGTAAATGATTTAACTTGGCTTTCGTACCCTTGAATCCATAGGAAACTTTGTATAAATGTAGTAGTATAATAATCAACCGAGTTTTTACATCAACAGGTCTGTCACTTACGTGTGGTGCCCATGCGTGAGGTCCCACACTTCAGTGAGCACAAGTCACGTGCAATAGGTACGCAAACTCCCAGCCATTTTCTTTGTCAAGAAAAGACGCATCAGGATGCGTATTGGAAGTATGTGGGTCCTTCTGGATCCTTCGGTTGTCCCTCTCACAAAAAAAACAAATCTCTCTCATTCTCGGCCTCGCTCGACTCGCTCGCTCGCTCGCTCGCACCTCCTGCTCACTGACAAACCCTGCACAAAAGTCAACATCATCACCCGAAAAAGGGGAGACACCATAATTCTCTCCCTTCTTCTCTCCTTCCGAGTGATCCCTCTTCCTCCGAGTTTCACTCGACGGGCAAACACACATGTGCTGCATAGTAATAATAAAAAAGTAGAAAAATCGACCTACGAATCTATGATTAAATAGGTTAAACTAGGGTTTTGCCCACTACTACAGATCAAGTTCAAAAATATCCAACTACTAGTTCGATTTTGGGCTACTAATATAAAATTAAAATAAGTTGAACTAGTATTCCTCTAAAAAATCATTTTGGTATGCATTGTTTGATACTTTTCATAGCTATAGTGCATCACAAATTTATGATTTCATGCTTTGCTTTGCCAATTTCGATTTTTTCTAACCACCTTCTCTTTGATTTCAAATTTAGGTCAAACTATCGATGCCTACTATGTGTTCTACTTGAATTGGATGCAGCGTGCGCACATGTTTTGCCATTGTTCTGGGCTTCCACACATCTTTGGGGCATCCAAGTATTTAAGTTACCTTGTTTTTTTGAATTGTAATTCATACCCTTCCTCCCAATTTTTATGCCCATTTGAATCTTGGTCAAATCCTAAGTTTGACCAAGATTTGAACAAGTTTAAAACATGAAAATGAAAAGGTAAGCCTGAATCCTTCTTAGTCACTCAAAAATGAGAAGCTTTTGGGAGTTTTTTGAAATTTCCATGTTTCAAACCCAAAACCACTTCTCTTCATGCTTGACTTCATAAGACAGAGTTTAGGGTTAGGGGGTAGATACATGATTTGTCTAGTTTGTTGTTTAGACCTTGTTTATCAACTTGAATATAATGCTTACTATATGACATAATAATACTATGTGCTTTGGTTTTCATTTTTTTTTGATTTTTTCTGAATTTTTATGCCCATTTGATCTTGGTCAAATCCTAGGCTTAACCAATATTTAAACAAGTTTAAAACATGAAAATGAAAAGGTAAGCCTGTATCCTTCTTAGTCACTCCAAAATGAAGCTTTTGGGAAGGTTTTTGAAATTTCCATGTTTGAAATCCAAAACGACTTCTCTTCGTGCTTGACTTCATAAGACAAAGTTTAGGGCTAGGGGTAGAAACATGATTTTTCTGGTTTGAATATGTCTAGACCTTGTTTACCAACTTGAGTGCTTACTATATGACATAAGAAGGCTATATGCTTTGGTTTTTCATTTTTTTTGAAATTTTATGCCCATTTGAATCTTGATCAAATCCTAGGTACGGTTTGACCAAGATTTGAACAATTTTAAAACATGAAAATAAAAGGTAAGCCCAACCTGGATCCTTTAGTCACTCTAAAATGAAGCTTTTGGGGGGTTCTTGAAATTTCCAAGTTTGAAACCCAAAACCACTTTTCTTCATGCTTGACTACATAAGACAGAGTTTAGGGTTAGGGGTAGATACATGATTTTTCTTGTTTGAATATATCTAGACCTTGTTTATATCAACTTTAATGCTAACTATATGACATAAGAAAACTATGTGCTTTGGTTTTTAATTTTTCTGATTTTTTTATTTTGATGCACATTTGAATCTTTGTCAAATCCTAGGTTTGACCAAGATTTAAACAAGTATAAAACATGAAAATGAAAAGGGGAAGCCTGTATCCTTTCTTAGTCACTCTAAAATGAAGTTTTTGGGATGTTCTTGAAATTTTCATGTTTGAAACCCAAAACCACTTCTCTTCATGCTTGACTTCATAAGATAGAGTTTAGGGGCTAGGGGATAGATACATGATTTGCCTAGGTTTGAATATGCATGTCCAAACCTTGTTTATCAACTTGAATGCTTACTATATGACATAAGAAGACTATATGCTTTTGTTTTTCATTTTTCTGATTTTTTTTAAAATTTTATGCCCATTTGAATCTTTTGGTCAAATCCTTGGTTTAATTTGACACGGATTTAAACAAGTTTAAAATATGAAAATGAAAAGGTGGTAAGCAGGCATGGATCCTTCTTATATATATTAGTCACTCTAAAATGAAGCTTTTGGGAGGTTTTTGAAATTTCCATGTTTGAAACCCAAAACCACTTCTCTTCATGTTGTTGACTTCATAAGATAGAGTTTAGGGGTTAGGGGTATAGATACATGATTTGTCTTGTTTGAATATGTGTCTAGACCTTGTTTATCAACTTTAATGCTTACTATATGACATAAGAACACTATGTGCTTTAATTTGGTTTTTATTTTTTTTAAATTTTGATGCACATTTTGAATCTTGGTCAAATCCTAGGTTTGACCGAGATTTGAACAAGTTTAAAACAAGAAAATAAAAGGTAAGCCCGCCAGACTGGATCCTTCTTAGTCACTCTATAATGAAGCTTTTAGGGGGGTTGTTGAAAATGTAAGCATGTATCCTTCTTAGTACGTCACACCACAATGCTTTTGGGAGGGTTTTTGAAATGTCCATGTTTGAAACCCAAAACGACTTCTCTTCGTGCTTGACTTCATAATTAAGACAAAGTTTAGGGTTAGGGGTAGATACATGATTTTTCTGGTTTGAATATGTCTAGACTTTGTTTATCAACTAGCTTGAGTTTTGGGTTTCAAACATGGAAATTTCAAGAACCTCCCAAAAGCTTCATTTTAGAGTGACTAAGAAGGATCCAGGCTTACCTTTTCATTTTCATGTTTTAAACTTGTTTAAATCCTGGTCAAACCTAGGATTTGACAAAGATTCAAATATATGGGCATAAAATTCAGAAAAAATAGAAAAATGAAAAACCAAAGCACATAATCTTCTTATGTCATATAGTAAGCATTAAAGTTGACAAAAAAGGTCTAGACATATGCAAACTAGACAAATCATGTATCTACCCCCTAACCCCTAAACTCTGTCTTATGAAGTCAAGCATGAAGAGAAGTCGTTTTGGGTTTCAAACATGGAAATTTCAAGAACATCCCAAAAGCTTCATTTTAGAGTGACTAAGAAGGATCCATGATTACCTTTTCATTTTCATGTTTTAAACTTGTTTAATCTTGGTCAAACCTAGGATTTGACCAAGATTCAAGTGGGCACAAAATTTAAAAAATCAGAAAAATGAAAAACCAAAGTACATAGTCTTCTTATGTCATGTAGTAAGCATTCAAGTTGATAAAATGGTTCATGCAGGCGTCTTAGCTCCTAAAAAAAATTATACACCAATTGATTTGACGAATTGATGATTTACTCTAGTCTGCTTCTAGACCATGCAGCTAGCGAGTATTCATATGTACTGCATGGAGCCCCCAACTTTTGACTTCCCGTGTCGGAAAAGGCCTGTCTAATAATGTGGGGCAGTGAGGTATCCCGAAGTATCTAGAGGGTTCCAGTGTTTCAGGCTTTCAGCATCGCCAGTCCAAGGGAAGGATGGGTGACGAATCCGTGCATTCACAGCCGTTTAGATCTGAAGAGTCCTTGTATGATGAGCGGTAGATAGCACCTCTAAGCTGCAAATCAACAGCTTCAATTACTTCAAATGAGCATTGGCCGGAACGCTGACAGAGTGAAAAAATTCAATTTCAAAAACTCATGTATAGAATAGAAAAAAAATAAAAAACATGTAGATAGAATAGAGGTATAGATAGATTAGCCCAAAAAAGAAGAGGACGGGGAAATTTCGAACGCTCGCCTTTAACTCAGCACAGCAGACACCTCCCTCGCGCACCTAAACTTTCGAACGCGCGCCCAATATTTCGAACGCTCGCCTTTAACTCAGCACCCAGCCCACCTTGTTCTTCTCTAGACACCTCCTTCGGCGCCCTGTTCTTCTCTAGACACACCCTCGGTGAACCAGGCCGCGCACCAAAACTTCCCCACGCTGTCTATCAGCCGCGTCAGCCGGCGACTGCTGGTGGCGCCGTTCTTCTCCAGCCGCACCGGCAGGCGCGGTCAGCTGGTAGATCCTCACGGTATGCATGCTATCTTCAGGCCTGGGCAAGTACGATTCATTATAGCTCAATCGAAGTCAGTCGCCGTCGCCCAGCCCTTATAAGTTCGTTAGTTCGTTCGAATCGATCGGTTGATATTGTTTTCCTCTCGATGTGTTTGTTTGACATTGTTTTCCGCTTTACCTATTTGCTCGAATTCGTTCGTACTGTACACTGTACTGCTCACCATTGCCCAATGTCTGTAGTCGTCGCTTGGTGCCAGTCCTCTATGGACCTGTTTGTAATCTTATTACTTCTGGGTTCTTTGCACTGCTAATACATCGGTGGATTTACGGCCAAAAAGAAGAAAGAATTTGTTGGTATTATATTGCTTTCGATTGATCTGTTCGCCCCCAAGCTTTTACAGAAGCCGCAAGAGATTCAAGGATGAAATGGCTCTCCTTGTTTGCGGTGGCGGATCTACAGGGTATGCCGTATATGCCACGGCATACCCTGCGTCCAAGCCGTGCAAGATCTTTGATAGTTTAATGAGCTGAGCAATTAATCAAGATGAGTGATGTATATGTATACATGCGGTGCTAATACATGTGGCGTGCAGCCATGCGAACACTGAGCTAGTGCATGTAACCGATTGATTAGACATCCGATTGATTTGGCCAAAATCCGGTGATAACACATGCCCCCCTGGTTTTGGTAATGATAATATCAAAACCATCTGTTTTTCCTTCGAGGGGTCATGTCGTGGCAGAGCAGAACCGTCGCAGTATTCTTCATCATGACGCCTTGCCTTCTCAACTTCTCTGCACGATTTGACAGTTTTGAATATTTTATGATTTGCCACACTTTTCTTAAAAGTGTCTATTATTTGCCACATGACCACCACATGTCTCTTTTTATTTAACCGCATCGAACAGTTCACTTCTTCATCCTCCTGCTTCAAACCAGCCATCGGCCCAAAAACCCTCCTCCTCTGTAACCATGTCTTCCTCTTCCTCCTCCCAATCCTTTTCCTCGAGTGAGCTGGAGCCAGAGGTCAGCCAGATGGAAGCGTACAATAGGCGCGCTCCCAAGCATTGGGACGAGCAAGAGTTCGACTTCGACTTCGTACCAGAGGGTCGACCCGAGGACCTCGTCTGGTCGGATGGCGACATGCCCCTGACTGACGGGGAAGATGACCTCCGATTCCTGATTGACGGAGAACTGGAGGCGGAGAGCGACGACGACGACCCTCTCTTCCGGGGTAAATTCACTTCCTCCACCAAAGAAGAAGAAGAAGAAGAAGAGGACGACGAAGACGAAGACATCTCCTCCGACACGAAGAAGGAACCAGAGGACGACACCTCCTCCGATGAACCGCCACCAAAGCGCATCCGTGGCTGGGCCTGGTCCGATGAGGAGGATGATGATGAAGAGGAAGAGGCCTCCGCTGAAGGTCACAGTAGCAGCGACGAGGAATTCGTCGACAGTAGCAATGACGGCAGCTACCCCAGCGACGACGAAGACGGCAACAGCCCTTAGAGTAGGGATTTACTAGCATAAGACTAGCCGTAGCAATCTGTTCCCCTTTTGTTGAGCAATCAGCTTCTCCTTGTAAGAAATCCCCTTTTAAATCAATGAAGATGGATAGATTCTTCCTTTTGAGGGCAATCAGCTCTTCTATGTAAGAAATCTGATCATCGATGAAGAATTTCCTCTAATTTGACTTTGTCGATTTTCTTCAAATTGATTTAGCCGATTTTCCCTCAATACTCCACTATAATAAATATAGCATATCTATGATAGTACTCTATGATACCACCCACTATGCACCCATGTTCCAAACACCACTCCCGCTGACTGTACCTTATTGTATCGAGCGATAAGCTTGATGAGCAACCCAAACAAACAAAAAAAAGACTGTACCTTATTGTACTTGCTCTTACCCGTATCTTCTCTTTCTCTTTCATCGCGAGTGCAGCTAATTCAGTTAGTCTTCCAATGAATATTAATATTTTGTCTCAATGATGTCATGTTTCGACTAACAATTAGCACTTTTGAATTCTTAGATTGCCTTTTCACACGATGCACTTCTTTTAATTTATTTTACCACATTTCAATGTGAACCTTGACCAAATAAATAGGACAACAATATCACGATCATATAATACATAAGCAGCATTGTTAGAATCGTGTTGGAAAATACTTTCTAATGATACCAGTTTTATATCAATTTTTTTATATACTTCATCCTGAAAAATATGTTTCAACTTCATCAAAACTTGCATGTATCTGCAAACTAAACTCATCTAAATACATGTATATCTACATAAAATTGAAACATCATTTTTAAATAGAGAGATATAGATTAATATTTTTTCGAAGATAAAATACGAAAAACAAGGGTGCATTGTTTATTGAAATGGAGTGAGTAGTATATATAAAATCATTTTAGTTGCCAATGATCATGTTGAGGGCCTCTATTTCTTGTTTTGCTCAGGCCCTCCGTATTCTCAGGTACGGCCCTGGTGGTCTATGAACCTGTATGTAATCTTATTACTTTTGGCTTCTTTGCACTGCTAATAGATCGGCGGAATTACGGCAAAAAAGAAGAAAGAATGTGTTGGTATTGTATTGCTTTCGATAGATCTGTTCGCCCCTCCCCCCCAAGCATTTATAGATGGCACAAGAGATTCAAGGATGAAATTGCTCTCCTTGTTCATAAGGCAAAGAGGAAATCATATCATGGGTAGAACATTATATATATATTTTGCTGCTTGGGATCTATGATCCTTTTAGTTGCTGCTCTCCAGCAACTTTTGTACATATTTCCCTCTTTTTATTAATAAAAAAATAATAAGTGGGGAAACCCAGTGGTCAGCCTAAAAAAATCTGTTCGCTAGGTAGCCGTAGTTTTGCACTCAGTTTGTTTGCTGAAATCGGCTCAAATAATGTAGCATTTATAGTTTTATATTCGACCTGTTTGCTCAGGTATGCTTGCTTACATTCGTAGGTGACCTGTTTGTTGAAATAGCTTATCGCTTCTCTGACCATCTATCTCCTCAACAGATGGACAGAACTTGGATATTATTTGACTCATTAACCACACCAACATATTTGAGTGGTATTGAAGACTTCATGAAGCACGTTAGTGATTTTACTGACGGCGACAAGACAAAGGAAGTGATTTGTCCATGCCGCGTATGTTTGAATATTGGGTCCAAGCCTCAACATGTAGTCTCAGATCATTTATTCGTTTATGGGATGGACCAGACATATATCAGGTGGATTAACCATGGTGAACACTATGATCAGCCTGACATTATTGATCCTCTTTATTCTGATGGTTATCAGCCTGAAGATCTCGTCCAGGATGAGGCTACTGCTAATTTGTTACGGGATCTGTATCCATATGCAAGCCAACAGCCCCATGGTTATCACAAAAAGCCTCTTTTCCATGACCTGATAGAAGATGCTAAGCGCTTAGTGGCCCCTGGTTCTGTTGTGTCAAGATTCGAATTAATTGTGAAATTACTTCATGACAAGTCATACCAGGGGATTACCAATAAAGCGTTCAATGCAGTTGCGAAGACATACAGCGATGCACTCCCTGGGGCTGGACTGCCAAAATCCTTTTATGAGGTGAAGCAGTACATCAAGGTACTGGGACTTGGATATGAGAAGATTGATTTTTGCAAAAATAACTGTGCACTGTTTTGGATGGAGTATAATGACCTCGATGAATGTCCAGTATGTAAGGAATCAAGATGGAAACATGATGGAGCTGGTGGTAAGAAAAAGATTCCTTGGAAGGTTCTGAGATACTTTCCACTTGTACAAAGATTGCAGAGGTTGTTTGCTTCAGAACAAACATCTCGGGAAACAAGATGGCACAAAGAGATTCTCACGCCCGACCCTGATTTACTGAGGCATCCTGCTGATGGCGATGAATGGAAGCAATTCGACCTGGATCATCCAGATTTTGCTGCAGATCCAAGGAACCTGAGACTTGGCCTTGCTACAGATGGATTCAACCCATTTGGCAACATGAGCAACTCGTATAGCATGTGGCCAGTACTAGTTACACCTTACAACCAGGCTCCCTGGACATGCACCGATCAGTCGAACTGTATGATGGCCTTACTCATCCCAGGTCCCAAATCTCCTGGGAAGGATTTTGATGTGTTCATGCAGCCTCTTATTAGAGACTTGCAAACATTATGGGAGGGTGTCCCTACACGGGATGTGTGTCAACCTAAAGAACAAAATTTTCTATTACGTGCTGCTGTACTGTATTGCACCCATGATTATCCAGCTTTGGGCACTATGTCAGGCAGAGTAACATCAGGTTATAATGCATGTGTTCACTGTGATACTGATCAGCTGGCAGTGAGGATAATAAACAAGATATGCTATATGGGCCATCGCCGTTTCCTTCCATTAGATCACAGTTTCCGAAAAAATAGAAAAAAATTGCAATTTATTGGTGATCAGGCCTGTAAAAAGACTAAACCGCAGCACTTTAAGAGTCACGAGTTGGAGGCGCACCTAGAAGCGGTCAGAAATGTTAAACCAGGAAAACCACCAGCCGCCACAGCAGGTACAGCAGAGAAGAATACAGAAGATGCAGCAGCAGTAGTAGCAGATAGAAAAAGGAAGAAGAGACGAGATGAACTGAGTCTAGCAGCTACCAAAAGGAAGATGGGAGGTGAAATAGCAGCACGTACCAAGAGGAAGGAAATGGAAAATGATAGACCGAGAATATTTTATAAGCGCAGGACCACTCTTTGGGACTTGCCGTATTGGGCTGGTAAGAAGCTTCGGCATAATATTGATATCATGCACATGGAGAAGAATATATGTGACAGCATTGTCGGCACATTACTCAACATTCCATCCAAGACAAAAGATAGCTCAAATGCTAGGATTGATTGTGCAACATTGAATGTTAACAGGCACTTGCAACTGGATCGTAATGACAAAGTGAACAAAGGCAAGGAAAAACATTATAAATTTCGAGGCGCGGAATTCACATTGCCGATGCCTAAAAGGAGATTATTTTGTGAGTACCTCCGAGGTGTGATGTTCCCGTTCGGATTTGCTTCCAACATTGCAAATTGTCTCAATGCTGAAGGAAACAAGCTCCAAGGGTTGAAAACTCACGATTGTCACATCCTGCTGCAAAGGCTTTTAGCTATTGGCATTAAAGATTTAGTGAAGCCAAATATGTACAACGTGATTGCAGAGTTGGGAAGGTTCTTTAGGGAAATATGTAGTAAAACTCTAAGCAGAGCTGTTGTAGAACGTCTTAAGGTGGACATAGCAGTAATCCTGTGCAAGCTGGAGCTGATATATCCTCCAGCCTTCTTTGATGTGATGGTGCATTTGGCTGTTCATCTACCTGATGAGGCACTTTTAAGAGGTCCGGTACAGTATGGATGGATGTACCCTATAGAACGTCGACTGTGCACTTTCAAGAATACAGTTAGGAACAAAGCTAGACCGGAGGCTTGCATTGCAGTGGCGTATATTGCTGCTGAAGCATATACATTTGCCTCAAGATATATTCCTGATATTGAGACCAGATTCAATCGGGGTCGCAGAATTTTGGAAGTTGGAGGATCTGTTTTTAAACATGGTGTTGAGCTAATAGGAAAGAGGACCGAAAAAACATTAGAGCAGTCTGAATTTGAACAGCTGTCTTGGTATGTGCTGAATAATGCTACAGAGGCTGATGAATATGTTAAGTGAGTACTATGCACACGAACTACTCAGTTCCTCGCATATACTATGAACTTGTATCAAAATGAAATATATTCAGCTGACTTGGCTATGTTTTGCAGGTTGTACATGGAAACGAATGGAAAGCTATCGGCACGTGGGAGTGGGTTTCAGGACTGGTTTGAGAAATATGTAAGATGTTCAATTGCACTCTGACTTGTCTATGTGTTTTCACATGAGATGACCTCTTGTCTATTTTGTAATCGTAGATCTCGAAACTCCATGCGGAGAATCCAGGCGCTGTTAGTGCTGATCTCCTTGTCCTATCACGTGGTCCAGATAAGAGGGTGTTGGTAGCTGCAGCTTGCAATGCCAATGGTGTCCATTACAGCTCCTATGAGCGTGAACAACATTTGAAGACACGAAATAGTGGCATCACAACCAGTGGAGATCACTTGACAACCAGAAAAAAGAGATCAGAGTCATTTGACCATTATGGTCACATAGAAGAGGTTATTCAGTTGTTCTATAGTGATAAGGTTACTGTCCGATCTGTGGTTCTATTTAAGTGTTATTGGTACAACCAAGATCCAAACAAGGGCAAAGGTGCCAGAAATGATGGGTATTTCATATCAGTCGATACTACTGCTCAGTGGTACAAGGATGATCCTTATATTTTGGTACCTCAAGCGGCCAAGGTACTTTTCTTGGAAGACAGATCTAGAAAAGGATGGCAGTATGTGCAAAAGTTTGTGGCAAGGAACATATATGATTTGGATGAGAATGCGGATCCAATAATTGGTGCCCAGCAAGATGATTTCGCTGGTTGTATGCAAACTAAAGTTGCTGACATTGATGAAACCTCGTTGGATACAGGTATCCCTGCACATGATGGAGAAGTAGATTTCACTGTTGAGGTTAGCATAGTCGACAAAGAGATGGATAAACTGAAGCTACCTGGTGAATCTCAGGAGGAGAATGGACAGGACGAGCAGGATGAGACCATGCACGAATATCAGAATGAAGACGGAGGTGATGATGATGATGATGATGATGATGATGATGATGATGATTAGACTCTTGTCTCTGTATCATGCTGTGAGATGAAGAACCATGATTTGTTTTGATTTTTCTATTTGGAAAATGTATGAGTCCTGAAGACAATTATCTGTTGGATTGTAATCCCATGATGACTAATTATTTATGTTTGTTGTCCTACTAAAAGTTGGTCAAACTTAATTGTGTGGAAGTAATCACATGCTGTTTGATTCATAGGGTCATATCCCATAGGAAAATAGAATGATAATAGATCAAACTAATGCAGAATATCTTATAACCACAATCAAATAGAATTTCTCTTGACATAGGATTCAAGTTGGCATGGCATCCCTATCATACAGGGTTTTTATTCATACTATGCTACAAATCGAAAATAAGATGGGTCAGCACTTTATCGCGGCAGATAGGGCAGCTGGCGTTCGTTACAAACCAGGAGAAGATGCACTTCCTATGGAACGGGTGTTTGCATCCCCGGAGACGCACCGTTGTGCGCTGCGACAGCCCCAGCATGCATATGCTGCAGTGGCCGTCCTCCGGCGCAACTAGGACCCAACTGTCCTGCAGCGCCGGCAAGTTGACGATGAGCCGGTGGTCCACCCTAAGGGTGAGGTCGAAGTGGAGGCCACCGAGCCGACGACACGCCTGCTGCCACATCAGGTGCATAACATCGTAAGGCATGATGATGTCCCACTCCTCCTCCGTGAGGTTCAGGTTCTTGAGCAGCCATACACGGGCAAGAATCTCGCGCATAGTTCGCACGACATTGCCCCCACTACGCAGCTTCCTCGGAGGCAAGCTAAGATCCAGCACCACCTCTTCGCAGGGTGTAGTGGTGATATCGTCCTCATCCAGTGGGGCAGGGAGGGGGCCGGCCATCCTCCTGAGCTCGTACGTCCTCGAGAAGAAGATGTGCACTGTCATAGTGTACGGGGACGCCTCGCCCTCGCCCACGGCCGGCGGCTCGCCGACGGAGAAGTCGGTCGTGCTTGCCGACACACGGCAGGCACGGAAGACATGTGGGCCAGACTCGATGATGCGCTCGCGTGAGGAGCGCTCTAGTAGGGGCGTCGCCGCCATTGGGGATTCTTCGGAGGGCTGTAGACTGGCGGCTAGTCGACGGTGAGGTGGTTGGTGTGAGATCTCTGGGATGAGGCCAGGGGAAGTGGGCGAAGTGCTCGGGACTAGGGACTGCCCTCAACTTTCCGCAGTAGTTTATGATAATAATTGGTGGACGAGGGAGACTAGTCCAGAGACTACCCAAAGTTGATAAATCATGTTCGAGGGAAAATGCCCAAGATTTATTATCAAAATTCAAGCTAATTTCGCCGATTTTGTTCTGCCGTTCATTAGACATCATCCAACGGCCTTTGGTCTCTGGGATTCGCTGCTACAGTGTCATCGAGTACTATTTTCTACCCAATTCCAGAAACATCCATAAAGCTAGTACAGTAGATAGCTTTCCTGCTTGTTGGCCCCACCCCATTTTTTTAATCTTTTCTTCCTTATCCCCTTCGCTCATGCTAGCAGCTACTTGCAGCCATTGCTACACCAGCGAGGTGATCTCTATATGATAGGCACGGTTTTAGTAAGACAGCAAGTTGTAGATAGCTAACCATGAGACACATGCCTCTCTGGTTGAGACTGAGCTCGCTCTTGTGATTGGGCTCCAATGGTCGAGGTGAGTCACAGCTGCAATGACAGAGGTTTGTGCTGAATTAATTAGCACAGAGGCGTAACTAGCACTAGATGGAGAAGGCATAGTACACATATCGGACACGAAGTCGCGTCTGGCGAGCAGCTCGCATTCACTTGCATCAGTGCGGTACAACAAAGATGATGAAGAAGGATTGGAGCTTTGAAGGTAGTCAGAAAAGTTACAAAAAATAATACGTGCAAAACTTAACCTGTATAAACGCACATGCATGGATAATTTTACATTTCTGCATGAGAAAGACATGTCAATTTTCAGTACGACATGGTTTGATTTGTCAAATTTGATGCTCCTTAATGCATTTTAAGTGAAAATTACAGGTTTATTCATTATAATTGCCGATTTTTAACGTTACGTGCAGCTGACTAGCAAACTATAAGTGTGTGATTGCTTGCTTCCAAAATAAGGATATGTAATCATTTTGTATAAGGTAGTACCAATTAGTCGTTATATTGCAGAACTTAAAGAGTTTTGAGAGATTCAACTCGTTGCTACTCCATAAGAATGGTCATGTTGACAAATTTGATCCAGTGTTGAACAGAGCCAGAAACATTTCAAAAACTTGAGCATGGAAGAGGCTAGGGGTAAATGCCCCAAGGCCAGCCGAGCCTATCGTAGGTGCCGTCCCGAGGAGGAAGTACCTTAATTTGGGGCGCGCGCGGACGCTGCTGTACCCCGAGCTCGAGACGCCGCCGTACCGGTAGCTCGACCCGCGACGAGGCATGGCGGCGGCGGCGGAAGCGGAGCGGCGGCGGCGGAAGGTAAAGCTCCTGCTGACAAACATATTAGGCACAAATGGGCAACCTTCAGTAACCCATGTTCCATTTTTTTTGTCAGGATAACCCCATGTACCACCTTCCCAATAGAAAAAGTACTGTTCAACCTTCCCCTGTTGGGCCCAATATTTCACTTTTGGGTTGCCAAGGAACATCTACATGGTAATTGTTATCGGTCTACTTGCTCCGGCCGTCGAAGCCCAATAACTTCAAATGGGCCTTTCTGCTCATGCAATTTCGGCCCTTTTCTAATGAAACACAGATCCTATGATTGGCAAAAAAAAAATACACGGAGATTCTACATAAAAGTTGTTTTTATTTATTTTGAATTATAGGGTTCCAATTTTTGAAACTGCTCATGCCCAATATGAAAATCCTTGATCGCTCCATACCCACATGGATAACGGTATTTTTAAAAATTCATAAAGTGGATTTGAAATTTAAAACATATCCTAATAATTCCTTGATTTAATCTATCAACTTGCAAGATCTTGGAGCCAAAGAGCTTGTATTAGTCTGCGAAAATAATACTGATAAACCTGTCGTTAACAAGAAATGAAGGTTTATCGTTCAGAGAGGATGCCATGTGGGACCCATGAGACAGTAGCGTCCTCAACGTTTCAAAGAAAAAGGCAAGTAGCCCGAAAATAGGGGTAAAAAATAAATCCTACAAAGGAAACATTTATAGTTCATAGAGGCTGACATGTGGGACCGATCTGCCAGCTGCATCCTCATCATTTCGAAGTCGGCAGGGATCAGAAGAAAAAGGCAAATAGCCAGAAATTAGGGGTCAAAAATAAATCCAAAAAGGAAACTTATATTCTTCATAGAGGATGACATGTGGGACCGACCTGCCAGCAGCGTCCTCATCGTTTCAAAGGCCGCAGGGGATCAAAAGAAAAAGGCAAATAGCCAGAAATTAGGGGTAAAAAAAATACAACAAAGGAAAGGTTTATTGTTCATAGAGGCTGACTTGTGGGACCCATGAGCCAGCGGCGACCTCAATTTCAAAGGCGGCATATGATCGAAAAGAAAAAGGCAAGTTAGCAAAAATCAGTGGGTAAAAAAAATCTAAGAAATGAAACTTTATTGTACAGTCCCATGAGCCAGCACCTTACTCAACGTTTCAGTGGCGGCATGAGATAGAAAGAAAAAGGAAAGTGACCAAATATCAGGAGCAAAAAATAATCCAAGAAAAGAAACTTTTATTGTACATAGATGATGACATATGGGTCCCACTTATACAAGCTCTTTCGCTCGAAGATCTTGCAAGTTGATTGTACATAGAGGATGACATGCGGGCCCCTTGTGTCAGCAGCTTACTCAACGTTTCCAAGGCGGCAGGGGATCAAAAGAAAAAAGGAAGTAGCCAGAAATTAGCGGTAAACAATAACTCCAAGGAAGGAAACTTTTATTGTTCATAGAGTATGACATGCGGGACCCATGCGCTAGCAGCTTCCTCAACGTTTCAAAGGGGGCATGAGATCGAAAGAAAAAGACAAGTGACCAAATATCAGGAGCCAAAAATAATCCAAGAAAAGAAACTTTATTGTACATAAAAGATGACATGCGGGTCCCATTTTGCAGCAGCGGTGTCAACGTTTCAAATGCGGCTTGAGATCAAAAGAAAAAGAGTAGCCAGAAATTAGGGGTAAAAAAACTCCCAGAAAAGAAAGTTGATTGTACATAGAGGATGGCATGCGGGTCCCATGACCCAGCACCTTACTCAACGTTTCAGAGGCGGCATGAGATCGAAAGAAAAAGGAAAGAGACCAAATACCAGGAGCAAAAAATAATCCAAGAAAAAGAAACTTTTATTGTACATAGAGGATGACATATGGGTCCCACTTATACAAGCTCTTCCGCCCCAAGATCTTGCAAGTTGATTGTACATAGAGGATGACATGCGGGCCCCTTGTGTCAGCAGCTTAATCAATGTTTCCAAGGCGGCAGGGGATCAAAAGAAAAAGGAAACAGCCAAAAATAAGAGGGTGAAAAAATCCAAGAAAAGAAACTTTTATAGTATCGAGGATGACATGTGGGTCCCATGAGCCAGCAGCTTCTCAACGTTTCAGAGGCTGCATGAGATCGAAAGAAAAAGGCAAGTGACCAAAAATAAGGGGGTAAAAAAAATCCAAGAAAAGAGACTTGATTGTACATAGAGGATGACATGCGGGTCCCACCAGTCAGCAGCTTACTAACGTTTCCAAGGCGGCAGGGGATGAAAAGAAAAAGGAAATAGCCAAAGATCAGAGGGTGAAAAAAATCAAAGAAAAGAAACTTTTATAGTACATAGAGGATGACATGTGGGTCCCATGGGCCAGCAGGTTCCTCAACGTTTTCAAGGGCGGCATGAGATCGAAAGAAAAAGGCAAGTGACCAAAAATCAGAGGGTGAAAAATAATCCAAAAAAAGAAACTTTTATTGTACATAGAGGATGACATGCTGTCCCAACGTTTCAAATGCGGTTTGAGATCAAAAGAAAAAGAAAGTAGCCAGAAATTAGGGGTAAAAAAAACTCCAAGAAAAGAAAATTGATTGTACATAGAGGATGACATGCGGGTCCCACGAGTTTGCAGCTTACTCAACGTTTCCAAGGCGGCAGGGGATCAAAAGAAAAAGGAAATAAAAAGAGAGTGAAAAAAAACCCAAGAAAATAAACTTTTGTAGTACATAGAGGATGACATGCGGGTCCCATGAGCCAGCAGGTTCCTCAACGTTTCAAACGTGGCATGAGATCGAAGGAAAAAGGCAAGTGACCAAATATCAGGAGCCAAAAATAATCCAAGAAAAGAAACTTTATTGTACATAGAGGATGACATGCGGGTCCCATTTTGCAGCAGCGGTCCCAACGTTTCAAATGCGGCTTGAGATCAAAAGAAAAAGAAAGTAGCCAGAAATTAGGGGGTCAAAAAAACTCCAAGAAAGGCTTTATCGTTCATACAGGCTGACATGTGGGACCTATGAGCCAGCAGCTTACTGAACGTTTCAAAGGCGGCGGGAATCAAAGAAAAAGGAAATAGCCAAAAATCAGAGGGTGAAAAAAAATCCAAGAAATCAAACTTTTATTGTACATAGAGGATGACATGCGGGTCCCATGAGCCAGCAGATTCCTCAACGTTTCAAACGTGGCATGAGATCGAAAGAAAAAGGCAAGTGACCAAATATCAGGAGCCAAAAATAATCCAAGAAAAGAAACTTTATTGTACATAGAGGATGACATGCGGGTCCCATTTTGCAGCAGCGGTCTGAACGTTTCCAAGGCGGCACAGGACCAAAAGAAAAATGAAGTAGCCAGAAATCAGGGGGTGAAAAAATCCAAGAAAAGATTTCAATTGGGCTGCATCTAGACATCTGGGCCTTCGAACTATCCTTCTGGGCCTTTTGACACGTACAATTTCAGCCCACTCCAGAACATGATAGTTCGGATTTTTCTCAAAAAAAAAACAGGAAAGTCCTATGCTTCGCCAAAACAAAAAACAAGGAGATTCAAGATATATGTTGTAAAAATAAAGATTTAATTTATCCGTTTGCAATAGCTCAGAGCGCAATACACTGTTTATTGTCTGCAAAATAATCAAGATATCACATGTTTCTTGTACGGGGAGGCTGACATCGTGGACCCATGAGCCAGCAGCGTCGTTTTAAAGGCGGCAGGGGATGGAAAGAAAAAATAAACCAAAAATCTGTTGGTAAAAAATCCAAGAAAAGAAACATTTTCGTTCTGAGAGGATGACATGCGGGACCCATGAGGCAGCAGCGTCCTCAGCGCTTATTGTTCATAGAGGCTGACATGTGGGACCCGTGAGCCAGCAGCGTCCTCAACGTTTTAAAGGCGGCAGGATATCGAAAGAAAAAATAAGCCAAAAATCATTTGGTAAACAATATCCAAGAAAAGAAACATTTACCGTTCTGAGAGGATGACATGCGGGACCCATGAGGCAGCAGCATCCTCAACGATTCCAAGGCGGCAGGGGATCAAAGAAAAAAAAAGGAAATATCCAGAAATTAATTAGGGGTTCAAAAAAATCCATCAAAGGAAACTTTTATTGTTCATAGAGGATGACTTGTGGGACCGACCTGCCAACAGCGTCCTCATCGTTTCAAAGGGGCAGGAGATCCAAAGAAAAAGGCAAATAGCCAGAAATTAGGGGTCAAAAATAACTCCAAGAAAGGAAACTTTTATTGTTCGTAGAGGATGACATGCGGGACCCATGAGCCAGCAGCTTACTCAACGTTTCAAAGGCGGCATGAGATCGAAAGAAAAAGGCAAGTGACAAAATATCAGGAGCAAAAGATAATCCAAGAAAAGAAACTTTATTGTACATAGAGGATGACATGTGGGTCCCATTTTGCAGCAGCGGTCTCAATGTTTGTAATGCGGCTTGAGATCAAAAGAAAAAGAAAGTAGCTAGTAATTAGGGGGTGAAAAAAAATCCAAGAAAGGAAAGTTGATGGACATAGAGGATGACATGCGGGTCCCTTGAGCCAACAGCTTACTCAGGCCTTGTTTACTTGTCTGGTATTTTTGGGGTTGGGAGGATAAAATACCGGCCCACGACCGAATCCCGAAAGTTACCCAATGGGCCGTTTACTTCTCTGGTTTTTTTGTGTAACATCCCGGCCCACCCCAGATCTTCCCGACCCGGTAAGCTGCACACTCCGGTATTCTCGTCCACGAGGTCGACCCCGTGTATTGGCTCGTGAAAAGGGAACGAGGGAGGGAGCGGCGCAACGGCGGCGACGGCGGCGAGGAACGGCGGCGGCGGCGGCGGGGAAAGAACTAGCAGATCAAGACGGCGCCGACGAGATCCTCCTCCGGCGACTGGTATCCGGTGAGTCACCGCACCCCCTCCCCTTTTTCCCTTCTCCCTAGATAGAGTTTCTTGGTGTCGCCGCCGTCCGCGACGGAGCTCCCGGAGCTCGCGGCTCCGAAGGCCATGGGGTGCGGGCGCAGACGAAAGTTCATGCAGTACATGTCGTGCCCGTCGCATCTGTTGTGATGGATGTACTCCAATCTCCAACTGTGCAGCGACCGTGCGTTCGTGCGCAAGTGGGGGACTCCGTGAGATTTCGTCAAGCTGCCTGCCTGCCTAGTTGACTTCATGTTTCGGGAAGTACTGGTGCGCCCAATAGCTTATTTCTGCCTCATAGTACTTGGATTGACTAGTTCAGCTAGTACTATATCTGCTAAGGGAGATGAACTGTGGAACTGGTAACTTGGAAATAATGTTATGAAGTGTTGGATTCCACAATATTCAGGAGATATATGCAGGGCCTCTTTGGATTCAAAGAATTTCATAAGAGTTTGGAGGATTGCAGTTTACATGATTTTTTCCCTATGAAAGTCAGCTGGACCATAGTTAGCACAGTGGTTCGAATGTAGCATGGTTAGTTTTTCGGTACATATATGTACTGAGTCTATAAGCACGCATTTTGTAGTTTCTAGTTATGGATTGAGGTGGAAAAAGGTTCAGACTTGTGATACATGTCTATTAGTTACACAGGACCAATTAGAAAGAAAAATGCAGAGGACAAATTTGGATGCATACATTGTTCATCTGATGTGCCATCCAAGGGTCAGATTGTATTTTTTTCTGCTGAGCCTCTATTTTAAAGAGAGATTGAGCCATTAATATGCAGCAAGACTTTGCCAGCAACAAAGAATCATGCGACCATTAATTTTCCGAGTTAGCTTATGTGTCCTAGTCAGATAGAAAATGTACATGTATGCCATGTGCACAGGGTGCGGTGCAGTTGGTGACCGTTCTTGTCGAATGGTATTTGTTGGTAACACAATGTTATCTTTTAAAACAAAAAGGGCTAACAGTGTTGTTGAGTTTGTTTGCTGGTTGATATTAACAAGTGTATAAGGATGCTACCCAACTTGCTATACATTTGAACCATCTGTAAGCTATGTATCAGTACTAAGTTTTACCTCTGCGTGTATTTCTAGCTGGAGGTCCTCTTGGCGGCAGCGTGGTTTCCGGCGTTTGGCGGCGAGCGCGCCATGACTTCTAATGTTCTTCAAACTACATGACACTGAGTTTATGGCGGCGGTTGCTCATGTGTTGGGTCGAGCATTTATTTATATGTGTATTCTTGTTTGAGAAAATTGTATGACAAAATTGCATGACAGTGGGTTCATGTAAAGACGAAGTTTTTAATTTACTGATTGTCCATTATCATGTCTTGGGATGAAAATATTGAGTTTTTATTATCTGAGCTCCATATCCCTCTCATCCCCAAAACAAAGTAACTAGAGATTGTGGGGAGGATGTGGGGAAATTAGGGGAAATTAGGGGAAAAATGGGGATTGGGTGAAAGGAGGGGTTTCACCCAATCCCCTCTCATCCCCAAACCCCTAGGGGATGAAAATACCTGAGGAGTAAACAAGGCCTCAACGTTTCAAAGGGGGCAGGGGATCAAAAGAAAAAGGCAAGCCAAAAATCAGAGGGTGAAAAAAAATCCAACAAAGGAAACTTTTATAGCACATAGAGGATGACATGCGGGTCCCATGAGCCAGCAGGTTCCTCAACGTTTCAAACGTGGCATGAGATCGAAAGAAAAAGGCAAGTGCCCAAATATGAGGAGCCAAAAATAATTCAAGAAAAGAAAGTTTTATAGTACATAGAGGATGACATGCGGGTCCCATTTAGCAGCAGCGGTATCAGCGTTTGAGAGGTGGCAGGGGATCAAAAGAAAAAAGAAATTGCCAAAAATCAGATGGTGAAAAAAAACCAAGAAAAAGAACTTTTATAGTACATAGAGGATGACATGCGGGACCCATGAGCCAGCAGCTTACTCAACGTTTCAAAGGCGGCATGAGATCGAAAGAAAAGGCAAGTGACCAAATATCAGGAGCCAAAAATAATTCAAGAAAAGAAACATGATTTACATAGAGGATGACATGCGGGTCCCATTTAGCAGCAGCGGTATCACCGTTTGAGAGGCAGCAGGGGATCGAAAGAAAAAGTCAAGTGACCAAATATGAGGTGCCAAAAAAATCCAAGAAAAGAAAGTTTTATAGTACATAGAGGATGACATGCGGGTCCCATTTAGCAGCAGCGGTATCACTGTTTGAGAGGCAGCAGGTCGAAAGAAAAAGTCAAGTGACCAAATATGAGGTGCCAAAAAAATCCAAGAAAAGAAAGTTTTATAGTACATAGAGGATGATATGCGGGTCCCATTTAGCAACGGTATCACCGTTTGAGAGGCGGGGATCGAAAGAAAAAGGTAAGTGACCAAATATGAGGTGCCAAAAATAATTCAAGAAAAGAAAGTTTTATAGTACATAGAGGATGACATGCGGGTCCCGTTAGCAGCAGCGGTATCACCGTTTGAGAGGCGGGGATCGAAAGAAAAAGGTAAGTGACCAAATTTGAGGTGCCAAAAATAATCCAGGAAAGAAAGTTTTATAGTACATAGAGGATGACATGCGGGTCCCAAGCAGCGGTATCACCGTTTGAGAGGCGGCAGGGGATCGAAAGAAAAAGGCAAGTGACCAAATTTGAGGGGCCAAAAAAACTCAAGAAAAGAAAGTTGATTGCACATAGAGGATGACATGCGGGTCCCATTTAGCAGCAGCGGTCTCAACGTTTCCAAGCGGCAAGGGATCAAAAGAAAAAGGAAGTAGCCAGAAATCAGGGGGTCAAAAAATCCAAGAATAGAAAGAATTTTGGTTCATAGAGGATGACATGCGGGACCCATGATCCTGCATCGTAAACGGCTCGATCGGAGAACGTTGAACGAGATGGCGCGATCTAGAAAAAAACAATGCCAGAGAGGCTGCCATCTGGGCCCTACATCCCTCGGCGGTGCGGATTTGCGTTGACTCGGCCGGCAAACCCGAGATTTCGAGATGCACCACGTCCCGGGCCACCATACGCCACGTTTTGGCCGCTTTCGTCGGGCTAGGTGGCCTCAAAAACGAGAAAAAAAAAGTTTTGACATGCACCACGGAGGGACCAAAATCGTCGGCCATGGTACACCAGCAACCACGGCGCGACTTCAACTTCGTCGGCCATGGCAACTTTTCTTGTAGTGTAGGACGAGGTGCGGACACTATTAGTATACTATGCATGAGGCTTGCAACTTGTAAGATATAATTTACATAACTCATATGCTTTATTACTACCGTTGACAAAATTGTTTCATGTTTTCAAAATAAAAGCTCTAGCACAAATACACAATCGATGCTTTCCTCTTGAAGGACCATTCTTTTACTTTTATTGTTGAGTCAGTTTACCTATCTCCTTCCACCTAAGAAGCAAACACTTGTGTGAACTGTGCATTGATTCCTACATACTTGCATATTGCACTTGTTATATTACTTTATGTTGACAATATCCATGAGATATACATGTTATAAGTTGAAAGCAACCGCTGAAACTTAATCTTCCTTTGTGTTGCTTCAATACCTTTACTTTGATTTGTTGCTTTATGAGTTAACTCTTATGCAAGACTTATTGATGCTTGTCTTGAAGTACTATTCATGAAAAGTCTTTGCTTTATGATTCATTGTTTACTCATGTCATTACCATTGTTTTGATCGCTGCATTCATTACATATGCTTACAATAGTATGATCAAGGTTATGATGGCATGTCACTTAAGAAATTATCTTTGTTATCGTTTTACCTGCTCGGGACGAGCAGAACTAAGCTTGGGGATGCTGATACGTCTCCAACATATCGATAATTTCTTATGTTCCATGCTACTTTATTGATGATACCTACATGTTTTATACACATTATATGTCATATTTATGCGTTTCCGGAACTAACCTATTAACAAGATGCCGAAGTGCCAGTTCGTGTTTTCTGCTGTTTTTGGTTTCAGAAATCCTAGTAACGAAATATTCTCGGAATTGGACGAAATCAACGCCCAGGTTCCTATTTTGCCCGGAAGCATCCAGAACACCCGAGAGCGCGGAGGGGCTGTGGGCCCAGAGATGATAGGGTGGCGCGGCCAGGGCTGGGCCCGCCACCCTATGGTGTGGTTGCCCCTTTGACCCTCTGCGCCGCCTCTTCGCCTATATAAAGCCCCTGCATCGAAAACCCTTGCGGAGAAAGCCACGGTGCGCGAAACCTTCCAGAGCCGCCGCCATCGAAGCCAAGATCCGGGGGACAGAAGTCTCGTTCCGGCACCCTGCCGGACGGGGGGAAGTGCCCGGAAGTCTTCTCCATCGACACCGCTGCCATCTCCACCGCCATCTTCATCATCGCTGCTGCTCCCATGAAGAGGGAGTAGTTCTCCATCGAGGCTCGGGGCTGTACCGGTAGCTATGTGGTTAATCTCTCTCCTATGTACTCCAATACAATGATCTCATGAGCTGCCTTACATGATTGAGATCCATATGATGAGCTTTGTATCGCTACTAGTTGTGTGCTACTCATGTGATGTTATTAAAGTAGTCTATTCCTCCTGCATGGTGTAAAGGTGATTAGTGTGTGCACCGTGTGGTTCTTGTCGTAGGCTATGATCATGATCTCTTGTAGGTTGTGGAGTTAATTATCATTATGATAGTATTGATGTGATCTATTCCTCCTTCATAGTGTAATGTGGACAGTGCGTGCACTATGTTAGTTCTTGGTTTATTTTGCAATGATCTATTATGCTCTAAGGTTACTTAAACATGAATATCGAATGTTGTGGAGCTTGTTAACTCCGGCATTGAGGGTTCGTGTAATCCTACGCAACGAATGATGTTCATTATCAAACAAGAGTGTATGTAGCACATATGAGAAAGAGTTATTTATTATGCGATCAATGTTGAGAGTGTCCACTAGTGAAAGTATAATCCCTAGGCCTTGTTCCTAAATACTATCGCTGCTTGTTCTGTTCTACTGCATGATTACTTTCTGCAATATTACTACCATCAACTGCACAAGCACTTTTCGCGCCGTACTACTGCTCATATTCATTCATACCACTTGTATTTCACTATCTCTTCGCCGAACTAGTGCACCTATTAGGTGTGTTGGGGACACAAGAGACTTCTTGCTTTGTGGTTGCAGGGTTGCATGAGAGGGATATCTTTGACCTCTTCCTCCTGAGTTCGATAAACCTTGGGTAATCCACTTAAGGGAAACTTGCTGCTGTTCTACAAACCTCTGCTCTTGGAGGCCCAACCTACAAGAATAGAAGCACCCGTAGACATCGGGGGTGGCCGGCCACCTTGGGGGGAAGTCCACCTTGGACTTTCCCCTCTAGGGTTTGGCTGGCCAAGCTTGTGGAGTCCTTCCGGGACTCCACCTTCCATAGTGCGTTTCTTCCGGACTTTTCTAGAACCTTCTAGAACCTGCCATAAATGCACCGGATCATTTCCAAACTTGGAATATGACTTCCTATATATGAATCTTATTCTCCGGACCATTCCGGAACTCCTCGTGATGTCCGGGATCTCATCCGGGACTCCGAACAAATATTCGAACTCCATTCCATATTCAAGTTCTACCATTTCAACATCCAACTTTAAGTGTGTCACCCTACGGTTCGTGAACTATGTGGACATGGTTGAGTACTCACTCCGACCAATAACCAATAGCGGGATCTGGAGATCCATAATGGCTCCCACATATTCAACGATGACTTTAGTGATCGAATGAACCATTCACATACGATACCAATTCCCTTTGTCACGCGATATTTTACTTGTCCGAGGTTTGATCATCGGTATCACTCTATACCTTGTTCAACCTCGTCTCCTGACAAGTACTCTTTACTCGTATCGTGGTATGTGGTCTCTTATGAACTTATTCATATGCTTGCAAGACATTAGACGACATTCCACCGAGAGGGCCCAGAGTATATCTATCCGTCATCGGGATGGACAAATCCCACTGTTGATTCATATGCCTCAACTCATACTTTCCGGATACTTAATACCACCTTTATAACCACCCATTTACGCAGTGGCGTTTGATGTAATCAAAGTACCTTTCCGGTATAAGTGATTTACATGATCTCATGGTCATAAGGACTAGGTAACTATGTATCGAAAGCTTATAGCAAATAACTTAATGACGTGATCTTATGCTACGCTTAATTGGGTGTGTCCATTACATCATTCATATAATGATATAATCTTGTTATTAATAACATCCAATGTTCATGATTATGAAACTAATCATCTATTAATCAACAAGCTAGTTAAGAGGCTTACTAGGGACTCTTTGTTGTTTACATATCACACATGTATCAATGTTTCGGTTAATACAATTATAGCATGGTATGTAAACATTATCATAAACATAAAGATATATAATAACCATTTATTATTGCCTCTTGGGCATATCTCCAACAGTCTCCCACTTGCACTAGAGTCAATAATCTAGTTTACATATGTAAAGATATAACACCTTGGCCTTCTGGTGCTTTATCATGTTTTGCTCACGGGAGAGGTTTTAGTCAACGGTTCTGACACACTCAGAAACGTATGTATTTTGCAATTCATTTGCGTCTTCACGCATCACTCATTTTCCAAATGAGTCGGCATTAAATATGTTTGGTCTTCTGGTGGAACCTTAATTCCGCGGTCTGAAATATGTCACTAATATTGTCACACACAATATAGCTTCAAAGTTCTGACACTATCGGAACTACACCAAGTTCTCAAAGAACTTCTTGACTCAACATCCTCAATCATTGTCAAAACAATGACATATTCTGCCTTCTTTTGTAGAATCCGTCACAATATTTAGAACTCTTCTAAATCTAGCATTGTGCTACCTTTTAAACAATACTTAGCCTAATTGAGATTTGAAATTTATTTTTATATGTGACCAAACTAATATCGGTGCAACACTTTACAGCGATTTGTTTGTCATTACCCCATACAAAAATATATTTATATATCCTTGATTCTTCTAAAGTACTCAAGGATATTCTTACTGTCGTCCAATGATCATCACATGAATCATTCTGGTATATGCTCATAACACTTTAGAGCATAGGACATCTGATTATGTACATATTATACGTGATCTATAATCACTCATGTGTTTCAACTCATTAAGTGTCATATACACTCAAGTCTTGTTAATCCTTCACATGAAAAGAACACCTTCTTTATATTGAACTACTTCAATATTCATTCTATGTACTTTAACTTAAACTTATTATGTGTTTCAATCTATCTTCATAGATCTTGACACTAAATATGTTTCAGTCCATATCCTTTCATTGAAGCTAATTTTCAATGAAACCTTTTAATCAATTATATAATTACACTATTTATAATCAACGATATGTCAGCTACATAAAGTATTACAAATATGTCTCAGCGCTCCCACTTAATTTCTTGCAAATGCAAGCACCTTCATCGTTTCTGATGAAATCAAAACTCTTTGACTATTTCATCCGGTGAAGATTCCAACTCCGCAATACTCACTTCATCCAATTGAAGTTCGTATTCCTATCTAGTATTCTACGGACTAGCAAAACTCTAGGTTGTATCTTGTATACACCTTTAATACACACTTCTATTAAGTAATATATTTTGCCATCCTACTAACATATCTCATAAAGAAATATGTAGCGATTACTAGAATAATCCACATAGACTATAAGCATTGCTACGGAAGATCTAATCTTATCGTAGTCAACTCTTTGAACTTTGTCGTAAACAACTTTTTGACAAATCGTGCTTATTCAAGGATATTGCATCCAAGTCCATCAATTTTATAGATCCATTTACTTTCAAAAAGTATTTATCTATCTTGGATTTCATGGCGCATAGCCATTTTAACGGAGTCAGGGCCCATCATAACTTCTTTGTATGTAGTTGGTTTATTATTGTTCAAAATCAATCCTTTGTCCACAAATCATTTATTTGATTACAAAGTAAACCAAACCTACAAGGTTCAATAGGTACTTCGATCTCCATGGCTAAAACACTTTGTAGTCATGGGAGTCATGATTGTCGTAGCCGCTTCCGGAACCTATTTCCGATACTCTGATCATTATGCTCAGGTTCATAAACCTTATCAAGTTCTATTGTCCTCCCACTCAAATACTTCGCTAGAAAACAATTTCTTGGAAATAAGCAAGTAATATTAACAAACACTTTTGTCTTTTACTTCATAGTGGAAAGAATTCCCAATCAATTCTTTGGGATAACCAACAAAGATATTCATCCGATTTTGGTTGTAAACTCATTTACTTATGCTATGCATATCAAAATTTAAGAAAGGACTATTAGGGTTCATACCCATGCCATAACTCGTATGGTGTCATTTCAATGGATCATGATGATGCTCTATTTAGTGTAAAAGCGGTAGTCTCTAAAGCATAATCCACAAAAATATAATGGCATCAATATTTTATCTCATCATTGATCCAACAAGGTTTGGATACATCTCTCGGATACTCCATCATCACTATGATACTCCAAGAAACGTGAGTTGTAGAACAACTTCATAACTCTCTTAGATGTTCGCTAAAACTCGTAATTCAAATATTTCCACTATGATCCAATCATAGATATTTGACTTTTCTATTACGATGATTTCCACTTCATGCTGAAATTTATTTGAATCCATTCAAATGTTTCAAACTTCTTCCTTATCGAATATATCCACATATATATACTCAATTCATTGTTGGAAGTTTTCATGAAGTAGAAGAATCTCCCGCACATAACTATGTCCAGTGAACCACATATATCATCATATATGTTTTCACTAAGTTAGTTGCCCGTTCAACTCTTGGCCTATGAACGGTATTTTAGTCATTCTCTTTAGAAAAGATTTGCAAGCGTCAAACGATTCAAAAATCAAATGACTCCAAAAATCCATTTGCATGGAGTTCCTTCATGCGTTCCTCTCTAACATGACCTAAATGGCGGTTACACAAATAAGTGGAATTCAAATCATTTGCCTTATGGCATTTTAGCGTCAGTGTTATGTATGTGTGTTTCACCATTAAGATTTATAATAACTTATCCATCGTACATGGAGTAATGTCATAATTTGAACAACTCATTGTTTTCATTTGACCAGAGCAAAATAACAATTATTAAGTTCTTTATTATAAATTCTAAGGGCTAGATAGAATACCAACGACGAACATAATAACACTTTATTTTTGTTCCAGACGTGTATTCCTATCATATTCCTTGTCAGTCACTTAGGCCATTATATTCTTGTATTGCGTTGTTTTGCATGACACTTCATACCAACCAATATGGTACAAATACCCAAGAATTTCATTGTGTGACCAAACTAGGAATACAACCATAACATGTATATCATTTATATACACCTGAGCTAGACTTTCTAGTCTTTTCTTTTCTTTCTGCCAAAATATCTTTTATAGTTTCTCTTTTAGCTTTCCTCATTATTCAGAAAAACACTTCAACATCATAGACTTCTAGATTTGTTGGTCAAATACCAATAACCTTGATGTTCTTACTTTGAAGTTGATCATCATATGACAAGTGTTCCTGATTTCACTATTAGTAACTTTGTAATATGATGAACAATTTCACTCATAATTTTATCCATCATATCATGACGACTTTCCGAGACCATGTCTGTACATACTAGGCTCGTAAAGTTTAACCTTAGTATTCGCATGTGCAAATCTGGCTTGCACCCGTTGTATGCACTCGTGGAATCTATGACACCCGATCATCACGAGATGCTTCGAAACGACGAGTCTTAGCAACGGTGCATACTAAGGATGATAACTTCATGGATATGCGAATATTATTAGTGCCCCAATAGTTGGAGGATTGTGACGCCTGGCGTCTTCAACCTTCATACATTCCCATAAAACTTATGAGTTTATGTAGTCTCACCAAATTATATTCTATTATCTTGCAATAAGGTCTTAGATATCATATATATCTCATACCTTGATTATTTCTGAAAACTAAATTTTCAGCTCCTTACTTTTCAAACAAATTTGAACTTCAAGTTTGACGGAGACAAGATAACTTTAGGTACTAATTGAAACCATAGCTCTTTGACTCAACAATATGAGGTTTACTAAAAGTTTGCAATAGGACTTAATCATTCTTGATTCTTTAACAATACGGTACCAATCCGTAAAGTTTCTTGTCAGATTTTAACAGTATTTCTATCTCAATAATAAGACTAGCGCATGGTAGAAAAACGGATGCCAATACTACAAAATTAATTCAAAATACTACTTAGACTATATTTATGATAATTAGTTCATGTTTTAATCTAATTACTAATGAACTCCCACTTAATACAACATCCCTCATAGTTGTTAAGTGGTACACGATCCAAATCCACTACACCAAAACCGATCATCACGTGAGATGATGTAGCTTCAATGGTGAACATCAACATGTTGATCATATCATCCATATGACTCGTGTTCAACCTTTCGGTTTCCGTTGTCCCGAGGCCATGTCTGTACATGCTAGGCTCGTCAAGCAAACCCAAGTATTCCGCGTGTGCAACATGGCTTACACCCGTTGTATGTGAACGTTGAATCTATCACATCCGATCATCACGAGATGCTTCGAAACGACGAACTGTACAACGGTGCATACGAGGGGAGAACACTTTATTATCTTGATATTAATGTGAGGGATCATCTTATAATGCTACCGTCGCGATCTAAGCAAAATAAGATGCATAAAGGATTAACATCACATGCAGTTCATATGTGATATGATATGGCCCTTTAGTCTTTGCGCCTTCGATCTTCATCTCCAAAGCACGGACATGATCTCCATCATCAACGGGCATGATCTCCATCATCGTCGGCGTAGCGTCAAGGTCCATGGCGCCGTCTTCATGGTTGTTCACCTCATGTATCAACTATTACAACTACTTTGAAATACTACTCAACATGAAATTTAAAGACAACCATAAGGCTCCTGCCGGTTGCCACAATACAATAATGATCATCTCATACATATTCATCATCACATTATGGCCATATCACATCACCAAACCCTGCAAAAACAAGTTAGACGTCTCTAATTTGGTTTGCATATTTTACGTGGTTTAGGGTTTTCGAGTGAGATCTAATCTACCTGTAATATCCCAGGTTTAGAGGCAATAAAATGAGAGAACACCAAAGTGTGCATTGCATTCATGCATAGAAAATCCGGGGAATTTTCGCGCTTTCAAATAAAACTTACCACAGTAACTGAAGTTTCACTTGACTTGCTGGAATTGAAGTAGATCATCAAGTCAAGCGCTATAAACTTCATTGTGATCTTTACTAAAACCCTGTTTTGGGTAGAGATGATTTGATCTATGGGCTAGATCAAATGGAATTAGTTTTACAACAAATAACACCTTAAGTAAGGGTCAACTACAAGATCTTATAAAGGATCTCAACATGACATTCCTTACAACAACACATTCTTTAAGAATCAAACCCTAACTTATTAACACTTACAAGTTAGCAACTACTTGTGTGTGTAATTTAATTCACTTCTAAACTTATTAATAAATAAGGTAAATCATAGGGTCTAAAGTGCATAAAGGCCACACATTCTTATTTAAATCATAACTTATTAAATATATGGAATATCATAAAACTGAATCCATTTACATTACAAGTTATAGTTCAAACTATTTGAATAAAACTACTCATGAGTATTTTGAAACTCATATGATCATGCCTTGGTGAAATCAATCACCAACTATCCAAAATTGAGGGATAACCTTCAACCTTGACCTTTTGACCAATATTATAATGTAAATCCAATCAAACATGATATAGTGACTCATCCACCATAATAAAACCATTCACAAGATATTTAGTAACAAATGCCACTTGGCTATCCAAATATAAATCATATGAGAGGATAATGATCATGCCACATAGGATGAAAATATCTACATGACTTGCATCCCAAGACTTGCCACCTCATGCTCAAAGGATTGCTATGGATGAGGGCATGACAACCAAGCACCTTACTCATCAAACCAAAACAAGAGTCACCCACCTATGTGTCATGACACTAGAGCTTGCCCAAGCCTATAAAAGGAGCCACACCCTTCATCCATTTGATCATCTTGTAGCATGACACAAGGAAACCAACACATAGAGCCACTCCATACATTAGCTAGGATCAAGATGAAGAAGCTAGGAGGTGGAGGCATACCACAAGATGCAGGTTTATCAGATTTCCTGAAGAACAAGCTACAGAAGATACCAAGGTAGAATTCCTAGGAAAACCATATATTTAGAGGATCATATCATCATCTCTTAAGTAGGACCTTAGGATATTCCAAGACATTGAGAAGTGAGAGAAGTTATAATACTAATCATATCCATGTTCATACAAGAATATTAGAGAAGTACTAATCCTAGTTGTTCAAGTCAATATTTGATCTTGGAGGTGAGAACCCTATTCCAATAGCAATACCTTAGGAAACCAATTCCATAATCATCACAACTTGATATTAATTATAAACCCTAAGAATCTAGGATGAGTGTGATGAGAGGAATATTAAAGAGGGATTAGTGAGGAATGAGTGGATCTTGTCTAATGCATGATTATACCTTGTAGATATAGATGATAAGTTAAACACATATGATTAATAGATCTCATCTATCACATAAAATAATAAGTATATCATTAGTAGTTAACCTCAAACCAATCCTCATGCCTTGAATGGAGGAGTAAGGGCATTCAACCTAAACCTTGTTTATCCAAACATTAGAGACAACCCTAGTATTACTTTGATACAAGATTTCTACCTAAGTTAGGAAAAATAACCCTAGTCAATTAAACATAACCTAGCTTATGCCCATATTCCAATTGTTAGTTGTGTATCACTTGAGTGATCACAACTAAAACCATAAGATCACATTTGAATACCAATTCAAATATACCTTTTGAATCATAAGTAGAACCATGCCATGCCTCATGCCTATTTTATACTTCAATTAGTGAAGCTTATGCAAAACCTTAAACCTTTTCAATTAGGATGCAATTCACATAAAATATTGTTTCCTAACTTGTGTATCATAGATCACAAGTATAAACCAAACTAGTTATACCTAATATTAAATGCTATTTAAGTAAGAAGAGTGAAACCAATATCCAATTCTATTTTTTGCATATTAAGTAACTTATTGAGTTAACCAAATAGGATTAATATATTATAGTTTGGACCATCACCTTAGCAAGTGAATTAATCATGATGAGTTTAGGATTCATTTTAAATAATTCAAGCAAGAGTTGCTAAGCAAGATTATTTAACATAGAGTTAAGCCAACCATTTTCTTAAACCCTTGGAAACAATTCTCTACATAAAATCATGCACCAATCCCATTCTCATTGCCACTTATTTTAAACTCTAGCAATAATTAAAATAGATATGAACAATCAATATGGTTAAGCACACTAGTTAAACCTAATAATATTTTCACTATGCACATGTTCTAAATTTCAAATCATTTAAACAGATTTGGTTCCTAAATTAAAAAGGGAATTGAAATAAATAACTAAACCATTTCTATTTTACTCAAGCCTCACAAGATATCAATTAAATCCTAAACTAAATATTTGTTTAAACAACAAGATTATTCAGTGAGCATTGTTATCAAGTTATATTGATATTCAAATGGTTTAGAACCTGCAAAACAAAACAGAATTCAAATAACAAATTCAAAACAGAAAATAAAAATAGAAAATAGAAAAAGGAGAAAAGGGAGAGTCTTACCTGTTGGACCAAAGCAGGCCACCGCAGCCCAAGTTGCCAGCCCAGCCCACGCAGGAAACCATCCCAGCAAAGGACCAGGAGCAGCCCAGCCCATGTCCAGATACCGTTCCGCGTGCGTCAAGAATCGTGCGAGGAGAGAACACGTCCTCGTCGTCGTCTCCGAGCGCGACAGCGCTGTGAGCCAGTAGGCCACGAGCTCGTCGTCGATAAGCTTGCCCCGGATGTCGCCAGACACTCAGAGCCACGCCCAACCTCTCTCGCGTCCGAGCTTATCCACGGCCGAGGAGATACATGCCAGCTAGAAACTTCCAGAGACCGCCACCTCTCCGACCATGGCCATCACCGTGTCGAGGCCACAGGGCTTCCCTTGGCCTATAAATAGGTGGAGGGCATCGCCGTGCACGCCTTGCTCGCCTCCGCCACTTCAAATCTTCTCAGACGATCCCTATCTCTCAAACTCGTCCACTCTCTGTCACCGGAGTCGAAGACGAAGCCGACGGAGGAGGCCACCCCAGCCTCCGGCGCGTGGTCCAGGAGGAGCGCATGGACTCAAGGAGCATATGGGAGGAGCCCAGCATCCAGGGGAGCCGTGCAGAGGATAAATTTCCTTGTTCCCTTCTGCAGCACATCGCCGGGAAATCTCCAATCGCCGTCGTCTCCGTTGACCATTGTCGGAGCCGACCTCACCTTGAGCTTCAGGGGTGAGTTTGCGCGTCTCCAGAACCCACTAGTTCTTCCTGCCATCGTCTGTAGCCTATTTTAGCATGTTGGCCGGAGCTCACCACCGCAGCACCTCTCGCCGGAGCTAGTTCCGATGATCCCCTGAGCAAACCACCACCACCATTCGATTCGTCGTGTTGTCCTCGTTCAGAAACGCCTAGCCGCGCATCCCGGGAGGCCGTAAATCGGCGGCGCCACCATCTGCTGACCGCCGGCGTTTAACCGCCGGTGAGGTCAAAGGTCCTAGTCAACTTTGACCAGTCCTTGCTTGCGTGGCAGCCGACGTGGACACAAGCCCCACCAGTCAGTGTCTAGGGCTAGATCTGTCTCGGTACATTTAGTATTTGTTGTTTAATTTAAAAACCAGTAAATTGCTGAAACTTTGTAAAACCATATAAAATTCATTTCAACTTAGAAAAATATAAATAATATATCAAAATGCTCACAAAAATAAACACTATTCAAATAAAATATAAAATAAAAATGTGTGTCAAAATAAAATTTCACTTATTTTTAACCTTATTAATTATGCCATTTCATTTGTTTTAAAATACAATTTGAATTCAATATTTAGTGAAGTTTCAAAAATTAAATCTTAACTATTCAGTAACTAAGTAAAATGTTAAGATTAATTTTCTTTACCATAATTTCATTAACTTAAATATTAGTGGTAATTCATAAACCTTAATTTGCAAATTATTATTTTTCATTTTCTTAAATGATAATAATCAAGAAAATATTAAAAGGCTAATATTATTTTGGTAATTTAAAACTTGTTTACTTAAACATTTTTAGTTAACAAGTTGAGTAGTTTAAAAACTTAATAACAATTATTAAACCCTGATTTCTAAATTAAACCTAAATAGGAGTTAACCTAATTATTAATTTTGTTTCAAAGTAATTAGTGACCACATCTCTATTGTCAATTATTAGTTTAAGAATTGTATCAATGTAGAAACCCTAGTTCTAATATTAACAAGAACCTTGATCTCATTATTTTATGTGTTCATCTTTAATAGTTGCAACCCTAAAACCCTAGGGGATTAGCCCATATGATTATAAAAGCTTAATCTATACCTATAGAACCTAGTTAGAAACAAATGAATGCATGCTCATGATCCACTAGTGCCCCATAAGTGCAAACTCTAGATTGTTACTCTCATATAACACCATTAACCATTATTCTTAGTATCCCACCATTGAGTCAATCTCTAGTATCATATCCTAGTAGAATCCTAGTGTTGAGTCCTAACACCAATTCTGTATAGTAATGCACATAACATGCTCCTATCCCACTAAACCCTACATAGAAAGTAATAAACCACTTAGCTTGGCAACCATTAGAGATTACTTAGTTAAGCAAATAGGAAGCAATAGTAAACCCTAACTCATAGCACCACCTTGACCATCATCCTTTGATATGATACCATAATCAACCATAGTAATGAACCTGCCAATACTTGCTACATATACACCCATTCTATTTAAGAACCAACTAGTACCTATTAGAAACTAAATGAATCCAATAGTAAACCCTAGAAGCCATAGTTCCTAATTATACTTATCATTTCTTAATTAACCTGTTCTTCAAAAGTTATTCTTTTGAAGTATAATCTATGTAATCATCAACCATGTCCTGTAGAACTTAAAACTGACCACCACTCTTGATTTGTTATGCAACCACCATTCCTTTGTATGTATGATTGTTATGATGCATTATATCACTTGTTTATGCTATAATATTACCAACCCTAATAATAACCTTGTTTGAGAACCATCCTAAAAGTGCAACACACCCTAAAGAAATCTTTACAACTTATCAATCCTAAATTATCGAGGTTAGGTTACGCTCGGGACGATTGCATCTCATACTATGCATTATAGCATCTTTGCCAGTTCTTTAAACATTGTCCTTACCGGACAATGATGGTATTTCAGAATTTGGAGTTCTCCCGTATCGAAGCTTTTGCCTGCATAATCTTGCAGTCAAGAAAGGCAAGTTCATCGCTTGCTCATGTCATTTGATTATTTTTATCAAATTATATGCAAAGTACTATACTTATCACTCCTGCATTGAAAAGCAAAGTATTATTTTACAATTATGAATATGACTATGTGGTGGGCAATGGAACCATGGTATGTGTTGATATGGTGGAGGTTCCATTGCACGGGTACTATTCATCTAGGACTAAGTACCAATGCCGTCCAGTGATTCTAGCGCCGTACAAATCGCGTTGACCATAAGATCTATAATGGCTCTGGGGAAGTCAGCTGTATCTTTTCCCTCCTGCATGCCAACGGACTTGATAGAGCCTGGCGGGGTGCTGGAGGCACTGCCGTAGGTTGGGATAGCCTTTAAAATCCCCATCCGGACGTTTGGATGAGAGGCTCTACCGTCTATGAAGGATTGTCCGACGTACATCGGGGGTAAAGCCGTATGATCGGGAGATGTCTACCGGGGATGTACGGGTGGACAAAAGGGTGGGTTTGCAGGGTCGCGGAGAAGGCAGTGATTGGCTTGGATCTTACCCCGCACCAAGGAAGTGTGGACGGGAAAGTACACCCGGTTGGTATCAAGGATAAGCTCTCTTATGGGAAAAGTAACGCACCTCTGCAGAGGATACTGAATTGTGACTGTCACTCCCTGTTCCGGGAAGGGAACTGCGAACGCGGGAAAGGAACTCCACGAAGTTCTAGTCAACCTGTGAAGACTGACGGGCATAGTTTTCAGAATAAAATAAACCTTTTGAAGAAATGATTATGAAAACTTGCATTTGCCTATGACTTTCTGGTCTGTGGCTGTAGCTAGTGCATGATACACCTATTTCCTAATATGAACTTGCTGAGTACGCTCGTACTCATCCCACTCTTAAATCCCCTGCTTAGCTATGGAGGCACCGAAGGAGAATCTACCGTGGAACTTGAAGACAAAGGAGTCAACTGCAACAAGATGAAGAATCCAAGCAAAGAAGTCAATGAAGTCAACTGCTGCAACAACTATAGTGGAAACTTAGACTAGTAATATAAGGGAGCCTTTCCCTAATCCTAGCACCTAAGTAGCTAGATTTCTATAGCAAGCCTAGTAGCTCTGAAGCTTGAGTTAGCAATTAGTTAGACTACGAGTCGTTCTTCTGGAGCTTTATTTGAAGTTTTACCTCACTGTAAAGTAGGAGGCTGTGTTGATCTTCTGTAAACAGCTTGTGTATCCTTCTATAGACATACCTTGGACTCGCATATGTTTCTGTTGTACCACTCTGAGGGATGTAATATGAGTGGAACGGTGTTTCACTTGTGTTATGTCAACGACTTGTGTACTACACCATGCAGTGGTACGCTGGGTCACCACACCTACGAACATGAACCACAACGGTGATACTAGTGTTGTCAATAGAAGAGTAAATTGAATCTTCACTATAGTAGGAGAGACAGACACCCGCAAAGCCACTTATGCAATACAAGTTGCATGTCGAGCGTGGAGCAAATCTCATGAACGCGGTCATGTAAAGTTAGCCCGAGCCGCTTCATCCCACTATGCCACAAAGATGCAAAGTACTCAAACTAAAGACAACATAAGCATCAACGCCCACAAAACCATTGTGTTCTACTCGTGCAACCATCTATGCATAGACACGGCTCTGATACCACTGTAGGATAACGTTGCATAGAAAACAAAAATTTCCTACCGCGAACACGCAATCCAAGCCAAGATGCAATCTAGAAGACGGTAGCAACGAGGGGATATCGAGTCTCACCCTTGAAGAGATTCCAAAGCCTACAAGATGAGGCTCTTGTTGCTGCGGTAGACGTTCACTTGCCGCTTGCAAAAGCGCGTAGAAGATCTTGATCACGATCGCTTCCGGCGCCACGAACGGGCAGCACCTCCGTACTCGGTCACACGTTCGGTTGTTGATGAAGACGACGTCCACCTCCCCGTTCCAGCGGGCAGCGGAAGTAGTAGCTCCTCTTGAATCCGACAGCACGACGGCGTGGTGTCGGTGGTGGTGGAGAAATCCGGCGGAGCTTCGCTTAAGCGTGCGGGATGTGGTGGAGGAGAGAGACCGCTAGGGTTTAGGGAGAGGGGGTGGCCGGCCACTAAGGGGTGCGGCCAAGCTATGGCTTTGGTGTGGCCGGCCCCCTCCCCTTGGCCCTCATTATATAGGTGGAACACCCAAGAGTTGGTGTACAAGTCTTCGAATAAGACCCCAACCCAAAACCTTCCATGTGTAGGGAAACCTACCCAAGGTGGGATTCCCACCTCAAGTGGGACTCCCACCTTTCCATGAGGGGGGTGGCCGGCCACCTTGGGGGGAAGTCCACCTTGGACTTTCCCCTCTAGGGTTTGGCTGGCCAAGCTTGTGGAGTCCTTCCGGGACTCCACCTTCCATAGTGCGTTTCTTCCGGACTTTTCTAGAACCTTCTAGAACCTGCCATAAATGGATCATTTCCAAACTTGGAATATGACTTCCTATATATGAATCTTATTCTCCGGACCATTCCGGAACTCCTCGTGATGTCCGGGATCTCATCCGGGACTCCGAACAAATATTCGAACTCCATTCCATATTCAAGTTCTACCATTTCAACATCCAACTTTAAGTGTGTCACCCTACGGTTCGTGAACTATGTGGACATGGTTGAGTACTCACTCCGACCAATAACCAATAGCGGGATCTGGAGATCCATAATGGCTCCCACATATTCAACGATGACTTTAGTGATCGAATGAACCATTCACATACGATACCAATTCCCTTTGTCACGCGATATTTTACTTGTCCGAGGTTTGATCATCGGTATCACTCTATACCTTGTTCAACCTCGTCTCCTGACAAGTACTCTTTACTCGTATCGTGGTATGTGGTCTCTTATGAACTTATTCATATGCTTGCAAGACATTAGACGACATTCCACCGAGAGGGCCCAGAGTATATCTATCCGTCATCGGGATGGACAAATCCCACTGTTGATTCATATGCCTCAACTCATACTTTCCGGATACTTAATCCCACCTTTATAACCACCCATTTACGCAGTGGCGTTTGATGTAATCAAAGTACCTTTCCGGTATAAGTGATTTACATGATCTCATGGTCATAAGGACTAGGTAACTATGTATCGAAAGCTTATAGCAAATAACTTAATGACGTGATCTTATGCTACGCTTAATTGGGTGTGTCCATTACATCATTCATATAATGATATAATCTTGTTATTAATAACATCCAATGTTCATGATTATGAAACTAATCATCTATTAATCAACAAGCTAGTTAAGAGGCTTACTAGGGACTCTTTGTTGTTTACATATCACACATGTATCAATGTTTCCGTTAATACAATTATAGCATGGTATGTAAACATTATCATAAACATAAAGATATATAATAACCATTTATTATTGCCTCTTGGGCATATCTCCAACAGATTATGCACTAACCCTCTAATGAGATTGTTTTAAGTTTGGTGTGGAGGAAGTTTTCAAGGATCAAGAGAGGAGGATGATATGATATGATCAAGAAGAGTGAAAAGTCTAAGCTTGGGGATGCCCCGTGGTTCATCCCTGCATATTTCAAGAAGACTCAAGCGTCTAAGCTTGGGGATGCCCAAGGCATCCCCTTCTTCATCAACAAACTTATCAGGTCACCTCTAGTGAAACTATATTTTAATTCCATCACATCTTATGTGCTTTACTTGGAGCGTCTGTTTTATTTTATTTTTGTTTATGTTTGAATAAATTCGGATCCTAGCAATCCTTGTGTTGGAGAGAGACACGCTCCGCTTTTTCATTTGAACACTTGTGTTCTTCGTTTTACTTTCATATTCATGGCGAAAGCTGAAAGCCGCAGCACTTGTAATTGTTGTTATTTGGTTGGAAACAGAAAATGCCTCATATTGTCTTGAATAATTTGATACTTGGCAATTTTTTGAGATCTCAAGTAGATCATGTTTAAGCTCTTGCATCATGTAGTTTAAATCTATTAGTGGAGAACTACCGTAGAGCTTGTTGAAATTTGGTTTGCATGATTGGTCTCTCTAAGGTCTAGATATTTTTTGGTAAAAGTGTTTGAGCAACAAGGAAGACAGTGTAGAATCTTATAATGCTTGCAATATGTTCTTGTGTAAGTTTTTGCTGTACCGGTTCATACTTGTGTTTGCTTCAAACAACTTTGCTAGCCAAAGCCTTGTACCGAGAGGAAATGCTTCTCGTGCATCCAAAAACCTTGAGCCAAAACCTATGCCATTTGTGTCCACCATAACTACCTATATGTGGTATTTTTCTGCCATTCCAAAGTAAATTGCTTGCGTGCTACCTTTAAAAATTCATTCCTTGTCTTTGCAATACATAGCTCATGGGAAAGTAGCCTAAAAACTATTGTGGTAATGAATATGTTGCTATGTATCTTAGTTCTTATAAGTTGCTTGTTGAGCGGTAACCATGTTTCTGGGGACGCCATCAACCTGTCACACCTTTGTTGAATATCATGTGAGTTGCTATGCATGTTCGTCTTGTCTGAAGTAAGGGAGATTTGCCATGAGTTGAATGGTTTGAGTATGCATGTTGTTAGAGAAGAACATTGGGCCGCCAACCAAAGCCATGTATCATGGTGGAAGTTTCAGCTTGGACATTAATCCTCAGAATCTCTTATGAGAATATTATTTGTTGTTGAATGCTTAAAGCATTAAAAAGAGGAGTCCATTATCTGTTTTCTATGTTGTCCCGGTATGGATGTCCTTAAGTTGAGATCTATCAAAATCGAGAAATCAAATGCGATTTATCTCCTTGGACCTTTGTACAGGTGGCATAGAGGTACCCCTTTGTGACACTTGGTTAAAACATATGTAATGCAATGATAATCCATGGAAATCCGAGCTAATTAGGACAAGGTGCGGGCACTATTAGTATTCGATGCATGAGGCTTGCAACTTATAGGAAGTTTTATGCATAACCCATATGAATTATTACTACCGTTGACACAATTGTTTCCATGATTTCAAAATAAAAATCTCTAGCACATGAGTAATCCTTGCTTCCCTCTGCGAAGGGCCTTTCTTTTACTTTATGTTGAGTCAGTTTACCTACTTCTTTCTATCTTAGAAGCAAACACTTGTGTCAACTGTGTGCATTGATTCTTACATGTTTACTTATTGCACTTATTATATTACTTTGTGTTGACAATTATCCATGAGATATACATGTTGAAAGTTGAAAGCAATTGCTGAAACTTAAATCTTCCTTTGTGTTGCTTCAAAACCTCTTATTAAGAATCTATTGCTTTATGAGTTAACTCTTATGCAAGTCTTTTTGATACTTGTCTTGAAAGTACTATTCATGAAAAGTTTTTGCTATATGATTCAGTTGTTTAGTCATTATCTTTTTGTTAGCAAACTATGTACCATTGCTTTGAGTCACTTCATTCATCTTATATGCTTTACAATAGTATTGATCAAGATTATGTTGGTAGCATGTCACCTCAGAAATTATTGTTTTTATTGTTTACCTACTCGAGGGCGAGTAGGAACTAAGCTTGGGGATGCTTGATACCTCTCCAACGTATCTATAATTTCTTATGTTCCATGCTAGTTTTATGACAATACCAACATGTTTTAGTCATACTTTATAGTGTTTTTATGCATTTTCCGAGACTAACCTATTAACAAGATGCCGCAGTGCCAGTTCCTGTTTTCTGCTGTTTTTGATTTCAGAAAAGTTAGTTTACAAATATTCTCGGAATTGGACAAAACAAAAGCCCACGGTCTTATTTTCCACGGAGCCTTCCAGAACACCGAAGAGGAGAGAGGGGACGCGAGGCGGCCACACCATAGGGCGGAGCGGCCCACCTCGGCGCGCCGGCCTATGGGGTGGGCCTCGGGCCCCGACGCTGCCCCTTCGCCTATTTATTCCTTCCGTCGCGAAAACCCTAGTACCGAGAGCCACGATACGAGAAAAGTTCTAGAGACGCCGCCGCCGTCAACCCCAACAGTTAGAAACGCATCCAGAGGCCAGAGAGAGGGGGGCAATCTGGATGGGAAGCGAGGGCTCGAGTATGTCAGATGTACCGTTGCTGCTGTCGTCGGAGGGGCAGTAGATGAACGGCGGCGCCATGTCGCCCTCACCTGCTGTTGGAAGCTTCCGGTGGCGGCAGGAATGGGAGAAGGAAGAGCCCTGCGCGGCGCGGAGAAGGTGGGTGTTTTTGGCGAGGAGGACGATGGGGTGGGCGCAGTAGAGTGGAAGAGCCTGGTGTTGGTGCACTACCGAGACCGGTGACTGCCTCGTGAACCGGACCTTGGACTTGGAGTACAACACCTGGTCCAGCCGGACTCCTCGCTTAGGCTGGTCATAGTGCATAGTATCATATTGTAGTATCATGCATATGATACTTGTCTATGATACTATCACTATAGTGGGTGGTATTATAGAGTAGTATCATAATCTTCTAAATTTATTGTTTTGTAGAATCCCAATACAAAATGTGTGTACAAGATCTATTTAGCATTAGCTTTTCTCGTAACGTGCGCTATGATACAGTATCCACCTATGTTACTCTAATCTTATCTCTCCTCATTAATTAGATGCCACATCAGCATTTTTGTAGGCTTAAAATGCATGATACTACCTAAGATACTGATATGTCTCCAACGTATCTATAATTTGTTATGTTCCATGCTAGTTTTATGACAATACCAACATGTTTTAGTCATACTTTATAATGTTTTTCTGCATTTTCCGAGACTAACCTATTAACAAGATGCCACAGTGTCTGTTCCTGTTTTCTGCTGTTTTTAATTTCAGAAAAGTTAGTTTACGAATATTCTCAGAATTGGACGAAACAAAAGCCCACGGTCTTATTTTCCACGGAGCCTTCCAGAACACCGAAGAGGGGACGAAGAGGGGCCACGAGGCGGCCACCCCACATGGCGGCGCGGTGGGGCCCCTGGCCGCTCCGGCCTATGGGGTGGGCCCTCGGGCGCCCCCCGACGCTGCCCTGTCGCCTATTTATTCCTTCTGTCGTGAAAACCCTAGTACCGAGAGCTACGATACGAGAAAAGTTCCAGAGGCACCGCCGCCGTCAACCCCATCTCGGGGGGTTCAGAAGATCGCCTCCGGCACCTGAGGAGGGAATCATCACCGGAGGGCTCCACATCACCATGCCCGCCTCGGCTGATGCGTGAGTAGTTCATCCTTGGACTACGGGTCCATAGCAGTAGCTAGATGGTTGTCTTCTCCTCTTGTGCTATCATGTTTAGATCTTGTGAGCTACCTATCATGATCAGGATCATCTATTTGTAATGCTACATGTTGTTTTTGTTGGGATCTGATGAATATGGAATACTATGTCAAGTTGATTATTGATCTATCATATATGTGTTATTTATGTTCTTGCATGCTCTCCGTTGCTAGTAGAGGCTCTGGCCAAGTTGATACTTGTGACTCCAAGAGAGAGTATTTATGCTAGATAGTGGGTTCATGTCTCCATTGAATCTGGGGGAGTGACAGCAACCCCTAAGGTTGTGGATGTGCTGTTTCCACTAGGGATAAAACATCAATGCTTTGTCTAAGGATATTTGTATTGTTTACATTACGCACAGTACTTAATGCAATTGTCTGTTGTTTGTAAATCTCATAATGCCCTAATTAAATCTCATATTAGTACATTACGCACAGTACATTACGCATAGTACATTATGCACAGTACATTACGCATAGTACATTACGCACAGTACATTACGCACAGGACTTTTTAGGCATAGATGCATGCTGGATGGCGGTCTATGTTCTTTGTCGTAATGCCCTAAGTAAATCTCATAGTAGTCATCATGATATGTATATGCATCTCTATTTGTCAATTGCCCAACTGTAATTTGTTCACCCAACATGCTATTTATCTTATTGGAGAGACACCACTAGTGAACTGTGGACCCCGGTCCATTCTTTTACATCTGAAATACAATCTACTGCAATCATTGTTCTCTGTTGTTTTCTGCAAGCAAACATAATTCTCCACACCATACGTTTAATCCTTTGTTTTCAGCAAGCCGGTGAGATTGACAACCTCACTGTTAAGTTGGGACAAAGTAGTTTGATTGTGTTGTGCAGGTTCCACGTTGGCGCCGAAATCACTGGTGTTGCGCCGCACTACACTCCTTCACCAACAACCTTCACGTGGCCTTCATCTCCTACTGGTTCGATAAACCTTGGTTTCTTACTGAGGGAAAACTCGCTGCTGTACGCATCATACCTTCCTCTTGGGGTTCCCAACGGACGTGTGCTTTACCGTCACAAGGAGTTGCCTCCACGCAAGCAGCAATGCCTTCACTTGATCTCCCTCTCATAAACATAGTGTTGTGAATATAGAACTTAATAAAAAGAATCAAATAATAGCAAGTAATATTGTGTAATTGATAAGCATTTACATGTAAATCATGTCCTAGCACATAGATGATGCAACACATCTCTCTAATGCTCCCTTGGAAAGAGATCTTCTCAAACCAAGTTTAAGACCAAACAAAATATTGCGTTAAGAATTTTGACATGAAGTGGATTTAGTATTACCATCTTGAGCAAACGAGGCCACCTAGAATGTCACTAGATGAACAATATGACATATAATCTTTTTATTCCTACTAAAGCAACTAATGGAAAGGTAAAAACCTCACTAGCACAAAGATTTTTGTTACTTCCACATGCATAGCATCAAGTTACTCCAAATAACACACACATATCCCACATAAGTTCTTGCATACAAGTTTTATCGGAACATAGCATGCTTGAACGAGATAACATATGAATATGTCAATACTTAGAACATATAGTGCATCTCATACTGATACGTCCCAAACGTATCTATAATTTCTTATGTTCCATGCTACTTTATTGATGATACCTACATGTTTTATACACATTATATGTCATTATTATGCGTTTTCCGGAACTAACCTATTGACGAGATGCCGAAAGGCCAGTTGCTGTTTTCTGCTGTTTTTGGTTTCAGAAATCCTAGTAAAGAAATATTTTCGGAATCGGACGAAATCAAGACCGAGGACCTTATAATTCCCGGAAGCTTCCAGAGCACCGGAGAAGGACGAGAGGGGAGCCAGGGGGCCCCACACCACACCCGGCGCGGCCCGGGGCGCGCCCCCCTGTGGTGTGGGCACCCCGTGGCCCCTCCGACTCCATCTCTTCGCCTATTTAATCGTCCCTGACCTAAAAACACCGACAGAGAAGACGAGACCCGAGAAAACCTTCCAGAGCCGCCGCCATCGCGAAATCAAGATTCGGGGGACAGAAGTCTCTGTTCCGGCACCCTGCCGGACGGGGAATTGCCCCCGTCATCTCCACCGCCGTCTCCACCGCCATCTTCACCGCCATCGCTGTCTCCATGATGAGGAGGGAGTAATTCACCCCCGGGGGCTGAGGGCTCCGCTGTAGCTATGTGGTTCATCTCTCTCTTTATGTGATCTAGTTGAATATCATCTATGTGCTACTCTAGTGATGTTATTAAAGTAGTTTTATTCCTCCTACACGGTGTAATGGTGACAGTTTGTGCACTCGTGTTAGTACTTGGTTTATGCTATGATCATGATCTCTTGTAGATTGCGAAGTTAACTATTGCTATGATAGTATTGATGTGTATTATTCCTCCTACATAAGCATGAAGGTGACAGTGTGCATGCTATGTTAGTACTTGGTTTAGTCGTATTGATCTATCTTACACTCTAAGGTTATTTAAATATGAACATTGAATTGTGGAGCTTGTTAACTCCGGCATTGAGGGTTCGTGTAATCCTACGCAATGTGTTCATCATCCAACAAAAGGGTGTAGAGTAGTCTTATTATGTGATCATTGTTGAGAGTGTCCACTAGTGAAAGCAGGATCCCTAGGCCTTGCTTCCAAGCATCGAATCTCCGTTTGTTTACTGTTTTGTTGCATGTTTACTCGCTGCCATATTTTATTCAGATTGCTATTACCACTCATATACATCCATATTACTTGTATTTCACTATCTCTTCGCCGAACTAGTACACCTATACACCTGACAAGTGTATTTGGTGTGTTGGGGACACAAGAGACTTCTTGCTTTGTGATTACAGGGTTGCTTGAGAGGGATATCTTTGACCTCTTCCTCCCTGAGTTCGATAAACCTTGGGTAATCCACTTAAGGGAAACTTGCTACTGTTCTACAAACCTCTGCTCTTGGAGGCCCAACACTGTCTACAAGAATAGAAGCACCCGTAGACATCAAGCACTTTTCTGGCGCCGTTGCCGGGGAGGAAAGGTAAAAGGCACTAATACTCCGGTTCCAGGTAACAGTACTTTTCTGGCACCATTGTGTGTGTGCTCGAAGCTATTTCCTTTAGACTCTGCAATTACATCTTTTTGTTTCTTGTTTTTATTTTCACTAGTTAGGCATAATGGAAAACAACAAAAAAATTGGTGAGCTTTTTAATCTTTTTCCTAATTTAGAATTGTTTGATGCGAAAATTAAAAAACCTATGGAACCTTATTTGCATGATAATAGCAATGTTATTGGTATGAATGCAATTACTGCTAATGCTATGAAGAAGTCTAAGCTTGGGGAAGCTAGTTTACATAAAAATAATCTTTTTTGCTCCTCCGCTTTAGAAGAAATATTTTGCTCTGATGATGCTTTATCTCCCATATGCGATAACTCTAATGATGCTTCTGATATTTTAAATCCACCTGCTGAAAGTATTCCGTATAAAATACCTATGGAAATTATTGAACGTGTTATGGATAACCGCTATGAAGGGGATGGAACTGTCCATCCTAGGAATCATTTACTGTTTTTGCATGAATTATGCGGGTTATTCAAGTGTGCAGGTATTTCAATGGATGAAGTTAGAAAGAAATTATTTGTTATGTCGCTATCTGGTGAAGCGGCGCATTGGTATAAACTATTGAAGGACGGGCGCTCTCTTGATTGGAAGGATATTGTGCCTCTATTTTATTCCAAGTTCTATCCTCCAAGTGAAATTCACAAAGATCGAAACCATATATATAATTTTTGGCCTCATGATGGAGAGAGTATTGCCCAAGCATGGGAGAGATTGAAGACTTTAATGCTCAAATGCCCCAATCATGAGCTTCCAGGTAATATCATCATTGATAATTTCTATGCAAGACTTTCTTTTCAAGATAAGACCTTGCTGGATACTACTTGTTCTGGATCATTCACGAGCAATAAAGAAGAGTTTAAAAGGGACCTTCTTGATCGGATTAAGGAGAACGCTGAAGATTGGGAGAACGACAAAGGTAAAGAGTCAGGTATAAATTATGATTATGAATGCATTGAAACTTTCATGGATAGTGGTAAATTTCGAAATATGAGTGCTACTTATGGTCTTGACTCTCAAGTTGCTGCAAATCTTTATAAAGCTTTTGCTTCTCACATTGAATTGCCTAGGAAGAATTTTGATAAGTATCATGAACCTTTTAAAGACGCTTGCATGAAGAATGAAATTGTTGTTAATGATTGCAATAAGCGTGCTCAAACTCCTAAGAATGCTATTTCCTATAAGCATGTTAATTTTTGTGGAATACATAGACCTTGTGGAATTAATCAAATCGAAGATGAATATTGTATCCATCACAGAAATGAAAAAACTAGAAAGTGGTCTAGAGCTCTAGATGATCTTGGAGAAAAAGTGTGTGCCCTCTATCCTTTTATTTGTGAACTTTGCCATAGAGTTGGTCATTTTAATTTTCAATGCTCCTCCAATGATAATTCGAACCCCATGAGTGCTGCAAATTTGTATTGTGATGATGAAATCATTCCTAATCAGCATGATGAACTTACCTTATTTTTGAAATGTGAAGAGTTATCAAGAAAAATTTCTTTGTTAAATATTAACGATCTTGATATTGATGATGTCTTGCATGGGTGTTTTTCTTATTGCATTAATAATTGCCATACAAATACTTACATACAGAATATTTTAGAAGATGACACCTTGCCAAAATATGATAGGACCGCTGTGTGTTTTCAATTAATTAATGAAAAGGAGGGATCCTCCCAAGTTTCTTCTATTGTTTCTAAAAGTAAATCAGGTTATGCGGACAAGCCACCCTTCAAGCCTCTTCCTCCTAAAGAAGGGAGCGAGGAGAGGGAAGAAGAGAAGAAGAAGAAGGGAACGAAGAAGAAGAAGAAGAAGAAGAAGAAGAAGAATAAAAAGAAAGAGGTAACGGCGTATCCCCGCGTGAATGAGATAACGCTAGGTAACCGTAAGTATGTTGCTCCTAATGATTATTGTGATAATGAATCTGAATACGATGATCTTCCTATGCCCTTTACATACATTAGCGATCATGATTTGAATGAGCATACTACTTTTGATATTACAAATCTCTGGGAAACTAATTCTGAAAATGATAATAATTGCCATAGTGTCAGTGCTATCCATGCTTCCTCCCATAATGATATAGAAAGCTCTAAGCTTGGGGAAGAGGTGTTTGAAAATCCTTTTGCTACTGGTCATTATGTTCTTGATACATCTCCTTCTAATAACAATGATGGTATGGTCATAGATAAACCGACTGTGAAAGATAACTATTCTATTTCTTATGATGACACTGTGCCTCCGATCTTTGATGATTATTATAAAGAATGCTATGATATAGGTTATAACTATCCTTATGAAACTTGTCATAGTCATGATTGGATTACCAAAAACAATTCTTTTAATATGCAACTTGTTTACCATGTTCAAATTCTTGATAATAATCTTGCTCCAATTACTATTAATGAGAATAACTCTTCTTATGCCAAAATTAATGATATTTCTATGCATATGAACCATGATAAGAATGTTTTAAGTGATGGGTATATTGTGGATTTCATCAATGATGCTACTGAAAGTTATTATGAGAGAGGGAAATATGGTTATATGCATCTTAATAATATTAAGTTTCCCCTCTTTATGTTGAGAATCTTGAAGTTACTCGTGTTTTATCCTCTTATGCTTGTCAATTTGTTCTTCATGAATTCATTTGTGTACAAGATTCCTCTGCATAGGAAGCATGTTAGGCTTAAACGTGTTTTGAATTTGCCTCTTGAAGCTCTCTTTTGCTTCAAATACTATTTCTTGCGGGTGCATCACCAAAACTGCTGAGCCCATCTTAATGGCTATAAAGAAAGAACTTCTTGGGAGATAACCCATGTGTTTATTTTACTACAGCAATTTTTGTTTTGTTAAGTCTTGGAAGTTGTTTACTACTGTAGCAACCTCTCCTTATCATGTTTTGGTACCAAGTAAAGTTTCTATGTTAAAGTTGATGTTATATTTGGGATCGCTGCGCAGAAACAGCATTGCTGTCTGTCACGAATTCTGTCACAGGTCTCTGTAGAAAATTCTAAAAAATGTGCCAATTTACGAGCGTGATCCTCAGATATGTACGCAACTTTCATTAGTTTTGAGTTTTTCCGTTTGAGCAAGTCTGATGCCATTTTAAAATTCGTCTTTACGGACTGTTCTGTTTTTGACAGATTCTGCCTTTTATTTCGCATTGCCGCTTTTGTTAAGTTGAATGAGTTTCTTTGTTCCATTAACTTTCAGAAGTTTTGTGCAATGTCCAGAAGTGTTAAGAATGATTGTGTCACCTCTGAGCATGTGAATTTTTTATTATGCACTAACCCTCTAATGAGTTTTCTTGAAGTTTGGTGTGAAGGAAGTTTTCAAGGGTCAAGAGAGGAGGATGATATACTACGATCAAGAAGAATGAAAAGTCTAAGCTTGGGGATGCCCCGGTGGTTCATCCCTGCATATTTCAAGAAGACTCAAGCATCTAAGCTTGGGGATGCCCAAGGCATCCCCTTCTTCATCGACAAAGTATCGGGTTCCTTCTCTTGAAACTATATTTTTATTCGGTCACATCTTATGTACTTTACTTGGAGCGTCTTGTTTGTTTTTGTTTGAATAAATGATTGTTTGGGAGAGAGACACGCTCCGCTGGTTCGTATGAACACATGTGTTCTTAGCTTTTAATTTTCATGGCGAAGGTTGAAACTGCTTCGTTAATTGTTATATGATTGGAAACGGGAAATGCTACATGTAGTAATTGGTGTAATGTCTTGAATAATGTGATACTTGGCAATTGTTGTGCTCATATAGATCTTGTTTAAGCTCTTGCATCATGTACCTTGTACCCATTAATGAATAATTACATAGAGCTTGTTAAAATTTGGTTTGCATGATTGGTCTCTCTAAGTCTAGATATTTTCTGGTTGAGGTGTTTGAACAACAAGGAGACGATGTAAAGTCTTATAATGCTTACAATATGTTTATATGTGAGTCTTGCTGCACCATTTTATACTTGAGTTTGCTTCAAACAACCTTGCTAGCCTAAGCCTTGTATCGAGAGGGAATACTTCTCGTGCATCCAAAACCTTGAGCCAAAACTTATGCCATCTGTGTCCACCATACCTACCTACCATGGGGTATTTTCTGCCATTCCAAAGTAAATTGATTGAGTGCTACCTTTAAACAATTCAAAATTTATTACCTCTGATTTGTGTCAATGTTTTATAGCTCATGAGGAAGTATGTGGTGTTTATCTTTCAATCTTGTTGGGCAACTTTCACCAATGGACTAGTGGCTTCATCCGCTTATCCAATAATTTTGCAAAAAGAGCTGGCAATGGGATTCCCAGTCCCAAATTAATTAACAAAAATAGACACTCCTCCATGGTATGTGATTGTTGGACGGCACCCGAGGATTCGGTTAGCCATGGCTTGTGTAAGCAAAGGTTGGGGGAGTGTCATCATCATAATAAAACTTAAATAAAAAGGCACTCCTTCATGGTATGAGATTGTTGGCAGGCACCCGAGGATTCGGTTAGCCATGGTTTGTGAAAGAAAGGTTGGAAGGAGTGCCACCCAAAAATAAAAATAATTCATGGGAGCCGCTCTTGAAGGTTTGTCTAGCAAGGGGGTTAGAGTACCCGCTACCATTCGTTGACAACAACAAACACCTCTCAAAACTTTACTTTTATGCTCTCTATATGTTTTCAAAATCAAAGCTCTAGCACAAATATAGCAATCGATGCTTTCCTCTTTGAAGGACCATTCTTTTACTTTATTGTTGAGTCAGTTTACCTATTCTTTCTATCTTAGAAGCAAACACTTGTGTGAACTGTGTGCATTGATTCTTACATGTTTACCTATTGCACTTGTTATATTACTTTGTGTTGACAATTATCCACGAGATATACATGTTAAAGTTGAAAGCAACCGCTGAAACTTATATCTTCCTTTGTGTTGTTTCAAAGCTTTCTACTAAGAATTTATTGCTTATGAGTTAACTCTTATGCAAGACTTATTGATGCTTGTCTTGAAAGTATTATTCATGAAAAGTCTTTGTTATATGATTCATTTGTTTACTCATTATCTTCATCATTGCTTCGAATCTCTGCATTCATCTCATGTGCTTTACAATAGTATGATCAAGGTTATGATGGCATGTCACTTAAGAAATTATCATTGTTATCGTTTACCTACTCGAGGGCGAGTAGGAACTAAGCTTGGGGATGCTTGATACGTCCCAAACGTATCTATAATTTCTTATGTTCCATGCTACTTTATTGATGATACCTACAAGTTTTATACACATTATATGTCATTATTATCACTACAAGAAAAGTTGCCATGGCCGACGAAGTTGAAGTCGCGCCGTGGTTGCTGGTGTACCATGCCGACGATTTTGGTCCCTCCGTGGTGCATGTCAAAACTTTTTTTTCTTTTTGAGGCCACCTAGCCCGACGAAAGCGGCCAAAACGTGGCGTATGGTGGCCCGGGACGTGGTGCATCTCGAAATCTCGGGTTCGCCGGCCGAGTCAACGCAAATCCGCACCGCCGAGGGATGTAGGGCCCAGATGGCAGCCTCTCTGGCATTGTTTTTTTCTACATCGCGCCATCTCGTTCAACGTTCTCCGATCGAGCCGTTTACGATGCAGGATCATGGGTCCCGCATGTCATCCTCTATGAACCAAAATTCTTTCTATTCTTGGATTTTTTGACCCCCTGATTTCTGGCTACTTCCTTTTTCTTTTGATCCCTTGCCGCCTTGGAAACGTTGAGACCGCTGCTGCTAAATGGGACCCGCATGTCATCCTCTATGTGCAATCAACTTTCTTTTCTTGGAGTTTTTTTTGGCACCTCAAATTTGGTCACTTGCCTTTTCTTTCGATCCCCCGCCTCTCAAACGGTGATACGCTGCTGCTAACTGGGACCCGCATGTCATCCTCTATGTACTATAAAACTTTCTTTTCCTGGATTATTTTTGGCACCTCAAATTTGGTCACTTGCCTTTTTCTTTCGATCCCTGCCGCCTCTCAAACGGTGATACCGCTGCTGCTTGGGACCCGCATGTCATCCTCTATGTACTATAAAACTTTTCTTGAATTATTTTTGGCACCTCATATTTGGTCACTTACCTTTTTCTTTCGATCCCCTGCCGCCTCTCAAACGGTGATACCGCTGCTGCTGCTAAATGGGACCCGCATGTCATCCTCTATGTACTATAAAACTTTCTTTTCTTGAATTATTTTTGGCTCCTCATATTTTTTCACTTGCCTTTTTCTTTCGATCCCCTGCCGCCTCTCAAACGGTGATACCGCTGCTGCTAAATGGGACCCGCATGTCATCCTCTATGTACTATAAAACTTTCTTTTCTTGAATTATTTTTGGCTCCTCATATTTGGTCACTTGACTTTTTCTTTCGATCCCCTGCTGCCTCTCAAACAGTGATACCGCTGCTGCTAAATGGGACCCGCATGTCATCCTCTATGTACTATAAAACTTTCTTTTCTTGGATTTTTTTGGCACCTCATATTTGGTCACTTGACTTTTTCTTTCGATCCCCTGCCTCTCAAACGTGATACCGCTGCCGCTGGGACCCGCATGTCATCCTCTATGTACTATAAAACTTTCTTTTCTTGAATTATTTTTGGCTCCTCATATTTTTTCACTTGCCTTTTTCTTTCGATCCTGCCGCCTCTCAAACGGTGTCGCTGCTAAATGGGACCCGCATGTCATCCTCTATGTACTATAAAACTTTCTTTTCTTGGAGTTTTTTTGGCACCTCATATTTGGTAACTTGACTTTTTCTTTCGATCTCATGCCACGTTTGAAACGTTGAGGACAAAGGATTAACTTGTCAATGCCTACAGATTGTAGACTAGGGTTTTGCTAGAAGTAGAGGGCAAGTAGATCTCGAAGGTTTAGGCGAAAAGTACTCGGCGATTATGAAAACTAGGGTTATGTTGACAGTAGATTCGATCCTTTCTTTGTCCCTCGACTCCCCCTTATATAGGAGGTGGAGCCGAGGGTTTCGTATTGTACAAGTTACAAAGTCCGGGACGGTTTCTAACTCGTCCCGCCAGATTACAAATAATACTTCCTATTACAACTCTAGCTTTCCTTAATACATCTTGGGCTCCCGAATCTTCTTATTCTTCGGATAGTGGGCCTTCAGTAAATCCCGGGTACTATCTATGGCAGGCCCATTTGGGGTGCCTATGTCAGTAGCCCCCGAGATTTTGCTTGAATCGTAGAGTCAGGGAAAATCTCTCCCGTTTATTTTTGTTCGAGAGCTTTTATCCATACTCCTTCACATAAAATTCTATATTGTACAGGGATAATGGTAGTTGGGGCTAGTTCATCTGACGGATCAGGTACTAGTTAACTGCTCTAGTGGCAATCCGCAAAAACCTACTTCAAGATCACGTCCCTGGACATGATCTCGGGATACTGGTGTAAACTTCGACAGGTGCCGCTTAAGTTCCATTCTGTCGAGTCCCAGTCAAATTTATCGGGTACCTAACGCGTCCGTTAGGATTTTTCTTCGTATCTGTTGATACGGATAAAAGTAGCAGAGCGCAGTCTTTGGCGATGCCACGCCCAGCAGAACGGATCTGGGGTCTTACCTTCGCATATTTGCGGCATTCAGAAATTGATCGCAACTTTGGCGTTCTGAGAATATATTGTCGAGTGCTTTTCGCCTTTGGAATAGCACATTTTATCGAGTCATATTTGATGACTTTATTTTGTCTTCCCGATGGGAGTATATGTAGAGTTATCTGTGTAACTCGAAATATACTCACTTCTGTTTCTCTATTTTGAAAAAATTCATCGGGCACGCGAACAGCGTTCCCGATGGGAGTAGCCCCCGAGGCTACAGCCAAGAACTTGTGCTTGGGTGTAGGCTCCACAGATTAATATCCTTTGCCGCTATATTTATAATCCTTCTCGATATTGTTATATTTATCGGGTGCGCGACCAGCGCTCCCGATGGGAGTAGCCCCCGAGGCTATGAACAAATTCTTGAATTTGGTCATAGGCTCTCGCCATTTCTATATTGTCATACTCGAAATTTTCTATTTTTCCAAAGTAGCCCCCGAGCATTTGGGCAAAAACTTGTATTTGATCAAAAGCTCCAAGAGTATTCGAATGTTTTACCCTGTCGCCATTCTCTTTTTATTTTTCTTGTCGACATATTTTCCTTTGTCAAATTCTCTTCATCTCTGTCAATAATTGGGATTTTTTCTGCCTTGTGGGTCCATTGTTCCCACCACGTTGACACGTCGTGCAAGTGGGGGACACACGTCCTCCGCTTTTCCTGGCGCACGTACGGTAACGCCTGTTCCATTCCTTCTTCGTAAAAATACCTTTTTACCCTTGTATCTGCGAGATCCTTTTTCACCACACGATTTCTTCATCCAACGGTGCACTGCTTCGCCCGAACCCTATATAAACCTTTCTTCAACCTCGGTTCAGTCCTTCGCTTGCGCCGCACATCTATTCCCCTCTGCAAAATTTCTTTCTGCGCTCCTCATCTCCCCAAGCTCTTCGCTTCATAGCTGCTTCTCGTCACCATTGTTGATGCCACCGCGTCGATTGACCAGGCACAGCACACCTGACTCATCGATGGCTGCCGCGGATCTGGGAGCGGCGGAGTGGGAGAGGTCCAAGATCACCAACCAAGACCTCAATCTGATGAAGAAACTGGGTATTACCAAGAAGCCCAAAGCTGTTTGCTTTCCTAGTGAAGAGAGCTACCCATCCCCTCCAATGGGGTATCGGGTAAGTTTCGTTGATCATCTCATCCGTGGTCTTTTCGCCCCCATTCATCCTTTTCTTCGGGGACTTCTTTATGTTTATGGTCTCCAACTTCACCACCTTACACCCAACTCTATCCTTCACATTTCTATCTTTATCACTCTTTGCGAGGCCTTCCTTGGTGTCCAGCCTAACTGGGCATTATGGAAGCGCATTTTCTTTTGTCGCCGTAATGGCTCTGCCAATGTCGCCTATAATATAGGCGGCGTTGTTATCTCTGTTCGCTCCTCTGTCAACTATTTCGACGTCAAACTCCCTGACTCCGTTCAAGGATGGCGCAAGAAGTGGTTGTATATTCGCGAAGAAAACGATGGCTGCCTCGAGGATAATATTCCTCCTTTTGACGGTGCCGAGAAAATCCTTCGCCGCCGTTCTTGGGACGCAGAAGCTACCGAGGAAGAAAGGACTTCGACAGAGGCCCTGATGACTCGTATCCATGAGTTGCAAAATACTCGTGGAAAAGAATTATCAGGCATCCAGATTACGGCGTATTTCCTTAGGACTAGGGTGCAGCCTCTTCAGGCTCGCAAAAACCCTTTCTGGAATTACGCTGGCGATGAAGACGCAGATCGCCTGTCGACGAATTTGGAAGTCAAGGATTTGGATAGACTTATCCGTAGAATTTCATCTCTTAAGAAGAAAGATTCCATCCCTTCCACTTGTCGCGTAAAACCATACAGCGCCGCCCATGCGCTTCCCAAGGTAAATATTGTTGTATAATTTCTCTATTGCCTTGCTTTTTTGTGTTATTATTCACTTCTGACAAACTTTGCCTCTTTTTATACAGGATCATCCAAATCTTGTTTCACTTCCTCCCCTTCCTGAAGGTGGAGAGGTCGAAGAAAGGGCTGTTATCTCCGATGATAACCCAGATGCCCCCTCCTTTACAAATGAACCCGCAGAATCTCGAAGATCTGCGGGATCCGACGAAAAAGAGGATGTCTCTGAAGCCACTGCGTCGGCACAATCTCTTCCTCCCGCTGTTTCTCCAAGGAACAAGAGGAAAAGGGATGATGTCGAAGATTCCGGCACCTCCAAAGTCGACGAAGCTGTTCCTTCGCACCAGAAGGCAGGCTATGATCCATACCTCGAGTCTCTCATCAGTTCGTAAGTACCCTTTTTCTTGTTTACTTGTACTCGAAGTTTTTTGTCTATCTTGCTTTTTATATTGTCGACACTTGCTCGTAGTGATGATGAAGAAGAAGTACCAGCTGCTGTTGTGGCTGCTCGCACGAGCACGTCACATACATTAGTTGCCTCGGATACGCCGGTCGAGAGAGAAGAAACGTCGCCTTCTCGGCAGAATGTCGGCGTTGCTACTCCTCCGGCAAGCCCCCTTGTCCCTTCGCCAAAAAGGGCAAGGGTTGAAATAAATCCCGAGTTCACTCTTCAATCGAGTAGCTCTTCTAACCCTCTCTTGGATGATGTAAGTTGCTAACACTCTTGTCGTTGTTTATATTTTCTCTGGTTACTCTATATGTCGCCATTTTCCTCATGCCAACATTTTCTTTCTTTGTTTCTCTTTAACAGCCGATGATCAAAGAGCTTCTTCGCATCGGTGCCCAATTCATTGGGTACCGTGATTACGCCAGCAAGACTGAAGGTAATGCTCGACTATTTTTTGCTTCCTTTCTGCATGACTTGTCGACGTTTATAGCTAATCTTGTCTTCCTTTTTTCAGAGAAATTGATAGAAGCCAACGAACGTGCTGACACGCTTGCTCTAAAGTTAGAGCAATGTGAAGAGGCTCGTAAGAAGGCCGAATCAGATGCAGTTGAGGCTAGGCAAGAAGCCGACAAGGCGAAGGCTGATGCTGCTGGTGTCGAAGATCTTCGGAAACGTCTGCATGACGCCGAGACTTCACTCAGTGATCACATAACTGCGCAATCTGCTCGCGAAGCGGCGATCACCAAACGCATAAAGACGCAAAGTCGTCGATTTGTCGGTAAGCCTTTGCACCATTGCATACCCTTTGGGTTTTCCTTTTTTGCACTTGTTTGTTGACACAAATTTCTATTTTTGTTTTGTCAGATAGGACCTCACAAGAATTTGAGCTTGAAGATCCTGACAACGATGCTCTTCTGGACGCCGTCTCATTCCTTGAGTTTCATGGGTCGGAAGCGCGTGAAGGCATGGATGAAGCCAGGGCGGGGTTGTCGAAGCTTTTCCCCTATTTCTTCCCGAAGAAAGAGGAGCCTGCAACTTTCCTTGGCCTTGCCAAGTGCTTCAATCCTCCCGAAGATCTTGGTCTGAAGTTGCGCCATGAGAACATGAAGATTGCCGTGGAAAGCACTGTTGCCTTAGTCGCTGATAGTCAACAAACTATTGACTGGGCAAAAGTTGGCGACACGGAGCAGATAGAGCAAACAAAATGGCGATCCTTGATTAAGGCGGCAAAGCTTAACACGAAGAAGATCCTTGCCTATCTTGGGATCAAGCCATCTTCAACTCCTAGCTCTTCAAGGCCGGAGGTCTAGTTTTTGCTTTCTTTCTTTCCTTTGCTTTTTGTCGCCATTCTAGTCTTGGCGACAAGTTTCCAGCCAGTCCTTTAGGAGAACTCCTTTTGTAATGGCCATGTAAATTTTCTACAATCAATGAAATTCCTTTTGATGCTATCTTTGATTCGAGAATTTTCTTTTCCAGTTGATATTTGACAATTACTCAACAAATCCTTCTCCTCCCGATGCTGCTCCCGCGTCTTCTTTGTCGAAGAAAGTAAGAAACAACGACAATTTCCTTGAAGGGTCTTCCAGCACACCTTTGTCGGAAGATTTGCAAGAACTTCGACAGCAACTTCAGTTCACGAAGAAACAATCGCTAAAACTCATGGAACAAAGTCGAGAATCTTCTCAGAGGGAGGAAATTGCGCTCCAACAAGCTCAAGATGCCATGACTGAAAAGGACGCTGCTGTTGCTGAAGCTGCTGCAGCTACGTCTCGAGAAAATTCCATGCTCCAACTATTAATAGATGCTAGTTTGGATATGGCGGGTAAGTTTCATTGTCTTCGTCTTGCTTCTTCTTTTCCTTTGCTGCTTGCCTTTTTACTCTCCTCTGATTTGTTTTATGAACAATAGGTGCTTTTTTGGATACTGCAACTGAAAATGAACGTGTCGAGGCTCGTTCCAATGTTCTTCTTCGACTTGCACATGAACATGGGTCGACTTTTTGGGGCACGCCTGAACGGACTCGCCAAATCGTGAGGTTTCAAGATCGCGCGCTTCAGGTTCGCGGGTATCTTGACTTCTGTACCAAGACCCTCTCTATGGTTTATAACTCTATGTTTCCTCGGAACATTCAACCAAAAACTCTTCCCGAGTTAATGGAGAAGTTCAAGGATGCCCACAGGATCCATCACTTTGTCAGAGCTCAACTGGTAGCTGGCGCCAGATTTGCCCTTATAATGCTTCAGATCTGCCATTCAAAACTTGATCTGACCCAAGTTGTTGAGAAGGTTCACGAGAAGGTACGGCGCCGAAGAGTTGGTATCGATCGTATTAACACGAAGGTTTCACCTATAGCCGAAGAAATGATTGAAGACCTTCTTCGGATGGATGCCGACTTTTTTGCAGACGGTCATTATGCTGATTTTCTTGGCGCTGCTCCTGAGGAAAACAGAGTTACTCTTGATGATATATTGAATCAAGACTGATTTTTTCTCTTGGTAGATAATTTTTCCTTGTAAATCATGAACATGACTATGTTGTGAAGTACACATTATATTTCTATTTTTTGTCTAGCCCCCGAGTATTTTTCGGTGGCTACTCGCTGTATTTGTATAATGCGAGGTTTTGACCCAAGGCAAGATAATATACGTTGTATACTATTTTTGTGGGTGTAAGCCCCCGAGTCTTTTGTTGATCACTATTTTGTCTGTATCTCTTTTTATTTTGGCGAGGTATTTTTACCAAGGCGAGATGCTTCTTTTGTCGATACTGTATTTATATATATATTGTATCATGTAGGGGAGAAACCCCTGATCTTGTCGAGAAGAAGATATATAATTCCACTATCTTTATTATATTGCAGCACCGCGAGTCCGCCTCATTAAAAACCTTCTCCGGCCCCACTCGGTGCCCCGAAAAAGGAAAAGAGTGCGTCTGAAAACTCGCGGGCGTTTCAGTACATTGTAGCTTTACAAAGGGAGACTATATTTTCGACATCTAGGCGTAGAAACGCCTGAGCTGTGCCACATTCCAGGGATTTGGCTCGTCGATCCCTGTCTTCTTGTCTTTAATTCTGTATGCTCCTCCTTCTATTACTTCTGTGACGATGTATGGTCCTAGCCAGGGTGACTCGAGTTTTTCATGGCTTTTTTGATTGAGTCGTAAAACCAGGTCACCCACTTGGAAAGATCTTGGCCGCAATCGTCGACTGTGATAGTTTTTCAGGTCCTGCTGATATTTAGCGACTCGTGACAGGACCTCGTCTCGAGCTTCATCGAGTGCATCGACATCATCTTCCAAAGCTTTTCTCGAAGTTTCCTCGTCATATTCTGCGACTCGTGGAGAATCATGCTCGATTTCTATCGGCAGGACTGCTTCAGCTCCATGGACCAGGAAAAACGGCGTTTCCTGTGTCGCTGTATTTGGTGTTGTTCGAATACTCCACAATACACTTGGCAGCTCCTCCGGCCAAGTATGCCGAGCTTTTTCCAGTGGGCCTAGCAGACGTTTCTTGATGCCGTTGCAGATGATGCCATTGGCCTTCTCGACTTGTCCATTGGTCTGAGGATGCGCAACAGACGCAAAACTCAATTTAATGCCCACTTCTGCGCAGTATGCTTTGAACTCTTTGGACGTAAAATTGCTGCCGTTGTCTGTGACGATGCTGTGAGGTACTCCGAAGCGAAAGACAATGCTCTTCACAAACTTTATTGCGGATGCTGCATCTGGTGAATTTATTGGCTTCGCCTCTATCCACTTGGTAAATTTGTCGACAGCCACTAGTAAGTACTCATATCCTCCTGGCGAAGCTTTGTGCAATTTACCCACCATGTCGAGACCCCATTGAGCAAAGGGCCAAGACAGTGGGATTGGCATAAGTTCCGCTGCTGGTGAGTGAGGTCTTGCCGCAAATCTTTGACACGCGTCGCAAGTGCGCACTATTTCCTTTGCATCCTCGATTGCTGTGAGCCAATAAAATCCTGCTCTGAAAACCTTTGCCGCGATAGCTCTGCTACTCGCGTGGTGCCCACATATTCCTTCATGCACGTCCTTTAAGATGATCCTTCCTTCTTCGGGTGTAACGCACCGTTGTAGCACACCCGAGATACTGCGTTTGTACAGCTCCCCTTTTACCACCGTAAAGGCTTTGGATCTCCTAATTATTCGCCTTGCTTCGACTGGATCGTCGGGTATGGTTTTCCTTAGGATATATGATATGTACGCCTGCATCCATGGAATTTGCACCATCATGACTAGATCTTGCTCTTCTTCTTCTTCTGCTATGTTTTTGGCGATACTCGAAGGTTTCTCTTTTTTCTCCTTTATTTTTGCTGGTTTTGTTGATCTCTCGCTAATCTCTTCCCAGAACACACCTGGAGGGATTGCGAGGCATTGTGACCCGATGTTTGCGAGAACGTCGGCTTCATCGTTGCTCATCCTGCTGATGTGGTTTACCTCACAACCATCGAATAGCTTCTCCAGCTCATTGTACACCTCCTTGTATGCTATCATACTTTCGTTGACTGCGTCGCATTGGTTCATTACTTGCTGTGCTACCAACTGTGAGTCGCCGAAAATTTTCAGTCGGGTTGCACCGCAAGCTTTCGCCATCTTCATCCCGTGTATGAGAGCTTCATATTCTGCTTCATTGTTAGATGCGTTTGGGAACGTCATCCGCAGAACATACTTCAACTTGTCGCCTTCAGGTGAGACTAATATCACGCCTGCTCCAGCACCTTCCAATCTCTTGGACCCGTCGAAGTTCATGGTCCAAGTTCTCGATAAATCTGGGGGTCCCGTGTTTTGTAGCTCCATCCACTCTGCAATGAAATCTGGTAAGACCTGCGACTTTATTGCTTTTCTTTTTTCATACGTGATGTCCCGAGGGGAAAGTTCTATTCCCCAAAGGGAGACACGACCCGTAGCTTCTGGGTTGTTCAGTATATTTGATAAGGGAGCCTCATTGACCACTATTATCGGGTGCGCCGAAAAATAGTGTCGCAATTTTCTTGCTGTCGTGAATACTCCATATGCTAGCTTTTGATATTGCGGGTACCGCTGTTTTGACGACAGTACTTCGCTGATGAAATATACTGGCCTTTGAACTCCATGAAGCTTGCCTTCTTCTTCCCTTTCGACTACTAAGGCCGTGCTGACCACCTGAGGTGTAGCTGCAATGTACAAGAGGAGAGGTTCTTTCTCTTTTGGCGCCACCAATATCGGCGGTGTCGAAATTGCTCGCTTGAGATTCTCGAAAGCTCTGTCTGCTTCCTCGTTCCATTGAAATTTTTCCCCTTGCTTGATCAACGCATAAAACGGCAGCGCCTTTTCTCCTAGCCTGGCGACGAATCTGCTTAAAGCTGCGACTCGCCCCGTTAGCTGTTGTATTTCTTTCAACTTTGTTGGCTTTCTCATAGTAACGATGGCCTGTATTTTTTCGGGATTAGCTTCAATCCCCCTTGCTGATACTAAGAACCCGAGAAGTTCTCCTGCGGAACTCCAAAAGAGCACTTTGTCGGGTTCAACTTGAGGCAGAACTTGTCGAGGTTGTCGAAGGTTTCCTTCAAATCTTCGATCAAAGTCGACCCTTTCTTTGATGTTATTACGACATCGTCGATGTAAACTTGTACATTTTTTCCGATCTGTGTTGCTAGGCACTTCTGCATCATCCGCTGATATGTTGCTCCCGCGTTTTTCAAACCAAAAGGCATTGTTTTGTAACAAAACACGCCATAAGGTGTGATGAACGCTGTCTTGGCTTCATCTTCTTCTTTTAGTCTAATCTGGTTATAACCAGAATATGCGTCCAGGAAGGAAAGACGTTCGCATCCTGCCGTGGAATCGATGATTTGATCGATCCTTGGGAGGGGAAAGTGATCCTTGGGACAATGTTTATTGAGACACGTGAAGTCGACGCACATGCGAAGGACTATTGTGTGTTTCTTCGGCACCATCACTGGGTTAGCTACCCATGTGGCTTCTGTAGATATTTCTCTGATAAACCCAGCATCTTTGAGTCGATCTATTTCTGATAACATGGCTTTGCGGCTAGGCTCCGAAAAACGCCGCAAAGGTTGCTTTACTGGTCGTGCGAGAGGATCCAAATTGAGGTGGTGCTCGGCAAGTTCCCTGGGTACTCCTGGCATGTCAGCTGGACACCATGCGAAGATTCTCCAGTGCTCACGGAGGAACTCGACGAGCGCGCTTTCCTATGCGACATCCATGTTTGCGGCAATGGACGTCGTTTTCTTTGGATCTGTCGGGTGGATCTGTACCTCTTTTGAATCCTTATTTATATTGAAAGTTGGCTCCTTAGAAGATCTTCCTACCTCTGGCAGCACATCATAATCAGTGAATCTTGGCGCCGCATATTCTGCATCCCGAAAGTTTCCGATAGTCGATGAAAATCCTTGTCGCATTTGTCAGATAACGCGAAGCTTCCTTTGATTGTGATAGGTCCCTTGGGCCCAGGCAACCTCCACAATAGATATGTATAATGCGGTACTGCCATGAACCTAGCATATGCTGGTCGTCCCAACAAAGCGTGATATTGCGACGGGAAATCCACAACTTCGAACTCCAGATTCTCTATCCTGTAGTTTTCTCGGGTTCCAAACTGAACGTCGAGGTTTATTTTGCCCAATGGGTAACTTGGCTTCTCCGGTGTAATCCCATGGAAACGTGTGTCGGTTGGTTTCAGGTTTGCCAGGGATATGTTCATTTTCCTTAATGTATCTGCATACATGAGGTTTAAGCTGCTGCCGCCATCTATGAAAACTCTCGACACATCAAAACCAGCAATTACTGCGGGTAGGATGAGTGCTGATTGTCCTGGTCGAGGAACTTGCTGCGGATGGTCTGCGATTGTGAAGCCAATGTCTTGCCCCGACCAATTTAAGTACTCGACTGTTGGTGGAGGCATCTTCTCTGCCATGAACACTTGTCGAGATATTACTTTCTGCGCCCTGTTGGACGGCCTGGCTTTCTGAATCATCGAGACCACACCGTTAGAGTTGGGGTCAACATATGGAGGTGGATGTGGTGCTGCCGCAATTCTAAGCTGGTGTCGATTTTCGTCGGTTATTGCGGGAGGAGGTGGAAGGTGGATCTCGCTCCTTGGCTCCCGAGGGTTTCTGTTATTTGCTTGAGCGTTTGCGATTCCTGCGGCTCGCAGCATTGCCTGAAAATTGCGGCAGTCTTTCTGTAGATGTCCTGACTGCCTCTTTCCATTGTTGTCGAGGTAAAAGTGCATTTGACACGGACCGTTCATCATCTCCTCGGGAGACACGTAAGGTCTTTGAATCCTTGGTCCACTATTTTGTCTGTTGCCGCGAAAATCACCTCTATTGTCGCCTTGTTGCTCATTGCTCCTTTGATAATCATCTCGACTGTTTCCTCCAGGATTTCCCCGAAAACCAGCCGATATGTGGCCGGGAGCATCGTTGTTGTAGAACTGGCGAGAAAATCGCCTTCTATTTTGATAATTTCGACTACGATCCTCTTCTGGCGACCTGTGTCGTTTGTTGTATATTGCGTCTTCTCCATCTGCCCACTTGTTAGCGATTTCCATCAACGCTGAGATTGTCTTGGGATTAGTTCTCCCCAAGTCCTCGACGAAGTCTGCTCGTCGGATTCCTGCCACGAACGCATCTATTGCCCTCTCGTCAGATATGTCTTCTGCCGAGTTCTTGATAATGTTCCACCGCTGTATATATTTTCTCATCGACTCGTCATGTTTTTGTCGACACGCTCGTAATTCTTCCAACGACGCAGGTTTCTTGCAGGTGGATCGGAAGTTTTTCACGAAGATGTCCTCAAAGGTTTCCCAGCTGTCGATGGAGTTCAAGGGGAGTTTCTTTATCCAAGATCTTGCGGCACCACTCAGGTGAACTTGGATACTTTGCATAGCTGTTGCTCTGGTTCCTCCTACCAGTTTTACCATCTCGAGATAATCCACGAGCCAATCCTCGGGATCTTGCAGGCCGTCGAACTTCTTGAAATTCTCGGGTAACTTGAACCCTTTTGGTACTCGAGTTTTTCGCACTCTTCTCGTAAAGCATGGGAGCCCACACATATCTTCGTCGGCAAGCTCTGGCGAGTGCTGACGGTCCCTCCTTTCTTGTCGCGCTCTGTCCACCCTTACTTGGACTGCTGTGTCTCTTGCTCCACTTGCTCTTGGTGGGTCTTGAACTGCTGCGGTGTGTCGTGGACTATTTTGTCTGGGATTTTCTTCGGGAGGCGTTGTTGCAAACGCTGTTCCCATAACCCCTACTCCAGCCATTGCCATATTGAACAATGGTTCTCTCGGGTCCCCAGGAGGTGGTCTGGACGCCAAGATGTATGCTTGTGTTGCCATGTATCCTGCCTCTGGCGTTTTTGGGATGATATTTCCTCTTTCGTCGATCGACATAAAGGACATGTCGAGATTTTGGATTATGTTTCCTCTTTCTGCTTCAGGTATGTTTTGCAGTCGAGACATTGCTCTCCTCCGAGCTTCTCTGTGACTATCTCCTGTATTTCCTGAAAGGCGACTTAAATCTGCCCGGCGTCTGCTTGATGCAGAAGCTGCTTCTTTCCTCCATTCAGGGATGCTGTTTGTTTTTCTAACTCTCTGCTAACTCGAGCAAGTCTATATTGATATGCTTGAAGTTCTTGTGCAGTAGCGGTGGTGGTCATAGGTTCTGAACCGTCCATGGCTCTCGCAGCCCTATCCCACGCTTCTTGCGGGAGCTGTACTCTTGCGCGAGTTGTAGATCCAGGATATTTGGTGCCTAAGCCATGTCTGAGATCAGCGGGATCGACGTATGGATTTCCCAATTCGTCGAAAGCCTCTGATGTTTGCGGGTCTGATGTGCCTGCCCCTTCTACCACATAGATCTGATGATATTTTGTGCATTGATTTTTGTCGGGATTGGTGACACCATCATATAGAGTGGTGAAGACCTTTCCGATGGCAGCAGACTTGTCGATGAAGTTGAAGCTGTCGACGCTGTCGGAGTCGCTGCTTATAAAGGAGTCCGCAGACGACTCGAAGGATGTGTTGCTGAAGATCTTGGCGAGCTTTCCGCTTGCCTTGTTGTCGACGAAGTATGTCGACGAAAACTCCTCGTCACTCGACGAAAAGTTGGAGTCGACCGCTGAAAATTCCGACGAGATCGGAACTTCGAGACGGTAGGATCCTTCCTTGTTGACGCCAAATCGGAATTCTCCGAACGTCATGACGATGGGCTCCTCCAGATAGGCACATGCATCCATACGGGAGGGCGGGTGAGGAATAAAATTGAATAGATCAGTTTTTCCCTTGTTACCTCGATCCATCGCGTTGCTTGCTGTTGACGATGTCGAAGATCTTGAACGTGCCATCGAGATCAGATCCTTGCAACCTCTAATTCCCAACTGTCATGGGACCCACATGTCATCCTCTATGTGCTATAAAAGTTTCCTTTGTTGGATTTTTTTTCACCCTCTGATTTTTGGCTTGCCTTTTTCTTTTGATCCCCTGCCCCCTTTGAAACGTTGAGTAAGCTGTTGGTTCAAGGGACCCGCATGTCATCCTCTATGTCCATCAATTTCTTTTCTTGGATTTTTTTCACCCCCTAATTACTAGCTACTTTCTTTTTCTTTTGATCTCAAGCCGCATTACAAACATTGAGACCGCTGCTGCAAAATGGGACCCACATGTCATCCTCTATGTACAATAAATCTTGGATTATTTTTGGCTCCTGATATTTGGTCACTTGCCTTTTTCTTTCGATCTCATGCCGCCTTTGAAACGTTGAGTAAGCTGCTGGCTCATGGGTCCCGCATGTCATCCTCTACGAACAATAAAAGTTTCCTTTCTTGGAGTTATTTTTTACCCTAATTTCTGGCTATTTGCCTTTTTCTTTTGATCCCCCCCCGTTGAAACGATGAGGACTGTTGTTGGCAGGTCGGTCCCACATGTCATCCTCTATGAACAATAAAAGTTTCCTTTGGTGGATTTATTTTTGACCCCTAATTAATTTCTGGCTATTTCCTTTATTTTTCTTTTGATCCCCTGCCGCCTTGGAATTGTTGAGAATGCTGCTGCCTCATTTTTCTTTTGGTCCTGTGCCGCCTTGGAAACGTTGAGACCGCTGCTACAAAATGGGACCCGCATGTCATCCTCTATGTACAATAAAGTTTCTTTTCTTGGATTATTTTTGGCTCCTGATATTATGTCACTTGCCTTTTTCTTTCGATCTCATGCCGACTTTGAAACGTTGAGGATGCTGCTGCCTCATGGGTCCCGCATGTCATCCTCTCAGAACGATAAATGTTTTCTTTTCTTGTATTTTTTTACCAACTGATTTTTGGCTTTTTTTATTTTCGATCCCCTGCCGCCTTTGAAACGTTGACTCCGCTGCTGGCTCATGGGTCCCCGATGTCAGCCTCCCCGTACAAGAAACATGTGATATTTTATTTTGCAGACAATAAACGTTGTATTTCGCTCTGAGCTATTGCAAACGGATAAATTAAATCTTTATATCTACATAAACAAACTTATATGTTGAATCTCCTTGTTTTTTGTTTTTGCGAAGCATAGGACTTTCCTGTTTTTTTTTTGAGAAAAATCCGACCTTTCCTGTTTTGGAGTGGGCTGAAATTGTACGAGTCAAAAGGCCCAGCAGTATAGTTCGAAGGCCCAGATGTCCAGATACAGCCCAATTAAAATCTTTCTTTTCTTGGATTTTCTTCACACCCTGATTTCTGGCTACTTCATTTTTCTTTCGGTCCTGTGCCGCCTTGGAAGCGTTGAGACCGCTGCTACAAAATGGGACCCGCATGTCATCCTCTATGTACAATAAAGTTTCTTTTCTTGGATTATTTTTGGCTCCTGATATTATGTCACTTGACTTTTTCTTTCAATCTCATGCCGACTTTGAAACGTTGAGGAAGCTGCTGGCTCATGGGTTCCGCATGTCATCCTCTATGAACAATAAAAGTTTTCTTTGTTGGATTTATTTTTTTCCCTAATTTCTGGCTATTTGTCTTTTTCTTTTGATCCCCTGCCCCCTTTGAAACGATGACGACGCAGCTGGCAAGTCGGTCCCACATGTCATCCTCTATGAACAATAAAAGTTTCCTTTGATGGATTTATTTTTTACCCTAATTAATTTCTGGCTATTTCCTTTTTTATTTTGATCCCCTGCCGCCTTGAAATAGTTGAGGATGCTGCTGCCTCATGGGTCCCGCATGTCATCCTCTCAGAAAGGTAAATGTTTCTTTTCTTGAATTTGTTTACCAACTGATTTTTGGCTTATTTTTTCTTTCGATCTCCTGCCACCTTTAAAACGTTGACGACGCTGCTGGCTCATGGGTCCCCAATGTCAGCCTCCCCATACTGCAAATCCTCTTTCTGCAAAGGTTGTATTTCTAGATAGATAAGGTGGATTCGAATCTGCCATGGTTCAGGCAGCTCAGGTAAGCCTTCTTGCACTAATTAATGGAAGTAGTGTATCGCAAGGTCAAGACATGTGGCTCGGTGTAATGAATCTATATGAATCATGTTGTGGGTTCAATCTGATAGTTCTCTAACAGGTCAGCCAAAATAGAAATTAAGTTTTTTTCTAAAAGGGAAATGCAAATTAAGATGAACACAAACATTAGTTATCATAATAGCTGATCATACATACATACTTGCTAAGAGCAAAAGCTTGCCAGAGTTTTACCACCCATACAATTAATTAGCAGTTCAGATAAGATAACCTTATATAAGTATAACTACAAATGCATTTGCTAAGGGCTCATGGGACAACAGAACTAGACAACCGCGAACTTTATGACCAGCATGTCACAGCGGCATCGAAAGATCTTGACCTTCAACTTTGATCCAATGCGAAGTTTGGCACCGTCAATGAACTTTTTCCACCTGGAAGTAACAGCCAAGCGGCCATCTGTGGGACTGACAGAGTACCGTCCCTCCACGGTGAGACCTTCACTCTCCATGACGAGGGATATCTTGCCCCTTCGGCCAGCATTGAGATCCTTGGAGATACTTTTAGGCAATTTCTGATTCAAAGCAAGAGATACCACCAAAAATTAGTCAATGGCACCAATGCACTGAACCATGTGAGACTTTGAGCAGAGAAGACATCAAGATAAGAGCAGTTATGCTGTCATATACTCACGAACATAGCCTTCAGATGCGTCCTGGTCACCACACGGGTGGCCACAGCAATGAGCTGAGACCTCGGTGATCTGGCTGGGGCAGGTGCATGAGCCTGGGCTGGTACACGAGCTGGTGCTGATGCAGGAGACTGCTGGGCAGGTGCAGTAAACGGTGCCTCTAGAGGAACCGGTGCTGATGCAGGAGACTGTTGGGCAGGTGCAGTAAACGGTGCAGCTAGAGGAACCAGTGCTGATGCAGGAGCCTGCTGGGCATGTGTAGTATATGGGGCCTCTACAGGAACCAATGCTGATGTAGGGGACTGCTGGGTAGATGCAGTAAACGGAGCTGGTACAGGAACCGGTGCTGATGCAGGAGAGTGGGAAGCCGGTGCCGGTGCTGGTGTGGTTGCCCTTTGTGACATCCGCTCCTGTTCCGTCAGGGGATCTGCAGCTTTGATCATGTTAAACCCAGCAAGCTAGAACAGAGGGAATGGTTTAGAACAACTGCTCAGAATGCAGTTATCAAAAGATATGAGTAGAAAAAAGTTACATATTATATATTTGGAAGTGTCTCCAACTCTGTAAGCAGTTACGTATATCTGCCCGTTTGAGTTTCTGATCCTCAGCTCGTCGCCCTTCTTCAGACCGTAGTCAAAAGCAAACTTTCTCCAATCATGTCCATACAAATATGTGATGGCCTGCGTCTTGTAGACATACACCTCATAGACCGTGTAGGTGTTCATCAATTTGCCATTGCCATGCATAGTGAAAGATCCTTCATGCGGACACATCTGGTTAATCATTGGACGAAGTTCACAAGGTACAGTCTGCATGTGAAAATTGATACAAATGTAAGAAGCAGGAAGACTAAAAACAAGACTTTACTATATGCCAATTCATGCTAAACCACTGAGAATACATACCTGTAACTCTGTGAAGGAGCTACTAGAAAGGTAGATAGAGCCATAGGAGGTGTTATATGCGGGGTATGTACATGGGCCCGCCATATTCCCGCAAGCTCGGCATCGGGATGGTGAAGGAAACATGGGAGGTACTACTGGTGCGTAGCGCTGAACGTAAGTGGAAGAATTAGGTTGTGTAAAGTGCATAGTTCAGAGCAATGCAAATGTTGACAAGCAAGTGCATAACACTATGTTACAAACTGAACAGTGAAAAATTAGTGTATGATGAATATAAGCATGCTAATTTGGTGTTTCCGAATTCCAAAAAGCATTAGACAGAGCCAGTGATAATATCAGACATAAATCATGGCATGTATATGTGGCTTAAGAAAATATACCCGAACCCTTGGATGGTTACGGCCCGGCTGATCCTTGGACTTGAGCTTATATAAGCATCCAGAAGGTGGGGCTGACAGTAACTTGGTGGCAGCCTCTGCAGATGCCTCATCAGCAGCAGTTGCAATCCTTTTGACCAATGAAGGCTTAGCAGTTTCAGTCTGCATATAAAAATTGAAGAGCAACAGACATCAGCAGTGATATATAAAATGAATCTATGAGACACTGATGCATATAGTGCTGGATGTAAGTGGAAGAATAGGTGTGTGTGTTTCTGAACTATTGGTAAGCATTAGACAAAGCCGGCAATAAACAGACAAAAATCAAATCATGTATGAGGATTAAGAAAATATACCTGCTTACTGAAAAGGGTACCACCCAGCTGGCCCGTGGCCTTGTGCTTGAGGAGGTTTTCAGAAGATGGTGGCAGCACCATCGTCTTCACAGCAGCCTCATCAGGATCATTTTTTATCCATTTGAGTAGAGGAACAGAAGTTTCATCCTGCATATGAATAGCAACAGAACTCATCATTGATATTTAATAAATCTATGAGATAGACTGATGCAAATAGTGCGGGGTGTAAGTGGAAGAATAGGGTTGTGCATAGAGAACAGTTGACAACAATGCAAATGATTACAAAAGAAGCCAATGGAAATCAACAGTTTATATACTGGATGAGACAGACTGAAAAGTGAAAAATTAGTGTATGATGATTGTAAGCAAACGCAGTGTTTCTGAACTTTTGGTAAGCATTAGACAAAGCCAACAGTAATTAAACAGATAATAATGAAATCATGTATGTGGATTAAGAAAATATACCAGATTCATTAAAAGGTCACCACCCAGCTGGCCCATGGCCTCGTGCTTGTAGAGGTTTTCGGAAGATGGTGCCGGCACCATCGTCCTCACAGCAGCCTCATTAGCCCCATTTTGCATCCACTTGAGTAAAGGCGCAGCAGTTTCAGCCTGCATAAGAATGGGAACAGATCTCAGCAGTGATATTGAATGACTCTGAGACAGACTGATGCATATAGTGCTAGATGTAAGTGGAAGGGTATGGCCGTGTATGGACAACAGTTCACAACAATGCAAGGGTGTGTTCGGTTCTGAAACAGCGTGGAATGGAATGGAATGGAATGGAATCCATTTCAGAGGAATGGAATGGTTACATTTTTGTTCGGTTGGGAAAAATGGAGAGCAGAAGAGATCGAGGTTAAACTAACCAATTGTCTCAAAATTGTAATTAACAATTGCAAATGACATTTTAATCTCAAAGTCGTAATTAACAGCGCCTAATGGTGCTCTTTTAATCTAAAAATCGAAATTAACATCATTTTATGTTGGGTTAGGGGAACTGGAGTAGATGAACATTACTGTATGATGATTGTAAGCAAACGAATTTGGTGTTTCTAAACTTTTGGCTTCGAGATCTTATGGGTTTCAACTCTAGCCTACCCCAACTTGTTTGGGACTGAAAGGCTTGGTTGTTGTTGTTGTTGTAAACTTTTGGCAAGCATAGAAAAAACCGACAATAAACAGAGAAAAATCAAGGCATGTTTTGTGGATTAAGAAAATATACCATATTCATTAAAAGATCACCACCCAGCTGGTGCGTGGCCTTGTGCTTGTAGAGGCATTTAGAAGATGGGGGCGGCATCAACATACTGGCAGCCTGATCAGCCGCAGTTTTGATCTTCCTTTTGAGTAAAGGCCCTAAAGTTTCAGTCTGCATATGAATAGCAAAACAAAAGGCAGACCTCAGCAGTGATATTGAATTACTGTATGAGATAGACTGATGCATATAGTGGATGCTCTTAGCCTTTTGCAGCGTGAACACTAGCTATGGACAGACAAAAAACTAGTTAACTCAGCTTTGTCTAGATATGAATGTACTACCACCATCCAAAAGCTTAAGCCTTATTTATTTTTGAGAAATCAAAACAAGCAAAGTTTGACCAAAATTTTAGAACATTCTATCAACAAATATAATACTGTGTAGATACCGTAGGAAAATATATTTTATTATCTATTTAATGATATTAATTTTGTATTTTGCATGTTACTGATTTTTGGTAAAAGCTTAGTCAAACATGGTATAGTTTGACTTTCTAAAAATAATATAAGCCCAAAGCTTTGGGATGGAGGCAGTAGTATCTAGAGCTAAAACACATCTAGATACATCCGTATCTACAGATAGTTGAGTCAATTAATTTGGATCTGAGGGAGTATCAGATTCAGACTACATCATGGTAAGTTGGTTAAAAAAATTACCCCTGGGCGGTCCCTGCCCAGCTCGGCAGTGGCATTTCGCTTCTTGTGCTGCAGATCGGGCCATGCTCCTGCAGCAGGTGGGGCGCTATTCTCGTTCCCCATAGCCTCAGCACGGAACCTGGAGGTACCAACCTGATACAGAGAATATAGAGCATGGTGTCACAGAGGCTTTACGCACAAACAGCTGAAGACATGTGCTACTTTAAGCATATTCCAGAACAGGAACAGATTGAGGATGCAGAGACCAGAGAGACACTTAAAAGGTAAAGAGTGGATAAGCAAACGGAGTACCTGCTTCGCGGGGCTGGGGACGCAGCTCAGGCTCAGCCAACTGCCCACATGCGTGGTGGCCTTACGCTCCATTGCCCCCACCGCCGAGGTCTTACCTTTCCTGTACAAGCTGACAAAAGATACAGTGAGGATCAGCAGAAACTACAAAGGTTGCAAATGTCGACAAATAAAGGAAGAACACCCCAATCCAAGCAAAGGTAGCCCCCGCCCCCCACCCCCATCAATCACTCCCAGCTCGAGGGTGACCAGAAAGACACCCCTTTGCCCAGAATAGGAAAGAGATGCGCAAGATATCGAGGAGAGGAAAAAAGAACCGATCTCGAGAAAGGAGAGAACATTACTAGTCCTACCTAATCCGCTTGGGCTAGATGCAGCTTGCCCCTCCAAGCTGGATGCCTGGACGGTGGAGGCGAAAGGAGGGGATCGAGCTAGCGGCTTGCATCCGTCGGCAATCGGCACTCGATCGGGAGAGAAGGGGTGCTACATAAAGGGGAGGGGTAACATATTTTATTACACAGTGAACTTACTGATGTGACTAGTCATTACATGTCTCACTGAAACTAGGGCCCATAGTGTGGCACCCCAAATTTACTTGAAGCTGCCCGGCGGGACGCATTGGCGCGTCAAGAAACCCCCGAATTGTAGCGGGGAAATGAAACATTTCACAAAAATTCGAAATTCAAGCACACCGCCACGCGCCAAGCACGCGGCTGTTCCTTCCTCTTCCTCGGTTCCTCCTCCCCTATCCGAAAAAACCCCAAATCCCAAGCTCAAACCAAAAAAAAACAAAAAACAAATCCCCTGGCCGCCATGCATGTCCTCGTTAACCCGCTGGAGATCGTTCCCGGACGATGCGGACCACCCGCCCTGAGATCCAGAATTCCGTCCACCTCGAGGCACTGCGTGCTGTCTCGCAGCAGCGGCTTGAGGGCGCTGAAGAGGAAGTTCCGCCGGAAAGTGCTCATGGCAACCGTGCAAGCTCACCGGCGTGCTGTATCCCGAGAGGAACTGGTCAAAGCTTTGCTATTCGCCACACAAAAAAAATTGCGGGCCAAGATCTGGTCAAAGCTTCGTCGATGGCTTGCCGCGAGAGGCTTGGAGTCCAGAGTCAATAAACTAGCTGCTCGAGGACTTGGGCGGTTTACACGGATTCATATTAACTGACTCAAGTTTGTTAGTCTAGTTAACAAATGCATCTAGATACATCCATATCTAGACAGAATTGAGTCAATTAATATGAATCAGAGGGGAGTACCTGAAAGTGTTTCATGCTACCAACTAATGCGCTGGCAGGAATCGCTGTAGAAGTAATTGTGCTACTACTTGTACGATGAACTGATTGTGTGGGTGTCGAATTTTGCAACGCGATCATCCACTGAATGCTTAATCTAGCGCCAAAGGCGTACAAATCATAACATACTACAACACCAGAACATAAGAGTACGAATCATAAAGTAGCTCAACATTTTGCATCAGGGCTGGGTGGTCCTGAGACTACCGGGACGCCCCTGATGATCTCCGGGTGTGCATCCTCTTCAACGCAAAGCTGTGTACTCGGTCCACGGCCTCCTTCTGTAGGCTGGATAATCTCAGGTGCAGGACCTTCGTCTATGAGAGGCTCGTCATCAGTACCATCCACAGGTGCATCAGGGCTGGGTGGTCTTGAGACTACCCGGACGCCCGTGATGATCTCCGGGCGTGCATCCACTTCAACGCAAAGCTGTGTACTCGGTCCACGGCCTCCTTCTGTAGGCTGGATAATCTCAGGTGCAGGACCTTCGTCTATGAAAGGCTCGTCATCAGTACCATCCACAGGTGCATCAAACTGAGATTCATCTTCAAATCTCCCATCAAACTGAGAGACCTCTTTAACTCTATGCTTCTGCAATTAGTACATCAACCGATTAGACAAACATCTAAGGGATGCAACCTGAACAAATGCCGTTTTACATATTTACCTTCTCATCTGGCACAGCACATGTCCCAGAGCTGAAACCCGTTTCCTGAAGCAAGCGCTTTTTCTCTCCTTCCCGTCCATCCATCTGCAACAAGTTAAATTTGAGTACAGAACCTTGCACAGCAATGCAAACTATTGATTGAAACAGCGGCAGCATCAATATAAATAATTAACTACATATGCCAGCACACATACAGTGTGAGCAAGATCTGCTTCTCCTGCTAAAGGATCATTATATGGTTCACCATGCTAAACCCGCCTAACATATGTGCGGTCCATCCCAAAAATGTGTAAATGATCTGCCACTACAGGGTGAGGCCTCTTCTCACCATTCATACATGTGCAGCGCGGGCAATACACGTCCAGGTTGTGACCATCATGAGCTCTAATAAACCCCATAAAGGGTTGAACACCATTTATATATGAAGGGGAACATAAGTGTCCATGCAGTTTCCAAGTTCTGTCCATCTGTTTAATTATGAGATACAGTGGTTGGTGATTAATTTAAGGCGAAGTAGGAAATGTATATCCATCGAGTACAAAACTATACTACATGATTATGCATTTCAGCAATCATGTCGAGTACAAAACAAAAAATGCCCATCGACATTTTAGCAAACAGATCGTGTACAAAACTCTGCCATGGCATTTCAGCAAATTAACGGATCGAGTGCAGAACTGACTCTATATGCCCACGCAAATGAACAAATTGATCGATGACAAATCGAGCGGAAAACTATAAAGTGCCAATTAGTTCGAGCATACTGACGAATTTTTTTAGCAGCATCAAGAAAATATAAATCGTTAGGCCGTCTTGCCCGATACATGATTGAGCTAGAGATAGCAGCCCTACCGTGGATCAACTTGACCGCCGGTGCGTCTCGAGAAGAACGACGGGGAGGGGAAGCTTCTTCTTCGCACGGACGGGACGGGGAGGGGAAGCTCTTCGCACGGACGGGGATAAGTTGTGTACGGGTGGGTGGGGGGTCATGCGGCCGGGCCGCCGGGGTGATAATTAAGGTTGGTAGGTGGCGTTTAATGGAGTTGCGTGTGTAATTTGCCATGCACAAGGTTGAGGAATAGGCGGTTCCCTTTGCCGCGCGCACAATTCAAACTATCCCGCCCATGTAGTTTAAATTCGCCATATTTTCGTTAAATCGACATAAAGTCATGTGAGTGGGGGAAAATTAGCAAAGTTGCTTGAAAAATAGTAAAACTCTGGAATTATCCTTTAAATATGCTCTACTTCGTGTGAAAATCGGGGTGTGGAAGCATGTTGAGCTGTTTTATTTGTACTTTCTTCATTAAAACTCCCATTTTATGCACTTTGGATGGAAAGAAATCATTTGTACATAAATTTTGACAACGCCATTTGCAAACACTAATTGTTTACATGCCAAGATGCACCCATCCACCAAATATATATGTGGCAAAAGTTTATCACAATCTAGCAGATATGCATAATTAGTGAGGGACCCCTTTTGATTTTGTGCAATTTCCACTAATTAGGTAGAGATCGAGAAGGGTTAATTAATTAGGCCATGTTAGGGGTTATGTGTTTTAATAGGTTGTGTGGATTCAAATACAACTTCTTTATTTGTGTGCTATGATTAATCAAAACTAGATCGATCGACTGCGCACACATTATTAGAGGCGCATGCCTTTGCGCACAAAGTGCATGTGTGTGTTGTTGGCCACCAACGAGAGAGAGAGAGAGAGAGAGAGAGAGAGAGAGAGAGAGATAGAGGTAGAGAGAGCTACATACGAGAGAGCGATTGAAATCCCCAAATTAAACACATATATATGCATGGCACATTTAATTTAATTAGAGGACCGCGAGGCACCCCTGGCCTGCTTGATGCATAATTAAGTGTCATTGGCCTATATATATAGGGTTTAATTAGGGTTTAGGGTTTAGGGTTAGGAGGTTAGGGTTTAGGGTTTAATGTTTATGGTGTTTAGGGTTTAGGGATTAGGGATTAGGGTTTATTTAGGGTTTAAGGTTTAGGGATCATCGATCGAGTGCGCACACACACATTATTAGAGGCACACGCGCCTTTGCGCATAAAGTGCATGCGTATATGTGTGTGTTTTTTGGCCACCAACGACATATAGATGATCGAGAGAGAGAGATTGAAATCCCCAAGAATATGTTCAAATATATATTAAAATATATGCACGAATTAATGCATGCATGGTAGGCCATGCATGCACACTAATTATATATATATTATGAGGAAACTTAATCAAATGTGTTTTCATTCGAGAGAACTTGTCAAAATTCAAGTTAATTAATTTATCATCGATAATTATATAATTAATTAATGAATCTCAGGGAGATGTTATACAACATATGATCGATATATAGGCCATGTATATATTAATTGGTTTTAATCTACCGTTTTTGCTAGCTAGCTGCATGCTATATATAGAGCATGTTTTTATTAGATCGGGTTATAGCTAGTATAGTTTAGGGTTATGTGTTTTAATTAACTAGGGTTTGATTAGCTAGGGGTTAGTTATATATATATGGTTTAGGGTTAATGCATGTCACATTTAATTTAACTAGAGGACCGCGAGGCACCCCTGGCCTGCTTGATGCACAATTAAGTGTCGTTGGCCTATATATATAGGGTTTAATTAGGGTTTAGGGTTAGCTAGCTGGGTTTAGGGTTTAGTGTTTTGGGTGTTTAGCTAGGGTCTAGGGTTTAGGGTTTAGTGTTTACGGTGTTTAGAGGGTCTAGGGTTTAGTGTTTAGGGTGTTTAGGGTCTAGGGTTTAGGGTCTAGTGTTTAGGGTCTATGGTTTAGGGTTTAATTAGTGTTTAGGGTGTTTAGGGTTTAGGGTTTAGTGTTTACGGTGTTTAGGGTCTAGGGTTTAGGGTTTAGTGTTTAGGGTCTAGGGTTTAGGGTTTAATTAGTGTTTAGGGTGTTTATAGGGTTTAGGGTTTAGGGTTTAGGGTTTAGGGTTTTAGGGTTTAGGGTTTAGGGTTTAGGGTTTATGGTTTAGGGTTTACGGTGTTTAGGGTCTAGGGTTTAGGGTTTAGTGTTTAGGGTGTTTAGGGTCTAGGGTTTAGTGTGTTTAGGGTGTTTAGGGTTTAGGGGATTAGGGATTAGGGTTTTAGGGTTGTTTAAGGTTTAGGGATCATCGATCGAGTGCGCACACACATTATTAGAGGCACACGCGCCTTTGCGCATAAAGTGCATGCGTATATGTGTGTGTTTTTTGGCCACCAACGACATATAGATGATCGAGAGAGAGAGATTGAAATCCCCCAAGAATATGTTCAAATATATATTAAAATATATGCAATTAATGCATGCATGGTAGGCCATGCATGCACACTAATTATATATATATTATGAGGAAACTTAATCAAATGTGTTTTCATTCGAGAGAACTTGTCAAAATTCAAGTTAATTAATTTATCATCGATAATTATATAATTAATTAATGAATCTCAGGGAGATGTTATACAACATATGATCGATATATAGGCCATGTATATATTAATTGGTTTTAATCTACCGTTTTTGCTAGCTAGCTGCATGCTATATATAGAGCATGTTTTTATTAGATCGGGTTATAGCTAGTATAGTTTAGGGTTATGTGTTTTAATTAACTAGGGTTTGATTAGCTAGGGGTTAGTTATATATATATGGTTTAGGGTTAATGCATGTCACATTTAATTTAACTAGAGGACCGCGAGGCACCCCTGGCCTGCTTGATGCACAATTAAGTGTCGTTGGCCTATATATATAGGGTTTAATTAGGGTTTAGGGTTAGCTAGCTGGGTTTAGGGTTTAGTGTTTTGGGTGTTTAGCTAGGGTCTAGGGTTTAGGGTTTAGTGTTTACTGTGTTTAGAGGGTCTAGGGTTTAGTGTTTAGGGTGTTTAGGGTCTAGGGTTTAGGGTCTAGTGTTTAGGGTCTATGGTTTAGGGTTTAATTAGTGTTTAGGGTGTTTAGGGTTTAGGGTTTAGTGTTTACGGTGTTTAGGGTCTAGGGTTTAGGGTTTAGTGTTTAGGGTCTAGGGTTTAGGTTTTAATTAGTGTTTAGGGTGTTTATAGGGTTTAGGGTTTAGTGTTTAGGGTTTAGGGTTTTAGGGTTTAGGGTTTAGGGTTTAGGGTTTATGGTTTAGGGTTTACGGTGTTTAGGGTCTAGGGTTTAGGGTTTAGTGTTTAGGGTGTTTAGGGTCTAGGGTTTAGTGTGTTTAGGGTGTTTAGGGTTTAGGGGATTAGGGATTAGGGTTTTAGGGTTGTTTAAGGTTTAGGGATCATCGATCGAGTGCGCACACACATTATTAGAGGCACCCGCGCCTTTACGCATCAAGTGCATGCGTATATATGTGTGTTTTTTGGGCCACCAACGATATATAGATGATCGAGAGAGAGATTGAAATCCCCAAGAATATGTTCAAATATACATTAAAATATATGCACGAATGCATTGTAGGCCATGCATGCACACTAATTATATATATATTATGAGGCAACTTAATCAAATGTGTTTTCATTCGAGAGAACTTGTCAAAGTTCAAGTTAATTAATTTATCACGATAATTATATAATTAATTAATGATTCTCAGGGATATGTTATACAACATGATCGATATAGGCCATGTATATTTTAATTGGTGTTAATCTACGGTTTGCTAGCTAGCTGCTATATATAGAGCATGTTTTTATTAGATCGGGTTATAGCTAGCTAGTATAGTTTAGGGTTATGTGTGTTAATTAAGTAGGGTTGATTAGCTAGGGTTAGTTACATATATATGGTTTAGGGTTAATGCATGGCACATTTAATTTTATTAGAGGATCACGAGGCACCCATGACCCACTCGATCGATGCACAATTAAGTGTCGTTGGCCTATACATAGGGTTTAATTGGGGTTTAGGATTAGCTAGGGTTTAGGGTTAGGGTTAGGGTACGTTTAGGGTCTAGGGTTTAGGGTTTAGTGTTTAGGGTGTTTAGGGTTTAGGGATTAGGGATTTAAGGTTTTAGGGTTGTTTAAGGTTTAGGGATCATCGATCGAGTGCGCACACACATTATTAGAGGCACCCGCGCCTTTACGCATAAATTGCATGCATATATATGTGTGTTTTTTGGGCCACCAACGATATATAGATGATCGAGAGAGAGAGAGAGATTGAAATCCCCAAGAATATGTTCGAATATACATTAAAATATATGCACGAATGCATTGTAGGCCATGCATGCACACTAATTATATATATATTATGAGGCAACTTAATCAAATGTGTTTTCATTCGAGAGAACTTGTCAAAGTTCAAGTTAATTAATTTATCACGATAATTATATAATTAATTAATGAATCTCAGGGATATGTTATGCAACATGATCGATATAGGCCATGTATATTTTAATTGGTGTTAATCTACGGTTTGCTAGCTAGCTGCTATATATAGAGCATGTTTTTATTAGATCGGGTTATAGCTAGCTAGTATAGTTTAGGGTTATGTGTTTTAATTAAGTAGGGTTGATTAGCTAGGGTTAGTTACATATATATGGTTTAGGGTTAATGCACGGCACATTTAATTTTATTAGAGGATCACGAGGCACCCATGACCCGCTCGATCGATGCACAATTAAGTGTCGTTGGCCTATACAGAGGGTTTAATTGGGGTTTAGGATTAGCTAGGGTTTAGGGTTAGGGTTAGGGTTAGGGTTAGGGTATGTTTAGGGTCTAGGTTTAGGGTTTAGTGTTTAGGGTGTTTAGGGTTTAGGGATTAGGGATTTAAGGTTTTAGGGTTGTTTAAGGTTTAGGGATCATCGATCGAGTGCGCACACACATTATATTATTAGAGGCACCCGCGCCTTTACGCATAAATTGCATGCATATATATGTGTGTTTTTTGGGCCACCAACGATATATAGATGATCGAGAGAGAGAGATTGAAATCCCCAAGAATATGTTCAAATATACATTAAAATATATGCACGAATGCATTGTAGGCCATGCATGCACACTAATTATATATATATATATATATGAGGCAACTTAATCAAATGTGTTTTCATTCGAGAGAACTTGTCAAAGTTCAAGTTAATTAATTTATCACGATAATTATATAATTAATTAATGAATCTCAGGGATATGTTATACAACATGATCGATATAGGCCATGTATATTTTAATTGGTGTTAATCTACGGTTTGCTAGCTAGCTGCTATATATAGAGCATGTTTTTATTAGATCGGGTTATATCTAGTATAGTTTAGGGTTATGTGTTTTAATTAAGTAGGGTTGATTAGCTAGGGTTAGTTACATATATATGGTTTATGGTTAATGCATGGCACATTTAATTTTATTAGAGGATCGCGAGGCACCCATGACCCGCTCGATCGATGCACAATTAAGTGTCGTTGGCCTATACATAGGGTTTAATTGGGGTTTAGGATTAGCTAGGGTTTAGGGTTAGGGTTAGGGTTAGGGTTAGGGTACGTTTAGGGTCTAGGGTTTAGGGTTTAGTGTTTAGGGTGTTTAGGGTTTAGGGATTAGGGATTTAGGGGTTTTAGGGTTGTTTAAGGTTTAGGGATCATCGATCGAGTGCGCACACACATTATTAGAGGCACCCGCGCCTTTACGCATAAATTGCATGCATATATATATATGTGTGTTTTTTGGCCACCAACGATATATAGATGATCGAGAGAGAGAGATTGAAATCCCCAAGAATATGTTCAAATATACATTAAAATATATGCACGAATGCATGGTAGGCCATGCATGCACACTAATTATATATATATATATTATGAGGCAACTTAATCAAATGTGTTTTCATTCGAGAGAACTTGTCAAAATTAAAGTTAATTAATTTATCACGATAATTATATAATTAATTAATGAATCTCAGGGATATGTTATACAACATGATCGATATAGGCCATGTATATATTAATTGGTGTTAATCTACGGTTTGCTAGCTAGCTGCTATATATAGAGCATGTTTTTATTAGATCGGGTTATAGCTAGTATAGTTTAGGGTTATGTGTTTTCATTAAGTAGGGTTGATTAGCTATGGTTAGTTACATATATATGGTTTAGGGTTAATGCATGGCACATTTAATTTAATTAGAGGACCGCGAGGCACCCCTGGCCTGCTTGATGCACAATTAAGTGTCGTTGGCCTATATATAGGGTTTAATTAGGGTTTAGGGTTAGGGTTAGGGTTTAGGGTCTAGGGTTTAGTGTTTAGGGTGTTTAGGGTTTAGGGATTAGGGATTAGGGTTTGAGGGTTGTATAAGGTTTAGGGATCATCGATCGAGTGCGCACACACATTATTAGAGGCACCGCGCCTTTGCGCATAAAGTGCATGCGTATAGTTTAGGGTTATTTGTTTTAATTAAGTAGGGTTTGATCAGCTAGGGTTAGTTACATATATATGGTTTAGGGTTAATGCATGGCACATTACATATAGTTTAAATCTCAAGAATGTTTATACATGATAGGCCATATGTGCAAAGGAATTTTTTTCCTCGTGAACTTGTCAAAATTCAAGTTTATCAGTGCCAATGGAAACTAGTCCAAAAAATTACATAGAGGACCAAAAGTACTAGACAATAACTAATAGAACCTGCAACTTTACAAAAAGGACCCCAAAACATATAGAAGAAAATCAATCGAGTCCTTCTCGACCGCACATCAGATCTCTGCTCCGCATCCTTTCCAGCAACTCCGTCGCCGGGGACGCACCACTTGGGACGGTGTCGCCGGTAGTCGCCAGGACGAAGGAGAAGAAGGGCCTCAGCAACGGCATATTGGCTCTGAGAAGGGTCGCTGAAAGTCCAAGATGTGGACGGGCAAGACGTATGCCCCGAGCTTGTGAACTTTAGCAGCTTGACTTCCCCATTGGCCAGATCTGAAGCACTGACCAAAGCAAGCCTCACCGTTAGCGCCATCACATTGATGGCACCAGATCGGGGTTTGGCCGGCAAGATCCGCCAGATTCACCATAGGCCAGATCTGAAGCCGATGACGAGATCCCCGACTCCATTGCGCCATTCTGCTCATGGGAAACACTGGATCTAAGCTTACAACAACACTAACTCCCTCGGATCCAAATTAGCTGACTCAACTTTGCTTATCTAAATATGGATGTATCCACACATGTTTTTACTCTAGATACATACACGTCTAAGGAAAGTTGAATCAATTAATTTAGTTCGGAGGGTGTACAATATACAGAGAGAAGTCGGCCTCGTCTCCGGCCGGCGAGGCCGCCGGAGAGAAGGGGGAGAGGAGCCGGGGGAGTGGGAGAGACTCGAGAGAGAAAGAGAAGAGGAAGAAATGAGAGCTCCCTGGGAAGAACATTATTTTTGTCGTTCTGCTCGTAGCTTGAAACTGAAAATTTCGGCCACGCGCCAAATCATCCCGCCGCATCCATTCGAAAATCCCGTGACCAGTTTTACCCTTTTAACCCTGGTCCGGAAGCTACAACCCACCGACCATGGAGGGCTCATTCGGTAACAATGAAATATCTTGCCTAGATCCCGAACCCTCCCCACAGGCCCACACCCACCCACCAACCATTCGCCCCATTAGCTCAAAAATACTCTCACACGCCAAAGCTCTGACTCTCTACAGTACTAGATCTGCTTCGCCGCCGGCATACTCCTCCACAGCGTAGCCTTGATCGTGTTGGCTGTCCACCCACCTGATCCGCTCCCCCGCCGCCCTCGTCACCGACGGATCTGCTTCACCGCCGACCTCGCCACCGACGGATCTGCTTCACCGCCGACCTCGCCACCGACTACCTCGCCGCAGCGGCTGTATCAACTTCACCGAATACCTTGCCAGCCAACCAGATCTGCTTCACTAACGCCCGCTTCTACTGAAACAGGGTCGATTCATCGTCTCCCGCGTTCGCCGCCGCTGGAATGCAAGTTGCCGCCCCCGTCCACCCCGCCGCAGCTTGGTTAGTACGCTGGCCCGTTAGATCGCGGTGTTTCTTTAGCCATGTTTTGTGTAGTTATTTGCAGATCTCATATGCCGTTAACTTTCTTGATGTGTTGCTTCGCATGAAGTTTGTTTAAATGTTGTACAGTACAAAAGCATTATCCGGTCGCTACCATCCTGTTCATTCTACTGACACCTGTGTGCATCCACATATTTATAGCCTTGTACCCATTCATTTGCTGCCAACTGTTTTTGTACTGCATGCTATTGTCGCACTGCTTTTATAGTCGTGCTATGGGCATTTCCAATCTGCTTGTTCTTATACCACGTCATTAGCTCACCGCTAGCTGTTTTCTCGTGTCTGCTATTCTCACACTGCTTTTATAATCATGCTATGTGCATTTCCAATCTGCTTGCTCTTATACCTCGTCTTTAGCTTATATAGTTATTGCTGCGTGCATGTCTGGTCTTTGTATTATCGTAGACTGACTTGTCAATGTTATTTTTCCTTGGGATTGATCATGCGAACCACTTATTAGAACATCCAACATTAACAGCGGGGACGCTAGGTAAGGTTGGAATCTGAGTTCGTGGTTGGTAATTTTGGCAGTTTACTTCCGTTATTATCTATAACCTATATGCATTGTTCCTTATGCAAGAGATTAACACTTGGAACCCTGCCATAGCAATGCCATTCATGCTTTACTATGTTTCTGCCTATTTGATATGCTTGTCTTGGAGAAACTTCGAGGGTGATTTGAACCTGACATTTGGTCATTCTTAATGCCAGTTTACTTTATGTGTAAAACCTTGGCATTACCCTACTCTAAATCTGAATGTCTGAAATTCGTATCTCATGCAAAGCAACATCTAGTTGGTTTTAATTTGATATCTGGTAACTATTGGCTTATTCATTTGGCAGCTCAAGTTTTTTGTTATTTGAAACCAGCTGACTTGGTCTTAAATGTGATATCTAAACACAGATTAAGGACAATGGAGCAGGAGGATTAGCATTTCACTTGATGGCTGAACCTAAAATGATAGGCATGTTGACCACGACTAGTGCACGCAAGAGAAGGACCTGCAGTGAGCCAGTATGTGCTTAGTACATGCATCTTATCTTATCTTGTGCTTATTTCTGCTACATGCTGTTATCTGATCTCTACATTGCGTAATACATGTTTGAATAGTTAATTGTTGTAACTATGTTTACAATGTTACCAGAATGCTGTTTTAATGAAGCAGTCATCATTAGAAGATAGTCGCCAAAAAAGGATCTGTAGCGACCCTGTGCAACATTATGATGTAAGTTTGTGCTTAGTACAAGTTCCATACATGTCTTATTTATGCAACTTGTTATTATCTTATATCTACATTGCATAATAAATGTTTGCATAGTTCATCGTTTAACTCTTTTTGCATTATTATCAGAATGCAGTTGTGATGAAGCAATCTTCATTACCAGTGAGGCCCACAAAAAGTTCTGATCTTTCTTCTGATGCATCTTCTCATAGCCGTCAACCTAGACCATTTCTTTCATCGGACAGTAAATATCTCAAGGCTGTACTTTATAAAAGACATGGTATTGCTGCTTTAAGATCTGTAGCTGATATGTTGACAAAGAGTACACAAGATTCAATCAAGGCGATTGCCAAATGTCAACGTGTTATTGATGATGCTAATAGAAGTCCTCAATGATTCTATGTAATTTTTTTATTTGGGCACATTAATTGCCTTGTAATTTTCCTATTTGTTTTATTTGTGTATGTAATTGTGTGTATCATTGAAATCAGATTTTAGGCTCATGAAATTTAATGCAAGTTGACTAGTCAAACAAGTAGGGCCCTACAACAGATTGGGCCGGCCCACTTACAGTAGTGTGGGATCCACTTTCATTTTGGGCCGGCCCACTTCTTTAGTAGGGCCCGGTTACACGATAATGGGCTCCACATGCTTATTGGGCCGGCCCACTTGCTCTATGGTGGTCCCACATGGTAAATGGGCCGGCCCTTTAATAGGAAGGTGGGACCCACGTGTTTTGACCCGGCCCACTATCTTGTTGGGCCGGCCCACTTTCTAGATGGTGGACCCCACATACCAAATGGGCCGGCCCACTTTCTATATGGTGGACCCCACACACCAATGGGCGGCCCTTTAATAGGATGGTGGGACCCACGTGTTTTGCCCGACCACTATCTTGTTGGGCGGCCCACTCTACATGGTGGACCCCACATACCAAATGGGTCGGCCCATTAACGAGAATGTGGGACCCACATGTGTTTTGGCCCGGCCCACTATCTTGGTGGCGGCCCACTTGCTATATTGTGGACCCCACATACTAAATGGGCGGCCCTTTAACGGGAAGGTGGGTCCCACTGTGTTTTTGGCCCGCCCACTATCTTGTTGGGCGGCCCACTTGATATATGGTGGACCCCACACACTAAATGGGCCGGCCCTTTAATAGGAAAGTGGGACCCACCTGTGTTTTTGGCCCGGCCCACTAGCTTGTTGGGCGGGCCCACTTATACGGTGGACCCCACACACTAAATGGCCTTTTAACGGAAAGTGGGACCCACCTGTTTTTGGCCCGCCCACTTGCTTCTTGGGCGGCCCGATTCTTGTAGGTGGACCCCATGTTAAATGGGCCGGCCCATTTAACTTTTGACCGATCAACATTAGAGGTTAGGCTCGGCCACGTAACTAATGGACCAGCCCAGCTATATAGTTGACCGGTCAAACTATGTCATCTGGCCGGCCCGCTTAACGTGGCGGGCCTCGTGTGGGCCTACCATCTACCACGGGGTTTCAGGTTAACGCCGTTAACTGCGATTAACGCGTCGCCACGTGTCGGTTGCATGACGGCGATCAACGGGCTCGAAAACACTGCGGTCCGATTTTCCGTGGCGGAAGGGCGCAAGCGCGACGGACCGAAAAAATCGTCGTTGGACTTTGCCTGACGCAGTTTCGACAACGGAACCCATATCGTCGGGTTAGGCCCATAGGCGACGAAAAATGCCCCTTAGTTGACGATTTTGGGACGTTGTCTATCAGAACTTTTCTTGTAGTGTATGCGTTTTCCGGAACTAACCTATTGACGAGATGCCGAAAGGCCAGTTGCTGTTTTCTGCTGTTTTTGGTTTCAGAAATCCTAGTAAAGAAATATTTTCGGAATCGGACGAAATCAAGACCGAGGACCTTATAATTCCCGGCTTCCAGAGCACCGGAGAAAGACGAGAGGGGAGCCAGAGGGCCCCACACCACACCCGGCGCGGCCCGGGGGCGCGCCCCTGTGGTGTGGGCACCCCGTGGCCCCTCCGACTCCATCTCTTCGCCTATTTAATCGTCCCTGACCTAAAAACACCGACAGGAGACGAGACCCGAGAAAACCTTCCAGAGCCGCCGCCATCGCGAAATCAAGATTCGGGGGACAGAAGTCTCTGTTCCGGCACCCTGGGGAATTGCCCCCGAAGTCATCTCCACCGCCGTCTCCACCGCCATCTTCACGCCATCGCTGTCTCCATGATGAGGAGGGAGTAATTCACCCCCGGGGCTGAGGGCTCCGCTGTAGCTATGTGGTTCATCTCTCTCTTTATGTGATCTAGTTGAATATCATCTATGTGCTACTCTAGTGATGTTATTAAAGTAGTTTTATTCCTCCTACACGGTGTAATGGTGACAGTGTGTGCACTCATGTTAGTACTTGGTTTATGCTATGATCATGATCTCTTGTAGATTGCGAAGTTAACTATTGCTATGATAGTATTGATGTGTATTATTCCTCCTACATAAGCATGAAGGTGACAGTGTGCATGCTATGTTAGTACTTGGTTTAGTCGTATTGATCTATCTTACACTCTAAGGTTATTTAAATATGAACATTGAATTGTGGAGCTTGTTAACTCCGGCATTGAGGGTTCGTGTAATCCTACGCAATGTGTTCATCATCCAACAAAAGGGTGTAGAGTAGTCTTATTATGTGATCATTGTTGAGAGTGTCCACTAGTGAAAGCAGGATCCCTAGGCCTTGCTTCCAAGCATCGAATCTCCGTTTGTTTACTGTTTTGTTGCATGTTTACTCGCTGCCATATTTTATTCAGATTGCTATTACCACTCATATACATCCATATTACTTGTATTTCACTATCTCTTCGCCGAACTAGTACACCTATACACCTGACAAGTGTATTTGGTGTGTTGGGGACACAAGAGACTTCTTGCTTTGTGATTACAGGGTTGCTTGAGAGGGATATCTTTGACCTCTTCCTCCTGAGTTCGATAAACCTTGGGTAATCCACTTAAGGGAAACTTGCTGCTGTTCTACAAACCTCTGCTCTTGGAGGCCCAACACTGTCTACAAGAATAGAAGCACCCGTAGACATCACATACCTCGTCTTATAACAAAAGATCCACCATCAAAACACTACATAGATGATCACAATCATGTAAGAAGCTCATGTGATACTTATTAGTGAAGAGCATCGGTAGAGATGATACAAGGTACTTCCACAAACTGATAGTCTAGTGGTGGACTACTCCCTCTTCGTCATAATTGCGGTAGTGATGGTGTTGATGAAGACGGAGCAGCAACCAGGGGCGACTACGGTGGCATTTCCCTCTCAATTTTTGTGAAAGTTCTTTGTTTCATATTTTCTATGTTGGTAGCCACCTCCTCGGGACTTTGCAAATGACATCATATATATTGGCATTTTTAGGGAAAACTCGTCGGATGACTTCGAAATTAGGGAAAAAGAGGTCACGGGGTGGGGGGGCACGTGGAAAATACACCTCACCGAACCCTCCTCTTTGCCGAATACGACGAGCCTCAACCCATTCCCTCGATACCCTATCTTCCCAGACCTTGTAGGGTACGAATAGCTCGGGGTCGAAGCTACCTCCATGGCATCCATGGCGTGGAGCACTCATTCACTGTCCCTCGACGGAGGATCATCAACTGGACAACTAGTGTGGAAGGATTGATGACCACCTTGTGTGGAGGCGGTGGTGGAAGTGCCCCGACGGAGGAACTTTGAAGTAGGCCGGCGGGGGTTCGTGGTTGTAGGTCGTCGTACATGGCGTCCTCACCGGTCGCGTGGTAGTGATTTGCAGCAGGGGTACACGCCGGGCACGCGCTGGTCAGGGTTGGGTTAGTGTTGGCAGCTGGAGCAAGGATGGCAGAAAAAAAAGAGAGAAGGAATTGGGTCAACCCAGGATGCTTATCTATTCAGCTGGTTGAGAAGAAGCTTTTTTTTTCTTCTTAATACTAGTAAATAATAGTCTCCCTCTTTTCTTAGATAAGGTGTATAGCTTTTGGCACGAAAATTAAAGAACGCATATGGAGGAAAAGTTATACCAGGTTGGGGTGGAATAACACCTGAACATTTAACTTGAGAAAGAAGAGAAGTTTGCATAAGATGAGAAAACATGATCAAATTCTATAAAAAAAAGTATTGAGACAAGTGGTGCTTAGTAATAAACCTTATATTCTAAAAAAATCTCAAAAAGCAATACACCTTATATAATTGGATGCATCCAATTGATGCTATATTTGGGATATCATTTGGTAAAGCAAGATTGTTTCTTAGGGCATCTCCGACGGCGCGACGCAAACGGACGCTGAGCGACCGTTTGTGTCCGCCGTGACCGAAAATGCGTCGTGCACCACCTCCACCGGCGCGACGCAAAGTGACCGGGCCGTCCGCGGAAATGCAAACCTGGCATAAATATGCGCCAGGTTTGCGTCTCTGCGGACGCTGCGCGGACGCGCAAAGTGTCTGCTCGGTCCTCGCATGGGCCCGCCTGGCGGCACAAGCGCCGTCTTCGCGGCATTACTTCTGGGCGGCGCGCTGCAGCCTTTGCAGGGCCGCGTTAATGGCGTGCCTCGGCTTCCGCGAGCCTGCGTAGCGTCGATGCGTCTTCTCCGCCAGTACTGGCACCGAGCGTCGCCGGCGTCTGCGACGCGTTAATGGCGATACCTCGCGTGGCGCGCTTAGTAATGGCGATGCCCCGCGTGGCGCGGCCGTCGCCTGCCTCCGACCTATATAAACAGGTGCGCGAGCATCTCATCTCCTCCCACTAAACCTTAGCCGCCGGCGCGCGCCGCTTCTGCTCAGCCTAGCGAGATCCACCGGGAGCGGCGCCGGACGCGGCCAGGCTGCCGCCTCCACCTCCACCTGCACCTCCCACTCCACCTCCCGGCCTCGAGCTCCGACGAGGAGTTCGACTCCGAAGACATCAGCGACCTCCTCCACCCGGTCGGGACGCCGCGGCCCGGCTCTCGCGGAGGAAGAAGCGAGAGGAGGAGCGGGCGGCCCATGCGGCGGTCGACGCCGAGCTGGAACAGCGCAGGCGGCGGCCGCCGCTGCCGAAGGACTCGGAGATATCTTGGTCGTCGATGATCACGATGAGCCAACGCCGGAGAGGGCGGCGGAGCAGAGGGCCATCGTCGAGTCTTTCGAGACGCTCAAGGACGACGCCGCCAGCGAGGCTGGAGCAGGCACTGCAAGAGGACGCGGAGCGCACGAGCCATAGCGGCCGCGGAGGCGGCGGAGAAGCAGGCGACGGAGCGACGCAATGACGGTGCCGGCCCGTCCGGAAGCAAGTAGACTAGTCATCTAGGTCTACATTGTATAGTTTTTATGCATTTATATGTACTACTTTCTATGTTTTTAACTATGTTGAAATTTAAAAAATGGGTCGCCCCAGTGGGAGCACACCCAGACGCAAACGGACGCACGGACAAAATATGCCCGCGGGGCAACGCAAACGGACGGTCGCGACCACTTTTGGACGTCCGAAATGCGTCGCGCCGCTGGAGATGCCCTTAGGGAAACGTAGTATTCAACCAAACGATCCGAGCAGTGCAAGATAGTTCCTCAGAGCATCACTATCACTGGTGGAAAAATGGCCTTCGGTCGCGGTGCGCAACTGCCATTAGTCGCGGTTGCGCAACCGCGACCTATTATTCGCGACTAAAGGTCCCCTTTAGTCGCGGTTCCTTACGAACCGCGACTAAAGGCCCGTCCACGTGGGCGGCAGGCGAGCGCCAGGGCGGAGGACCTTTAGTCGCGGTTCTGCTCGCCAACCGCGACTAAAGGCCGCCGCAGGTTTAGGGTTTTAGCCCCCCCTAACCTGGTTCCCCTAACCTGGTTACTTTTTAAGTTGTATTGTTTTATTTCTTTTGTGTTTTATTTTAATTTTGAAGGAGTTTCACATATTCTACGGTATACATGCATGTGAATGTACAATTTCAAACAAATTTGAAATTAGAATCAAAAAGAATTCAAGAGGAATATACAATATATATTCAATATCGGATGACCATATACAATTTTGAACAAGTTTCCATACATATATTTAGTGCATATAAAGTTCTACGTCCTCTACATAGTGTTCTCCTCTAGGATCGATGACTTGGTTCGCCAACCATCCAGCTAGTTCCTCTTGAAGTGGTCGGAAGCGAGCTTCGGAGTAAGCGTCGCCGGAGGTTATTCCTCCTGGTGTTGTTCTCAGACGGCTGCCGCTCAGTGGTGTATCTCCGGATCCTCTCACAAACATAGTATCCACATAGATTGGTCCCCGGTGGCTGAATGTCCCCGGTCGCAGCCTTTGCCATTTTAAAATGTAGCTCTTTTTTGAATTCACCGACCTTTTGATCTACGAACCGTCTCCAAACCCTACGAGGCAAGGAAAATTAAATGAACAAGAGAGTTATTAATTAGTTACTTGATATTAGGAAATGATGAATGTAATAGGCCGATCGATATAGAGCGCAAACGAATGAAAGTAGTTACTTTTGCATCATTTTTCTCATGTTGCCCCAAAGCTTCGTATCCATATTCAGAGAGTCGTGGACGATAACTGTGGAGTTCTGAATTTGAATTACTAGCAGAATCCAGTGGAACCTGCGGACACGATACATGCACAGTCATGCATAACTCATCGATTAGCCACATACCATGCATGGAGTAAACAAAAGAGAATGTGCTCAAGACAGAAACACTCACCCAAAATGGTAAGGAAATAGAATATCACTTTTGAGTTCCTGTTTTGTAAGAAACATCCACAGGTCATCCTCCACGTCTCTGGGGTGGTGTTGTAACACATATGAATTAACGATTTGTGGGTCAATGAACCCAACATCATGGGTGTGCCTTATTCGCATTTCCCGCTTCTTCAATCTGCATAATAGCGTACACAACAAGATAGTTAGGACAATATATATATTTATAGTGCAGGCAATGAACGAGATGGGGTAGAAATTAATAAATCACTTACAGAACATAGCAACTGATGATAGATTTGTCGAGCTCGCGCAGATTGAACAGCTGGAACAATTCACTCCGATGAATTGTTATATAGTAATGTTTGAAGTGATGCTCATGTCTAACTTCCGCATAAATATATTCTCTGGCGTTTTTAAGTTTTATGTAAGCCTTGTACCAATTTAGCAGACCTTTCATTTGTCGAGGTAGATCCTCTTCCTGCGCAGGCTCGACGAGAGGACCATCCTTCACATATCCAAATACTACGTCCTTCATTGCCACGTCATCAAGGCCTAATGCTACACGAAGAGTCATACCTAAGGCTGCCGCTTGTTCTTTGGCTTTCGCTACAGTCAATCCCTGTGCTGCCGCAGCTGCTATGACATCAGGGCTTCGTCCTCCGGACCTGCGGCTTTCACTATGAGCGGGGGGATCGACTGTTTACTTTGTTCCCCGAGCTGGGCAACTTGTTTCCCCCTTTCTAATTTTTTCTGGGCCTCCTCCAAGGCTTTCTTCTCCTGCTTCTCCGCCTCCTCCTGCTTCCTCCGGAACGTGAGTGCTTGCACACGAAGTTCACGTTCATAGTCGTCAGGGAGATTCTTCGCGGCTTGGGACGGTGTGTTCAAAAATGTCTTAGCCCACTTCTTTTGCTCATCAGAATATACTGGCTTGGGCTCGCCCTCTATTTTCTTCTTGCAGCTCGCCTTCCATTTCTCTAAATCAGCAGCCGCGCCCGCCTCGACTTCCTCGGCACTACATTCCCAAGACCTCTTGGGGAGAGGCTTAAGTGATGGCTCCGGTATCTTTGTGGTTGCAGGTACGTAAGGGTCCGGGTTAATAACCCGGACTTCCTTCTTCGCCGGAGGTGGATTGGGGGGCGGCGTCGATCACCCGCCGGACGAGGGGCGGCGTCGCTTACCCGCCGGAGGTGAATTGGGGGGCGCGTCGGCTTACCCGCCGGAGGTGTAGGTGAGCCACCACCACCACCACCACCACCGGAGGGTGGACTTGTTTGCCTTGGCGCCTCGCCTGGAAACTTGATAAACTTCTTCTTGAATGAAGGCGCTTGACATCTCCAAGTCTTGTCGCCCCTTCAGGTGTAGCAATGTCAATGTCCAGGTCCTCAAACCCTTGGACTATCTCCTCCACCGTGACACGAGCATAGCCATCTGGAATGGGGTTGTTGTGGTGGAGTGCTCCAGGTGGTAAAGCACTGCCGGTGGCTACCTTCATGGACATGTTCCCGATAGGATAATACAGATGACATGCTTTCATCTCCTTTATATCGTCCACGGGGTAGCGAGGAGGCTCCGGTGTAACGACCAGATGCTCCGGTGCAGTAATTTCGATCGTCGGTGCACCAGCCGGTGAGGCCTCCGTGGCCACGCTGCTTCTTCTCTGCTGGCTTCCGAGATCCATTGGATGATCTTCATGCTGCGCCCGAGCTGCATCTCTTTCGGCTACTAGTACACTCACGGTTTTCTTCATCACATCCATTTCCGTTACCAGCTTCGCCACAACATCTGCATCCCGATCCATCTTTCTCTTACGGCTTCTGTAACCGTACGGGTCATCGTTCTGGGGAACCCTACTTTCCACGGAATGTCCCCGGGCATGCCTCGTACACGTCCTCCGTGTTCAGGATTCCCGAGGGCTTTTGTCAGGCGTCGTTCTCTCTGTTGAACTTGATCCTCCCTCTTGAGCATCCCTCATTGCCTCAATAAGCTTTTTGGTGGGTTTAATTATTTTGCCCTGATAAACACACTCCCCTGTCTCCGGGTTCAGCGATCCCCCATGCCCGTACCACCAGCTTTTGGCCCTTGGGTCCCATCCCTCCGTACCTGGACGGATTCCTCGCGCCCTCAGCTCGTTCTCCATCTTCTCCCACCTAGGCTGCCAAAAGCGATACCCTCCTGGCCCCATAATATGATTGTACTCTTTCTTGGCCGCATTCTTCTTATTTTTTTCGACATTTCAAGGAACTGCTCCGATTTCTTTTGCTTCACAAATTCTGGCCAATCATGTTGCAGTTTCTCATATTGTCCTTTGAAATCCGGAGTCTTGCCCTGCTTGACAAAGTCATGGGCTAGATTTTGCTTGTATTTCCGGAATGCGTCGGCCATCTTAGAAAGAGCGAACTGTTTGACTAGCTTGCACCTCTCCTTGTTTTCCTCAATCTTGTTACCCGCCTCATCGTATCTGCGGTATTCCGGAGGTAGAACGAAATGTTCTATAAGCTTCTTGAAGCAATCTTTTTTTGTTCTCTTATCGACGAAAGTGAAACCAAGACGTGCCTTCTTTGGCTCATTCCACTCCTGGACGGTGATCGAGACGTTCTCTCTAACAACGGCTCCGCATTGGCTGATAAACTTGGTGGCGTTCTTGCTGGGCTCCAGCGGCCTGCCGGTTGCTTCGTCGACAACCTCGATGGTGCATGTTTCGTTTGGTTTCATCGTCTTGGTTGCGCCACGCTTTGACGACGTACTCGATTTTTTCGACGATCCGGCCGAGGGCTAAAATAAGAAAGAGAGTCGCGCGCGTTAGTACACACATATTTATTCAAATCGGTTAGTTTGTATATCACCAGAGGCTCAATGTATATATATACCTCGGCGCGGAGGTGGTTGCTACTTCCAATTGAAGATCGTCGTTTATCGACGTTTCTTCGGCATCATCTTGCTGACGGCGCCCTTCATCTTCACCGTCAAGGTTCAGATAAGAAGAGATATCATCTTCTTCTTGTCCGGTCGGCACATATGGAATATCGCCTTTTATGATGCCGAATATATGGTCTTCAACGTCCGGATCATAGTTGTCCAGAATCGGGTCAGCTCTATCGTCCGCCATATGTCAGTCCTGAAAACATGTAGTCAAAACAAATTAATTATAGTGCAGAAGGGGCGGGGCGGTGGCGGTGGCGAAAGGGCGGTGCCAAAAGGAGAGGGCGGCGAGCTGGAAGGGGTACGGGAGAGGGTGTCGCGGAAGAGCGCGAGAGAGGGCGGTAGACGACGGCGTCACGGAGAGGGAGGCGAGGACAACACACACATAACCCGGCCTATAGTGCGTGTGTGTGGCGCGCGCCCCCGGCCTAGTGCGTGTGTGTGGCGCGCGCCTCCGTCTCCCCCTAGATCTGGTACATTTTATTAAGTCAAGATTTTAAGTCAAATTTATTAAGTCAAAAAAAGTCAAAATTTTAAGTCAACATTGTTAAGTTTTAATTTTATTAAGTCAAGATTTTAGTTAATTAAGTAAATTTGTTGTTTGAAGTGTTACTAAGTTCTTCACATATAATACACGTTTAAAATTTTATTAAGTCAAGATTTTAGTTAATTAAGTAATTAAGTAAATTTTGTTGTTTGAAGTGTTACTAAGTTCTTCACATATAATACACGTTTAAAATTTTATTAAGTCAAGATTTTAGTTAATTAAGTAATTAAGTAAATTTTGTTTTTTGAAGTGTTACTAAGTTCTTCACATATAATACACGTTTAAAATTTAATTAAGTTACAATTTTAATTATAAAAACTTAGTTACGATTTAAAAAAAACAAAAAAAAAAAAAAACTTCTCTCAATTCATCTGCCGTGAGCGGCCGGCCCGCGTCTGTAACAATTAAGACGCCGCGGCAAGCCGCGTGTTCGAAACGGCCGGGAGAGGCGGCGCGCGGCGGCGCGAGCGCGGCGCGGTCATCATCGATATCACATGCGCGCGCGCGGCGGCGGCGGCGCGCGCGGCGGCAGCGGCGGCAGAGGAGCTAGCGCGGACGGGAAGGGCACATACGGCGGCGTGTTCGCGACGGACGGCGACGGCGGCGGCGGACAACGGCGGGCGACGGCAGCGACGGCGCGGAGAGAGGATCGATGCGCGCGCAGCCGCGCGGAGAAGAAGAAGAAGCGGCGGCGGTTCGCGCCGCGTATATATAGGACCCCCCTTTAGTCGCGGTTGGGGTGGCCAACCGCGACTAAAGGTGTACCTTTAGTCGCGGTTGGCCACACCAACCGCGACTAAAGTATTTCGCCGGGTTTTCGTTTCCCGCGGAAAAATACCCTTTAGTCGCGGTTGGGGTGGCCAACCGCGACTAAAGGTATTTTCAAATTACTTTTCTTTTTCAGAATGTTAAAAGTACATATAATATATCAATAAATTCAGAAAAATAAAACTAATTCATTTCAAAATCTGAAAAATACAAATAATATATCAAAAAGTAAAGAAAAATAAAACTAGTTCATTTAAAAATCTTAAAAATACATATAATATATCAATAAATTCAGAAAAATAAAACTAATTCAATTCAAAATCTTAAAAATACCAATAATATATCAAAAATTCAGAAAAATAAAGCTAATTCAATTCAAAATCTTAAAAATACATATAATATATCAAAAAATTCAGAAAAATAAAACTAATTCAATTAAAAATCTTAAAAATACAAATAATATATTAAAAAATTCAGTAAAATATAACTAATTCATTTAAAAATCTTAAAAATACAATTAATATATCAATAAATTCAGAAAAAAAAATAATTCATTTAAAAATCTTAAAAATACAAGTAATATATCAAAAAATTCAGAAAAATAAAACTAATTCATTTAAAAATCCCTCTTCCCGCCTCTGTCTTTCACCCCCTCTTCCCGCCTCGTCTTCCCGCCATTTCTTCCTTGTCTTCCGCCTCTTTCTTCCCGCCACTTTCTTCCGCCACTTTCTTCCCCTCTTTCTTCCCGCCACTTTCTTCCCGCCACTTTCTTCCCGCCACTTTCTTCCCGCCTCTTTCTTCCCGCTCCCATTTTTCCCGCCATTTGTCACTACATATAGGTAGCCCGGCTTGGCCAGCATTATCACATCTCTACAATCTCTCATCACTCTCTCATGGCTTCCACCGCACCCTAACCTACCGGCAGGTGGAGGAGCTTTGCGCCTCGAACTACCCTTGCCCTCCGGGCTACCGCGTCCCTGCCGGCTGGAGCCTAAGCGCCGGCGGCGTGCCGGTCCCTCCCGTCCCTCGAGGTCTGCGCGCCGGGCGGCCATCACGAACCACTACTACTCGACCTCACGCCAGAGCAGCGGATGAATCCCCGGCATCCCGATAACCACATACTTGGGACGCCTTCTTCATCAATCGGCGTGAGAGGGCGCTCGCCGGGTATGAGGAGGACGGTCTGCCTCCTGGAAACTTCCACGAGGCCGGCCGTCGGCTATGGTGGTACGGCCGGACTCTGCGAGCGTCATGGACTACATCACGGCCGCGATATCCCCGTGCGCTACCCTCGATTCGAGCCACGAGCGCCGCCCGGCGGCGGCAGACAGCGGCGGCAGAAGCAACTTACGACTACCGGTACAACGGCGGCGGCTATGAAGACTACGAGTATGCATATTATACGCCTAGGCAGGAGTATGACTAAATCACTCCAAATTTCATGTATGCGGAGTATGACTTAGTCACTCCAAATTTCTGTATGCGGGAGTATGACTTAGTCACTCCAAATTTCATGTATCATCGGTGCTATCTCGAGTCAATTGAATCATTCGAAAATGGACACCAAACACATCACGGGTAATATAATTCACATGATTCATTCAACAAAGTTTGGTACAATAATAAATTATTACACATCATTTCTTCCCTTGTGTCCCTGCTTGCTTACGATTGTGCGTATCCATGGAGCATCCTCATCATTTAACTTAATGCTTGGGTCGGTGTTCACTTTGAAGGGCGGAATTTCAGCAAACATATTATAATCTTCTGACATGTCTGTCTTGTCCTCCACTCCCACGATGTTTCTTTTCCCTGAAAGAACAATGTGGCGCTTTGGATCATCGCATGATGTACTGATCGTTTTCTTATCTTTCCGTTTCCTCGGTTTGCTACTCATGTCCTTCACATAGAAAACCTGAGCGACATCTTTCGCTAGGACGAATGGTTCGTCAAGGTAACCAAGATTGTTGAAATCCACCATTGTCATTCCGTATTGCTGGTCCACCTTTACCCCACCTCCTGTTAGCTTGAACCATTTGCACCGGAACAAAGGGACCCTAAAGGAGGGTCCATAGTCAAGTTCCCATATCTCCTCTATGTAACCATAATATGTGACCTTTTGCCCATTCTCGGTTGCTGCATCAAAGCGGACACCACTGTTTTGGTTGGTGCTCTTTTTATCTTGGGCGATCGTGTAAAATGTATTCCCATTTATCTCGTACCCTTGGAAAGTCGTTATAGTCGAAGATGGTGTCTTGGCCAACATGTACAGCTGATCTACAACCTTATTGTCACTCATTAAATGTTTTCTCAACCAACTGCCGAAAGTCTCCATGTGGGCCTTCCTAATCCAGGATTCAGGCTTCCCCGGGTTGTCCGAGCGTAAAATATTCTTGTGTTTCTCAAAGTACGGAGCCACCAAGCTGGGATTGGTCAGAACTGTGTGGTGTGCTTCAGTCAGAGAATGGCCGTCCATACATATCGTTGATTTCCTTCCGATGGTGCCTTTTCCACTTAGTCTCCCCTCGTGCCGCGATTGAGGAAGACCAATCGGCTTAAGGTCAGGAACAAAGTCAACACAAAACTCAATTACCTCCTCATTTCCATAGCCCTTGGCGATGCTTCCTTCTGGCCTAGCACGGTTACGAACATATTTCTTTAATACTCCCATGAACCTCTCGAAGGGGAACATATTGTGTAGAAATACGGACCGAGAATGGAAATCTCATCGACTAGGTGAACCAGGAGGTGCGTCATAATATTGAAGAAGGATGGCGGGAACACCAACTCGAAACTGACAAGACATTGGACCACATCGTTCTGTAACCGTGGTAGAACTTCTGGATTGATTACCTTCGAGAGATTGCATTGAGGAATGCACATAGCTTCACAATGGCTACTCGAACATTTTCCGGCGGAGCCCCCTCAAAGCAATCGGAAGCAATTGCGTCATAATCACGTGGCAGTCGTGAGACTTCAGGTTTTGGAACTTTTTCTCCGCCATGTTTATTATTCCCTTTATATTGGACGAGAATCCTGACGGGACCTTCATACTGCTCAGGCATTCAAAAAAGATGACCTTCTCTTCTTTGGTCAGAGCGTAGCTGGCACGACCTTGAAACCGTTCCGGATGCCGGTCATCGGGGTCTTTCAAACTTTGCTGGTCCTGCCGTGCTTCCTTTGTATCATTTGACTTCCCATACACGCCCAAGAAGCTTAGGATGTTCACGCAAATATTCTTCGTAACGTGCATCACGTCGATTGCAGAGCGGACTTCTAGGACTTTCCAATATTCTAGCTCCCAGAATATAGATTTCTTCTTCCACATGGCTACGTGCCCGTCAGCTCCCTTCGGAACTGATTGTCCGCCAGGACCCTTTCCAAAGATGACTTTCAAATCCTTGACCATATCAAATACCTCAGCACCAGTGTGTTCCGCAGGCTTCGGCCGGTGATCTGCCTTGCCGTTGTAATGCTTGCCTTTCTTTCTTACTGGATGACCTTTCGGAAGAAATCGACGATGCCCAAGGTACACGTTCTTCTTACAATTTGGCAAATGTACACTTTGAGTCTCATGTAAGCAGTGCGTGCATGCATTGTATCCCTTATTTGACAGTCCCGAAAGGTTACTAAGAGCAGGCCAATCGTTGATGGTTACGAAAAGCAACGCTCGTAGGTCAAATTCCTCTTCTTTGTGCTCATCCCACACACGGACACCAGGTCTGCCCCACAGCTGTAAAAGCTCATCAACTAATGGCCTTAGGTACACATCGATGTCGTTGCCGGGTTGCTTCGGACCTTGGATGAGCACTGGCATCATAATGAACTTCCGCTTCATGCACAACCAAGGAGGAAGGTTGTAGATGCATAGAGTCACGGGCCAGGTGCTATGGCTGGAGCTCTGCTCGCCAAAAGGATTCATGCCATCCGTACTTAGACCAAATCTTATGTTCCTTGCGTCAGCTGCAAAATCTTTGAACTCTCTGTCGATCTTTCTCCATTGCGTTCCATCTGCGGGGTGTCTCAACTCCCCGTCCGACTTACGGTCCTCTTTGTGCCATCGCAACAACTTGGCATGCTCTTTGTTCCTGAACAGACGTTTCAACCGTGGTATTATAGGAGCATACCACATCACCTTGGCGGGAACCTTCTTCCTGGGTTTCTGGCCCTCAACATCGTCACCGGGGTCATCGCCTCTGATCTTATAACGCAATGCGGTGCATACGGGCATTCATTCAAATTCTCGTATTCACCGCGGTAGAGGATGCGGTCGTTGATGCATGCATGTATCTTGAGAACCTCTAAACCTAGAGGGCGGACAACCTTCTTTGCTTCGTACGTACTGGCGGGCAACTCGTTATTCTTTGGAAACATATTCTTCAACATTTTCAGCAAGTCTTCAAATGCCGAGTCAGCTACACCTGCCTGTGCCTTCCATTTCAGCAAATCCAGTGTGCAGCCCAGCTTTTTCAGACCATCATCGCATCCGGGGTACAGCGCCTTCTGTGATCCTCTAACATGCGATCCAAATTCTCCCTCTCTTTTCAGTTTCGCAGCGACTCCGTGCATCAGCAATGGTCCGACCAAGATCATCAACGGGATCATCACGTGCCTCTTCTTCACCTTCCCCTTCACCTTCCCCTTCACCTTCAGCATCCTCCATGAAAGTATCACCGAAATGAGCAAGATAGCTTTCATCGATGAAATCATCCCCTTCTTCATCTTCTTCCATTATAACCCCTCTTTCTCCATGCTTGGTCCAACAATTATAGCTTGGCATGAAACCGTGCCGAAGCAGGTGCAGTGAACATCTCTTGAGGAAGAGTAACCCTTCTGATTCTTACATTTAACACATGGACAGATAACAAAACCCCCCTGCTTGTTCGCATTAGCCACTACGAGGAAATCATTCAAACCCGTACTGAACTCGCCGGAGAGTCGGTTACCGTACATCCATTGTCGATTCATCTGCATTATTATAATATAAAATATATAATTAACCATCATGCATTTGTTAAACTAACTAGCTACAAACAATATTAATTAAACAATATAAAATATATAATTAACCACACATGCACATTTTATCAACGACACATCAAAGGTTCAAGTTGCTAACCGCGATCGAGGAGGAAAAAATAAATGAGAAAGCTCAAGTGTGGCTCCAACACTTCATATCATGTTTGTTTCATGCTCTTGGGGCATTTCATCAAACACCTTATGTGCATAAGAGGAACCAAAAGCAAACCTAACACCCACTTGTGAAGCTTGTGAAGAAAATGGCACCAAATGGCTAAGTGTTGGCTGTGGGTGGGTATATATAGGGGCGGCTTTAGCGCGGTTTGAGCAGCCGCGACTAAAAACCTTCCCTTTAGTCGCGGTTGGCTGGCAACAAGCACCACGTCTGCAACGGCTGGCCACCGAGCAGCCTTTAGTCGCGGTTCGCCCCGAACATTAAAGTCGTGTCATGATTCTTTACCGCGACATGGAAATCAGGGGCTGTTTTTCTAGTAGTGTATCAGAAACAGCAACACAATATCCATGGTTTCACACAATTTTAAAAGAAAAAGCATGCACTGAATTGAAAAGAGAAAAGGGAAAAAAAGAGAAAACGAAGGAAAGAGAAGCTGCCGGATGAGGGAGGCGATGGCCGATGGGTGTCGACCGCTGACTCGTCAAGGTGATGTGCTGACACGTGGGACGGAGACCAGATAGGGTGGCGCCCACACATGATTTGCTATCCTGGACGTGGGGGCGCATTCGATTCCCTGTGATGGGATGGATGGATGACGATGATACCGATCATGATTTGGTGCATGCAAGTGTACACGCACGTACGGATGGATCGTCTGTGTATGGCAACTCTGCGCCATTGTGTGGTTCACTGGTTCTTCGAACTTCTTGAGAAAATTTCAGCGTACAGTGTCTCAAATTGCTAAGTTCGCACTTAGCGCAGTAGTACCATTTACAAGCTATAAGTAACTTGTATGCACATCACAGGAGCCCTTTTACAGGCTAGAACATTTGCATACATATCACATGAGCCATCGGTGAAGAGGTGCAATTCAATCAGGAGTTCAGGCACAACAAAACAACCACTGGCTCGGTTTTTTCCAGAGGCCACACAGAGAAGTGAGAAGCATTTGGATTTGCAGCTTGATGGACGCAACGAGAGCTCCGGTAGCGGTAGCACTAGGGCCCAACTCAAGCACCAATTGTAATCATCATCTCACCGGAATAAGGTCGACGACATAATGCCCCATCCCATCCTAGAACAAGATGAGCGTGATATCTTTGTCACGGCAGAGGAGAAGACAAACCCCATTGGTCGAAAACATGTGGAGCGTTTAGAATAGCACAAAACAGGTCGACGCATAGACAATGTCACGATTGTGCTTGCCGGCCGATTGACTAATCTCCTCCAACAACCAATGTTGGCTGCGTGCCTGCTGTAAAGAAGAAGAAAAGGGCTTGCCCCCTCCTTGTGCCCTCCGATTCACCAGCTTGATCTACCCCCGACACCGGCGACATAGTCCCTTATCCAAAATCCCAAGCAAGAGCAAACCTATCCAAACCTTAATCTCTTCTTTTAAAATAAGTGAATTGGGGTTGTCCAGATATGGATATATCTTGATGCTTCTTAAGAGCAACTCCACCACCGCATTTCAAATATGCGCTTCACTGCCGGCTATAGAGCGCGCCGGCAGTTGCTCCCTCCACTTGGGGAGGGCTATCCCGCACCAGCCATCCTAAACCGGCGTCCTCAATAGGATTTATTGACCCAAAAAAATTGAATCTAGCAAATAGAGATAGAAATCCGAATGAAGTTCTGCAAGTAGCAATTACAATGTTGGCCAACATCTGGTCACCAACTCGCCGTCATCATAGTCAGGCTACCAAAAAAGCAATTTGGGCTTCATGACCAAATGGATCAAAAGAACGGTGTGAGCAGCGGGGCCACTTCCATGACATCCATGAAGAATACCGACGACAAGGGGGCGGATCTCCTGCGTACGGTGGTGGTGTAGTACCCGCTCGCAGCTTCGGAGTGTTGATGCGTCCCGCCGAGGCTGAGGCATACCTGCGCCGCTGCTTGGTTCGTCTGACCGGCATGGTGCCGCTTCTTTCGGTGTCCACCGTCACAACGGCATAGTGGCGCCTCTCGGCAGCCCACTCCTCCTCCGTCATGTGCGCCAGCTTCTCCTTCAACGCAACCTGGTGCGGCTTCACGTGCCTCTTCGCATTCGCCTTCTTCTTCAGAGGCATGCCGGAAACGGCGACGACATAGTAGGCGCTCGCTGGATAGGAGGCGGAAGAAATGAAGCAGCGGACAAGAGCTGGATAGGAGAGCGGGAGAAATGAAGCGGATGGTGGGACGGGAAGAGAATTGGGGAGTAGGAGTAGGATTTTCGGGCTAGTGACTGCCAGACGGGACCAAGAGCTTCCATCCGACGTAGCGCGCGAGGGGACGGCGCACCCGTTCGCCACCCCACACGAAGGGACCGCCACGGGATTGCTGACGATTATATTGGGCTCCAAAACTAACCAGGTACTTTTGAGGCGCGCCAGTGTGGCTAAACAAACATCGAGCCCCTAAATCGCTATTGAGGTTGCTATGAGACACGCTGGTGTAGATATTCTAATGCATTTCTCTATGTAAAAATATGTTGGTATCTAAACAAAATTGAGCCACTTATTTCTAAACCCGCGGTTATAATATTTTTTGGTTGCACTCTAGCACCACATGCTAGCTAGTAGTAGATGATAGCTTAGGCTGGTGCCAACGCGGGCGGCAGCGCGGGCGGTACCTCCCGCCGGGAGGCGAGAGCGGGGCTATAGGGAGGCGAGACGGCAGCGGGGGCGATGGATCCACCGCCCGGCGGTAGCGCCCGCTACCGCCCGGCTGCCGCCCGCGCTGGCGCCGAGAGGGGGGCGAGAGCGAGGCGGTGCGCTGGCGGGTCGGGCGAGAGCGGGGCGAGAGGAGGGGTAACGGCTAGCCGTGGCGCGATCTGATTCTTCCACGTCGGCTAGCCGTTGGGGTAGCCGTTGCTGGCTCAAAAAATTCGAAAAAAAAAAGCCAAAAACCCCAAATTTCACCCCCTATAAATACCTCCATATGGTTTCACTCATTCCACACCTCACTTCATCTCCTCCACTCTCCATTTCCACTCCTCTCAACGCCATGTCTTCGTCTAGCAGCGCAGATACTCATCGTCTGTTAGCGAAAGCCGAGGAGCGTGGCTTTCCGGGCATGTTAGGGAGCATCGATTGCATGCATTGGCAGTGGAGGAACTGCCCAGTGGTGCATGCCGGTCAATTCACAAGGGGAGACATCAAACACCCTACCATAATCTTAGAAGCCGTTGCATCGTATGATCGTTGGATCTGGCATGCCTTTTTTGGAGTGGTCGGGTCCAACAACGACATCAATGTACTCAATCAGTCGTCGTTGTTCACTGATGTGCTTAGGGGAGAAGCACCCATAGTGAACTTCACGGTGAATGGACACGAGTACAGCTGGGGTTACTACCTTGCCGACGGCATCTACCCCTCCTGGCCGGTGTTCATGAAAGGTGTTACTCTTCCACAAAGTGAAAAGCATCGACAGTTCACTGCTGCTCAATCAGCTTCGCGCAAAGATGTCGAGTGTGCCTTTGGAGTGATGAAGGCTAGGTTCAGCATTCTAGCAGTTCCGGGACGCTCCTACTCGAGGCGTACTCTTGGGTTGATCATGCGTACATGTGTCATTCTGCACAACATGATCATCGACGATGAGCATGATACAAATTTGGAGGACATCTATGAGACAGTTGATTCCAATGTCGGCTCTGCGATACACAACAATGCACCACCAAGCCTAGCAGCCAGGATTCAGATGGACAACGAAATGAGGGACTCACCGATGTATACACAGCTCCAGCATGATTTGATTGAGCATGTGTGGGCTAATGCCTAGATTATGTAACTTTTTCAAATTTTTATATAAATTTTTTTATAATGTAATCGGTAACAATTTTAGTTGAATAAAATAATTTTCTTGCATTATTTTGAATGTTTTAATCTGAAAAAGAAATGCTGATGTCGAGGAGAGAGAAAAGCTGATGTGGAGGAGAGAGATGTGAGAGCTGGCACAATAGCCCGTGCACTGGCACCGTGGGGTGAGAGTGAGGTGAGAGTAAGGATAAAATCTGGCGTGGCGAGGCTATAACCTGTGATGCATTGGCACCAGCCTTAGACACCAGGTAGCTAGCCTCTAGTTTAGTCTGATTTATCTTACGTGTTAACGTGTGCTAGCTGTCGACCGATGGAGGTTCCTCACCTTTGCTAACGGTGCATCCTGTGTGGTCGCACGCGTCATGGTGCACCGACCTTTCTTCTTTCTCTCGAAGCTCTACTCTAAATATGGACTACAATTATTCCCTGTCGGCCCAACTTGGCAAACACGTCACTGTACAGTGTGTCTGATCCACACACCTGTCACGGCACGGACTCTGCCACAGGCGATCAAGGTCACCAACCGAAGGGTGAGACGCCAAGAGATACGGGAGACGCATCTGCGGGGGAAGCTGGCCCACCTGCCAGCGTCGCCATCGAGCAGGGTCGTTTATTAGCCACGGCTGCGTCCGGTCAAAGGCATCGAATGTATTGCTAAACCAATCCGACTCGTCGAGTCTCTCTCTCCTTCCTCTCCGGAGCTTCGGCTCGTCAGGATTCTCAGACTCTGCGTGACGCGGAGGTGTATCAGATCCTTGCTCGAATCCTAGACAATAATAGTGAGAATCCTGTGTGTGAGCGATCTAGGGTATTACACATGGTATCAGAGCCATAGATCCACCAAAACCACCATCAAAATCCACCAAAATCCCCACCAAAATTCCCCAAAAAAAAATCGAGATCTGAGGAGGTTCGACGGCGGTGTGGGTTGCCTGGACGGAGGAGCGGACGCGGGTGAGCGATCGGGAGCTTCTACCGCCTCGGCTCGCCAGATCCCGATCCATCAACCGAACCAGATCGGGGGCGCATCTAGGCAGCGGCGGCTGACGCTCACCACGACTTCGTCGACGTGGGCGGGGTGCGAGATCGTAGCCATGGAGAAGCTGCAGACGGACATGGTCTCCTTCGGCGCGGCAATGAAGAAGCAAGGGGAGGACACGGCGGCGGCCCTCAAGGCTGTCAACGCCTCGCTTGCGTCATTCGCTGTCAACCAGACAACGATGTGCGAGAACCTCAAGAGCTTCTCCTCCTGGATGCCGACCGTGGAGGGCTCCCTTCATGCTCTGCAACTATCCCTGGCGGACGTGGGCGAGCGTGTGGCTGTGCTCGAATCGGCGCTGTCCTCCGACGACGACGAGACGCCACGGCCCGATGGGCACCGCGAAGATCATCATCCACAGGGTATCGTGACCAGAGCCTCCAAGGCAATGGCACCTGCCCTGGGCAAGGGTACGCGAAAATTCCCAAAAACCCCTGTGAAATTCGACATGACCAATCGATCGGATGCGGGAGCCGATAGTTTCACCCATGAATCTCGTTCATACAATAGGACCAACAGTAGACCCCCCAAAACTGATTTCCCAAAGTTTGATGGTGAGAATCCAAAATGGTGGAAGGGAGTGTGCGAGAAATACTTTGCATTGTATGATGTAGAGCATGATACCTGGGCTAGCTTCGCTTCTATGCATTTTGTAGGTAATGCTGCTTTGTGGCTGCAAACATATGAGGCCGAGCATGATATAGGTAGCTGGGAAGAGTTGTGTGTAGCAATTCATGAGAAATTTGGTAAAAACAAACACCATAGATACTTACAGGCTATAGAAAGGTGTAGACAGAAAGAAACTGTAGCTCTATACTACCAACAATTTGAGGAACTTAGACACAAAATTTTGATTCATAACAAGCATTATGATGAGGCTTTCTTTGTTACTAAATTTGTCAAAGGATTACGCAAAGATATACAGCGTGCTATTCGTTTGCATCATCCTCGAACAGTTGATGCCGCCTTGTCTCTTGCTGAAACGCAGGAAGAACTGTCTGAAGAATCAAGGCCATTGTCACCTCCTTCACGGTACAAAAGCAACTATCAGCCAGCCTATGCAAGAACTGGATTTCCCGGCAAAGGGATCCTCAACCACAAACACGAAGACAAGGACAAGGGGGATAACAAACCACAATGGCAGAACAAGTTTCAACTCCTCAAAGCTCAGAGAAGAGAACGAGGCGAGTGCTTCAAATGTGGTGATAAGTTCCATCCGGGCCACAAATGCAGTAAATCAGTACCTATAAATCTTGTTGAGGAACTGGTCGAGATATTGCAAATGTCGGTGGGTGACAGTGAAGGCGAGGAGTCCGAGGGCAACAGCAGCAGCGAAGAAACATTCATGCACATGTCCTTGGGAGCCATTGGTGGAACTGTGAAAAAGAAAAGTCTGCGTCTCCAAGGCACCATACGAGATAAACAGGTCCTTATTCTCGTCGATTCTGGAAGCTTTGGGAACTTCATCAGCTCAACGGCAGTGGAGCAGTTGGGGCTGCCTACCGTCGACATCGATCCGGTCACAGTAACAGTAGCAAATGGAGCAAGAGAGCAAGTTCGCACGGCAGTGGTTGATGTGCCCTGGGAATGTCAAGGAGCCACTTTCACAACCTCATTTCGTGTGTTCGATCTGCCTTCATATGATATAATTGTTGGCATGGACTGGTTGGACACTCTGGGCCCAATGTGGATGGACTGGAAGAAGAAAGTCTTCCGGATAAAGCAGAATGGCAAGAGAATCACTATAAAAGGAGTACAGGATAAGACTTCTTCTTGTGCCTTCATTTCCCCAGAAGAATTGCAGCAACTAGAGAAGGATATGGCAATTCTACACATTGTGCAACTGTCATCTGCTACTATCGACTCCTCCAAGCAAGACCTTCCAAAAGAAATTGCTCAAGTACTAAGGGAACATGAGTCTTGTTTCGGTACGCCAAAAGGGCTGCCGCCGCACCGGCCGTATGATCACAAGATCAATCTTATGCAAGGCGTGCAACCTGTGAATGTGCGACCATACCGGTATTCACCGCAGCAGAAGGATGAAATAGAAAAACAGATAAAGGAAATGCTGGTGCAGGGCATCATCAAAGAGAGCAAGAGCCCGTTTGCCTCACCAGTCTTACTGGTGAAAAAGAAAGACGGTACATGGCGATTTTGTATCGACTACCGCCAACTGAATGCTGTCACGGTGAAGGACAGGTATCCAATGCCAGTGGTCGAAGAACTCTTGGATGAATTAGCTGGAGCAAAGTTCTTCACCAAACTTGATCTACGCTCCGGCTTCCATCAGATACGCATGGTACCTCATGATGAGAGCAAAACAGCATTTCGAACCCACAATGGCCACTACGAATTCTTAGTGATGCCATTTGGTCTCTCGTGTGCACCAGCCACATTCCAAGCAGCGATGAACACAGTGTTTGCCCATATCATACGCAAATACGTGCTGGTATTTGTGGATGATATTCTGGTATACAGTTCCACTATTCAAGATCACAAGAAACATCTCGACACTGTCCTCCAGCTGTTGGAACAGAACAAGCTCTATGTGAAGCGCAGCAAATGTTCCTTCGCGCAACAATCCCTTGAGTATCTCGGCCACATCATCAGTGCTGATGGTGTCTCTACTGACCCTACCAAGATAGAAGCAGTACAACATTGGCCTCAACCTACTAATCCAACTCAATTAAGGGGCTTCCTTGGTCTCGCGGGATACTACAGAAAGTTCATACGCCACTTTGGGATAATTTCTCGGCCCTTGACAGATCTCTTGAAGAAGAACAAGGCGTTCGTCTGGTCTCCAGTGGTTCATGATGCATTCCTTTCCCTCAAAACGGCCTTGGTCCAGGCTCCTGTGTTGGCTTTACCAGATTTCACAAAAGACTTCGTGCTGGAAGCAGATGCTTGTGCCACTGGTGTAGGTGCTGTACTAATGCAACAGGGTCATCCTCTGGCATTCCTGAGCAAGGCGTTAGGCCCGAGAAACCAAGCATTATCAGTGTATGATAAGGAGTGTCTTGCTATCCTCTTGGCCATCGACAAATGGAGGAGCTACTTGCAGCACAAACAGTTCACTATACACACAGACCAACGCAGCCTGATACACTTGGGGGAGCACAAATTCAGTACTCCCATACAACAAAAAGCCTTTTTCAAGCTCATGGGGTTACAGTACAGGGTGGTGTACAAAAAAGGGGTCGCAAATAGGGCGGCTGATGCGTTGTCTCGACGCCCACACAACACTGAAGTTATGGCCATATCTGCAGTGCAGCCTCGATGGGTCGAATCAGTAATTGAGGGATACCAAAACGACCCCAAAGCGCAGGAATTGCTCACTGAACTGTCCATCACCCAAACAAATGACCAAGGATATTCCTTGCACAAAGGTGTTATTCGCCACAAAGGGCGTGTCTGGCTGGGCACACAACACCAAGCCCACCAGGCGGTCTTGCTCGCTTTTCACCACAGCGCTTTGGGTGGTCATTCGGGTATTCTTCCTACATACCAGAAGATCAAAAAGCTATTCTCGTGGCCTGGAATGAAAGAGTCAGTTACCAAATTTGTACAATCTTGCACAGTGTGTCAACAAGCAAAAAGCGAGCATGTCCGCTATCCAGGAAAGCTACAGCCACTACCAATTCCGAAAGAAGCTTGGCACACAGTGGGAATGGATTTCATTGAAGGGCTGCCAGTCTCAAACAAGTTCGACACTATCCTGGTAGTCGTGGACAAGCTGACCAAGTTTGGACATTTTATCCCTCTGAAACACCCATTCACGGCAACTACTGTCGCACAAGCATTCTTCGACACGGTATACCGGCTGCATGGACTACCCAAGGTAATCATCACCGACAGAGATAAAATATTCGTCAGTCATTTCTGGCAACAGTTGTTTCGCCTGGCAGACACCACCCTCAATATGAGCTCCTCCTATCACCCTCAGACCGATGGTCAGACAGAACGTCTAAACCAGTGCCTCGAAACCTACCTACGCTGTTTGGTACATGCAACTCCGAAGAAGTGGGCTAGCTGGATGACACAGGCTGAGTATTGGTACAACACCACTCCACACTCAGCGTTAGGGCGTTCTCCGTTTGAGGTGCTATACGGCCGCTCTCCCCGCCATTTTGGCATCAGTAACACTACAGACACAGCTGTGGGCGAACTGGATACTTGGCTGCAAGAGAGGCAAACTATGACTGAACTAACCAGACAACATTTGGCTCGCGCTCAACAACGTATGAAGCATCAGGCGGACAAGAATCGCACCGAGCGCGTGTTCCAGGTGGGTGATCAGGTATACCTCAGACTCCAACCTTATGTGCAAACTTCCGTGGCGAACCGTTCCTCCCAGAAACTCGGATTCAAGTACTTTGGTCCTTATTCTGTGTTGCAACGAGTGGGGCAAGTGTCATACAAACTGAAGCTGCCAGACACAGCCAAGATACACCCGGTAATTCACGTATCCCAACTGAAAAAAGCGATCAAAGACACTGATACAGTCAGCACAAAGTTGCCAGTCTCCTTGGTGGATTTCCTCTTGGTGCAACCTCACAGAGTGACCGATGAGAGATTCATCCGCCGCGGAGCCAAAATGGTGCCTCAACTCAAAGTGCATTGGTCAGGAATGCCTTCAAATTGCGACACCTGGGAAAACTTATTTGCCATCGTCGACGTTTTCCCTTCAGCTACAGCTTGGGGACAAGCTGTGTCTTCAGGAGGGGGTATTGTCACGGCACGGACTCTGCCACAGGCGATCAAGGTCACCAACCGAAGGGTGAGACGCCAAGAGATACGGGAGACGCATCTGCGGGGGAAGCTGGCCCACCTGCCAGCGTCGCCATCGAGCAGGGTCGTTTATTAGCCACGGCTGCGTCCGGTCAAAGGCATCGAATGTATTGCTAAACCAATCCGACTCGTCGAGTCTCTCTCTCCTTCCTCTCCGGAGCTTCGGCTCGTCAGGATTCTCAGACTCTGCGTGACGCGGAGGTGTATCAGATCCTTGCTCGAATCCTAGACAATAATAGTGAGAATCCTGTGTGTGAGCGATCTAGGGTATTACAACACCCTTGCATCTCATTGGCTGCAGCTACCGCTAGCTTGCTTCCCAACTTCCTCTCTACGTATGGCCACGAGCCCACGACTCACTCGACTCGAGGGTCTTGCCCAACGTACGCTGTGCGTTGTGACTAATTGTCGCGCGCACTACTCCACACACACCTACTTTATCGTCTGCAACTTTTATGAGAGAGATATAGGTGGAGAGTTCTGACCTAAAAAAAGAGAGCAGTTCATACCCCCCCCCGCCGCGCGTTCACAATTACCTCGGTTCTGAATTTAGATGAAGTTATTTTTTATAAAATTTGATCAGATATTTACGAAAAAATATCAACATCTACAATATAAAACTTACTGTAATGTAATAAAATTGTCTGAAATATTTTTTTTCAAATTATATGCATTTGATATTACGAATGGTGATATTTTTCTATTCTTGATCAAACTTTAACGAAAATTCAATTCAGCTCCCGGGTGCATATGCTCCCAGTACCCAAAAAACCGTATTTTTAATTGTGAAAAATTCCAACAATTTATTTGCATGTACATCTTGACAATCGATCTATGTGTGTTCGTACAGTTTTGAAAAGAAAAAAGATACATTTTGTGCTCGATGTGAAAAGGACAAAACATATCTCACAAAAATCTTATTTTTATCACCAAATTATGTCTGTTTTACACAGCCCAAACGACAAGTCGAGTTTTCATGGACAAACTTTGTGCGCAAATAGTATGTAAAGATGTAAACATGAGTTTTCATCTAGAATTTTTAACATTTCAAAATGTATCAAATATGCACTTCAAAATAAAGGGAGAATTTGCACCCAAGAGCCAAAACATCACTACTCAAACTTTACTAATTTTAACTTCAACTTAACCTAGAAAGCAAGCTAATTGTGGATGGAGGAAGTACTACTCACTAGCACATCCACTTATTCGGGAACTAAGGGTTTATGAATTAGCACGTTATGCATCATTACACACTCTACGTAGTGGTGCTCTTTATTTTGCACACGGTCGGAATTTTCAAGCTAGACCACTCATGATTTAGTCATCCACCACTCATCCATGCATGTCGACTGTTTTGTCCCTTCCACAAAGTTTTCTGCTACATCATCAGCTCGAATAACACTGGACTAGTCACGGTGTCGCCACATCCGCATAACAGGGACATGATGACATACTACCTATTATGCAGCTGGATCCATTGATCTTATCTATAATTGCATGGCACATACCTTTTTTTCATAAAGGCATATATTAATATCGATAGATACCAACATCTAGCCTCTGCTACAACGCAGTACCCTACTAGTAGTACGGATGCACACAACAACAAAAAAACTAAGAAAAAGAAGCCCCCCTTCGGTAATTCAGCCCTAGCAACAACAGTACAACCACCACCAAGACAGCACCTGAAATCCAGGCTCTTCATAAGTGACGCCTCAAAGAAGGGAACACTGCACAAGCATCGTTGTCGTCCGATCAAAAGATCTTAGGTTTTCACCCTAGAGATAGTCTCCGCTCTCAAAACAATATCTTCAACAAGACTATTGCCAGGCACAATCAATTAAGGCCAGACCTTAGATTTTCACCCTGAAGATAAAACTTCAGCTGTGCTGCTGCCCCCACTTGCAAACTCCTGTTACGAGACACATAATATCAAGCAAATCCATCAACAACACCACGACTCGATCCTCCGCTGCTAGTCCTCCACTCCGGCCTTCAAGAAATTCTCCGTCTCTGATACACCATGGACCATAATGTCATCTGTTGGCAACACAGAACAGAGCTCGCGTCGCGTCACTCCCTCCAGAATCAAACGGTCGGAATAAAAACATGGGTGCGCACGACCGAATACCTCCCAAACCAGCAAACTCCAGGCACGAGCACTGTTACATTTGCTACATTTGCCAGCGGAGCCTTCCGGAACTCAACATTAGGCCAAATCCAGACGGACATGCATAAGGAACATCTTCGTCTTGGCGCGAGAGGAACCATAGGACCACCCCCTTTATTCGCAAGACTCGCAGGCCCCCACGCCGTCAGCCACCGACCAGCGGGACGACATCCGAGGAAAGGGCAGCACCGAGGATAGCTGGAGAACGCCAGCGAGAAAAATTCCACCGACAGATCACACATCGCCCTCCCTGGTTGGGTCTCATGCATGGGCCCATATCGAAGCCTAAGATGGCCCAGATCAAGACCCGATCCGCCCCAGACGCACGCCGAGCGATGACGTCCCTCCGGCGGCGCGCCACCATCTTCCAATGGCCGTTCCGCTGATGGATCTCAGGCCACGGCCGACCTGACCGCGCCGCCCATGCCCTCCGCCGGTGACCCACGTCCTCCCGAGAAGCGCCGCAGGAAAGCACCTCCCCAGCCCTCCATTGATTCGACGGGACGGGCGCCGCGGGCGGCGGCGGCAGCAGCGGCTAGGAGAACTGACTGTGGTGGCTGGTTTTAGGGTTACGGGAGGGAGCCTCCGGAGTCGCTTGGGAGGAGAGCGACCCGAGAGGGTGCCGGGCTCATGCTGGTTATGAGTGCACGGCTCATGCACGACGAAAGCATGGTACATACCTGCTTTCGACCTATGATTTGTTCGTTGCCTGTTATGAGTGGAAGTGGACTGGCAGCATTTTGAGCTTTGCTCTCATCCACATCACTTACCTCACGTTAGTTGACATTCGTTGGTGCGGGGAGAACATGGAATTGCTTCCGACTCACTTCATAGATTTCCCTTTGATTTTTGCGAGAAAGCTGTAGCTTTTGCCACCCTCTTTTCTTTTTACTCCCTGGAAAGGGAAGAATAGAGCTGTATAATTAACTCCACTGCTTTTGCCAGTTCCATTCGTGCGATATCATTAGCTGAATGTGGGCCAATAGTGATGGTCACTAAAGATTATTTTTGACTTTAGTACAGCTAACCCAACCGACTGTTAGTGGCCAGGTGTCAACCATCAAGGATGTAAGATTTGGTTAGTAAAGTCAAAAACATCAATAAGAAGACATAAATATGATGCAAATGTGAGGGCTGCTGTTTGAAATTTACCGGGTGTAGTTTTACTGGCAAAGCCACCGTTAATGTAGTATTTGGATAGTTGCACGTATAACGAACCCCGCTTGCACTCATTCGTGAAACAAGCGGCTAAAGCAACCGCTAGCCACCTCAAGCCTCTCTTTCGCTCCCCCTCCCCTCGTCCCAACTGATAGAAGCATGTTTTCCAGACATGGGCGGTGTAGTGATCTTCCGTCTTGGTGGCACGTGGCTTTAGGTGTTAGAGGAGTCCCGCGCTGGATCCATGGTGGTGGGGTGGTGGTGTCACGTACTATGTCATGCCGGTATACGAAACTTCCCGCCCATGTCAGTTTTGAATCGAGCTTGGGGCATTCACAATGTTTTCCTAGCATAGATGACTGGATCATGCGGATGATACAGTCATACCTTACGGTGCTCTGTACTTTTCCAGGAAGATTTTTCCTCTCCGATTTGTTCAATCGGTTTCTTGATGTCTACTAATAACATTTAGAAAGAATGGTTGCGTGCATCCAAGGATGCAATGTAGAAAACAAAAAAGTCCACGTCATCTTCATGTGTGTACCATTCCTTTCGGGTCAGTGTACCAATCATGCGTTGAGCATTGGTTCCATTTAGGCCAAATTGCTTTGCTTACCCAGTGTCACAGGTCACCAAAAATCAGAATTTGCACTTAAAAAAACTAGTATTTTCAAGACAAATCATCCAATCATTCACGGCCCTGCCTTGCCTACCTTGTACTCTAGCTAGTGCTATTGCACTCCAAGTCTCCATCTAAAGTTTTTCTCTCCATCCATCTCTTCTGAGTCATGTGTTGCCATATTTCTGTGGTCAAAATGCTTAATTATGATCTAATCCGAACCCAAGCCACCCATCCCTATGGACGGGGCAAAACCAAACGAAAGGGCGACCAATATGTGCCGTGCAATGATGAGCCATTTGCTGCCCCGTCCAAGGTTTCATGTGGCACCCCACTGGAAATTTGCCAGATCTTTGGCAATCATGCATGTAGCGGGGCCGCCTAGAACAAATTGCATAGACTAATCGTGGATTAGTGGCTAATTAAAGTTAAAGCCAAATGGTATGACGTAGCAAAAAAACAGTCGCCCGTTTTTTCAACATATCATCACTGGTAGAAAAAAGGCCTTCCGTCCAGCCCCATTAGTCGCGGAAATGCAAAAACCGGGACCAATGGAGCCTTTAGTCGCGGCTCGGTTGCCCAACGCGACCAAGGCCAGCGCTCGGTGGCGGGTGGAGGAGGGAGCTTTAGTCGCGGTTGCCAACCGCAAATGTCCTCGAGGCCAAAGTTGATCGCGGTGGAAAGCGCGTCCTCTATATATACCAGCCAGCCCACACTTAGCCATTTGGTGCCCTTCTCTCACAAACTTCACAAGGGGTGTAGGTTTGCTTTTGGCTCTTCTTATGCACACAAGGTGTTTGATGAAATGTCCCAAGAGCATGAAACAAACATGATATGAAGTGTCGGAGCCACACTTGATCGAGCTTCCTCATTTATTTTTTCCTCCTCGATCGCGGTTAGCAACAACACTTGAACCTTTCATATATATATATGTGTCATTGATAAAATATGCATATGTGTGTAGTTCATTGTTTAATTTCTATTTAATTAGTTTAACAAATGCATATGCGATGGTTAATTATATATTTTGTATTATAATAATGCAGATGAATCGGCAATGGATGTACGCTAGCCGACTCTCCGGCGAATTCACTACGGGTTTGCAAGATTTCCTCGTAGTGGCTAATGCGAACAAGCGGGGGTTTTGTTATCTGTCCATGTGTTAACTGTAAGAATCGGAAGGGTTACTCTTCCTCAAGGGAAGTTCACGTGCACCTGATTCGGCATGGTTTCATGCCAAGCTATAATTGTTGGACCAAGCATGGAGAAAGAGGGGTTATAATGGAAGAAGATGAAGAAGGAGATGACATCGATGAGAGCTATCTTGATCATTTCGGTGATACTTTCATGGATGATGCTGAAGGTGAGGAAGGTGAAGGGGAAGGTGATCAAGAAGAGGCACGTGATGAGCCCGCTGATGATCTTGGTCGGACCATTGCTGATGCACGAAGAAACTGAAAAGGAAAGGGAGAATTTGGATCGCATGTTAGAGGATCACAAAAAGTCGTACCCAGGATGCGATAATGGTCTGAAAAAGCTGGGCTGCACACTGGATTTGCTGAGATGGAAGGCACGGGAAGGTGTAGCTGACTCGGGATTTGAAAACTTGCTGAAAATGTTGAAGAATATGTTTCCAAAGAATAACGAGTTGCCCTCCAGTACGTATGAAGCAAAGAAGGTTGTCTGCCCTCTAGGTTTAGAGGTTCGAAGATACATGCATGCATCAACGACTGCATCCTCTACCGCGGTGCATACGAGAATTTGAATGAATGCCGGTATGTGCATTGCGTTATAAGATCGAGGCGATGACCCGGTGACGATGTCGAGGGCGAAAACCCGGGAAGAAGGTTCCCGCCAAGGTGATGTGGTATGCTCCTATAATACCACGGTTGAAACGTCTGTTCAGGAACAAAGAGCATGCCAAGTTGTTGAGATGGCACAAAGAGGACCGTAAGTCGGACGGGGAGTTGAGACACCCCGCAGATGGAACGCAATGGAGAAAGATCGACAGAGAGTTTAAAGATTTTGCAGTGACGCAAGGAACATAAGATTTGGTCTAAGTACAGATGGCATGAATCCTTTCGGCGAGCAGAGCTCCAGCCATAGCACCTGGCCCGTGACTCTATGCATCTACAACCTTCCTCCTTGGTTGTGCATGAAGCGGAAGTTCATTATGATGCCGGTGCTCATCCAAGGTCCGAAGCAACCCGGCAACGACATCGATGTGTACCTAAGGCCATTAGTTGATGAACTTTTACAGGTGGGGCAGACCTGGTGTCCGTGTGGGATGATCACAAAGAAGAGGAATTTGACCTACGAGCGTTGCTTTTCGTAACCATCAACGATTGTCCTGCTCTTAGTAACCTTTCGGGACAGTCAAATAAGGGATACAATGCATGCACGCACTGCTTACATGAGACCGAAAGTGTACATTTGCCAAATTGTAAGAAGAACGTGTACATGGGGCATCGTCGATTTCTTCCCAAAAATCATAACGTAAGAAAGCGCGGCAAGCATTACAACGGCAAGGCAGATCACCGGCCGAAGCCTGCGGAACGCACTGGTGCCGAGGTATTTGATATGGTAAAGGATTTGAAAGTCATCTTTGGAAAGGGTCCTGGCGGACAATCAGTTCCGAAGGGAGCTGACGGGCACGTAGCCATGTGGAAGAAGAAATCTATATTCTGGGAGCTAGAATATTGGAAAGTCCTAGAAGTCCGCTCTGCAATCGACGTGATGCACGTTACGAAGAATATTTGCGTGAACATCCTAAGCTTCTTGGGCGTGTATGGGAAGTCAAATGATACAAAGGAAGCACGGCAGGACCAGCAAAGTTTGAAAGACCCTGATGACCGGCATCCGGAACGGTTTCAAGGTCGTGCCAGCTACGCTCGACCAAAGAAGAGAAGGTCATCTTTTTTGAATGCCTGAGCAGTATTAAGGTCCCGTCTGGATTCTCGTCCAATATAAAGGGAATAATAAACATGGCGGAGAAAAAGTTCCAAAACCTGAAGTCTCACGACTGCCACGTGATTATGACGCAATTGCTTCCGATTGCTTTGAGGGGGCTCCTGCCGGAAAATGTTCGAGTAGCCATTGTGAAGCTATGTGCATTCCTCAATGCAATCTCTCGGAAGGTAATCAATCCAGAAGTTCTACCACGGTTACAGAACGATGTGGTCCAATGTCTTGTCGGTTTCGAGTTGGTGTTCCCGCCATCCTTCTTCGATATTATGACGCACCTCCTGGTTCACCTAGTCGAAGAGATTTCCATTCTCGGTCCTGTATTTCTACACAATATGTTCCCCTTCGAGAGGTTCATGGGAGTATTAAAGAAATATGTTCGTAACCGTGCTAGGCCAGAAGGAAGCATCGCCAAGGGCTATGGAAATGAGGAGGTAATTGAGTTTTGTGTTGACTTTGTTCCTGACCTTAAGCCGATTGGTCTTCCTCGATCGCGGCACGAGGGGAGACTAAGTGGAAAAGGCACAATCGGAAGGAAATCAACGATATGTATGGACGGCCATTCTCTGACTGAAGCACACCACACACTGACCAATTCCAGCTTGGTGGCTCCGTACTTTGAGAAACACAAGAATATTTTACGCTCAGACAACCCGGGGAAGCCTGAATCCTGGATTAGGAAGGCCCACATGGAGACTTTCGGCGGTTGGTTGAGAAAACATTTCATGAGTGACAATGAGGTTGTAGATCAGCTGTACATGTTGGCCAAGACACCATCTTCGACTATAACGACTTTCCAAGGGTACGAGATAAATGGGAATACATTTTACACGATCGCCCAAGATAAAAAGAGCACCAACCAAAACAGTGGTGTCCGCTTTGATGCAGCAACCGAGAATGGGCAAAAGGTCACATATTATGGTTACATAGAGGAGATATGGGAACTTGACTATGGACCCTCCTTCAAGGTCCCTTTGTTCCGGTGCAAATGGTTCAAGCTAACAGGAGGTGGGGTAAAGGTGGACCAGCAATACGGAATGACAATGGTGGATTTCAACAATCTTGGTTACCTTGACGAACCATTCGTCCTAGCGAAAGATGTCGCTCAGGTTTTCTATGTCAAGGACATGAGTAGCAAACCGAGGAAACGGAAAGATAAGAAAACGATCAGTACATCATGCGATGATCCAAAGCGCCACATTGTTCTTTCAGGGAAAAGAAACATCGTGGGAGTGGAGGACAAGACAGACATGTCAGAAGATTATAATATGTTTGGTGAAATTCCGCCCTTCAAAGTGAACACCGATCCAAGCATTAAGTTAAATGATGAGGATGCTCCATGGATACGGCCCAATCGTAAGCAAGCAGGGACACAAGGGAAGAAATGATGTGTAATAATTTATTGTACCAAACTTTGTTGAATGGATCATGTGAATTATATTGCCCGTGATGTGTTTGGTGTCCATTTTCGAATGATTCGATTGATTCGAGAGATAGCACTGATGATACATGAAATTTGGAGTGATTTAGTCATACTCCTGCCTAGGCGTATAATATGCATACTCGTAGTCTTCATAGTCGCCGCCGTTAGTCGTCGCCTTCTAAGTTACGCCGTCGTCGTCGTCTGTCGTCGCTGTCGTCGGGCGGCGCTCGTGGCTCGAACGAGGGTAGCGCGGCGGGGATATCGCCGGTGATGTAGTCCATGACGCTCTGCAGAGTCCGGCCGTACCACCATAGCCGACGGCCGGCCTCGTGGAAGTTCCCGGAGGCGGACCGTCCTCCTCATGCGAGCGCCTCTCACGCCGATTGATGAAGAAGGCGTCCCAAGTATCTTGGTTATCGGGATGCCAGCCGAAAAACAGAGCGGCCGGGAAGAGGCGAAGAAAAGGCGGGAGAACTGGTGGGAAGATTTTTATTTTTCTGAATTTTTTGATATATTACTTGTATTTTAAGATTTTTAAATGAATTTGTTTTATTTTTCTGATTTTTTTATATATTATTTGTATTTTTAAGATTTTTTAATGAATTAGTTTTATTTTTCTGAATTTTTTAATATATTATTTGTATTTTTAAGATTTTTAATGAATTAGTTTTATTTTTCTGAATTTTTTGATATATTATTTGTATTTTTAAGATTTTTAAATGAATTTGTTTTATTTTTCTGATTTTTTTGATATATAATTTGTATTTTTAAGATTTTGAATTGAATTAGTTTTATTTTTGAATTTTTTGATATATTATATGTATTTTTCACAATTAGAAATGAATTATTTTTATTTTTCACATTTAGAAAATAAAAGAATTTTGAAAAAGGCCTTTAGTCGCGGTTGGCCTGGCCAGCGACTAAATCATTTCGCGGGAACCAAAAAAGGAGCGAAAAAAGGCCTTTGGTCGCGGTTGGCAGCCGACTAAAGTACCGCGGTAGCCAGCGACCAAAGGTCATTGCTATATAAGCAAATCGCGCCCGTGGCGGTTCACTCCACTTCTTCTTCCTCGAACCGTCAGGCGCCGCTCCTCAGACGAATCGACGCCCCTCCACGATCGACGCCCGCTGCCGCCGCCACGCCGCCGTCGCCCTCGCTCGTGCGTCGCCGTCGTCCGCCGCCGCGCCTCTCGATCCCCTTCCCGATCCGCGCGCCGCCGCCCGCGCGCCGCCGCTGCTCGCCGGGCTCGCGGCGCGCCGCTGCTCTCGGTGCCCCGCTGCGCCCGCCGCCACACGCGCCGCCGCGCGCGCTGTGAGAACACATGCAGTCGTCACACGTACGCCGCCGCCGCCGCCGAGGAAGAACATGCAGAGAGGGCCGGGAGAGAGAAAACAGGGGCGCCGGCCTTTTTTTGTTTTTTTACTTTGTAACTAAGTTGTTTTAATTAAAAACTAGTAAAAATGCCAACTTTATTGAATTGCAACTACAAAATTATGTGAAGAACTAAAAATTTGAACTTCACAAAAACTTTAATTAACTTAACAAAAAAATTGAACAAGAAATAACTTAACAAAATTTAACAAAATAACTTAACAAAAGTTTGTCAAAAAATATAATACGCGCGGGTTTTTTTGTTTTTGTATGAAAAATATAATACTTTGGAATGTTAACTGAAAAATTGACTTAATAAAAAATCCCTCTCTTTTTTTACTTAACAAAAAATTAACTTAACTAAAATTTTGACTTAATAAAATTAAAACTTAACATATTATTATGACTTAATAAAATTTTGACTTAATATGACTTAAATTTTGACTTAATTATATGACTTAAAATTTTGACTTAATAAAATTAAAACTTAACATATTATTATGACTTAATAAAATTAACTTAACTAAAATTTTGACTTAATATGACTTAAATTTTACAAGAACTCAAAATAACTTAACATATTATTTGTATTTTTTCACTTTTAAAAGAACTCTAGACTTGACTTAGAAATTTTGTCTTAAATTTTTTGACTTAATGAAAATTTGACTTAACCACCGCGCGTATACAGAGGGGGCCGACAGCGCTCGTCCCCCTCCGTATACGCGCGGTGTTTTTTTGGGATCGAGAGGGGGCGGCGAGGGTTATGTGTCGTCGGCACCACTACCGCCCTTTCGCCATCGCTTCGTCACCGCCACCGGTCTAATACACGCGTCCCCCCTCTCGCCTCCCTCGTCGCCCTCTCTCTTTATATGTAGATGTGATAATAATGCTGGCATATACAGAATTACTTAGTTTTTACTACATGTTTTCAGGACGACATATGGCGGACGATAGAGCTGACCCGATTATGGAGAACTATGATCCAGAAATTGAAGAACAGCTATTTGGCATCATAAAAGGCGATATTCCTTATGTGCCGAGCGAACAAGATGAAGAGGATATTTCTTCTTATCTGAATCTTGACGGTCAAGATCAAGGCCGTCAGCAAGATGATGGGAAGAAACGTCGATCAACGACGATCTTCAATTGCAAGTAGCAACTAGCTCCGGCGAGGTATATATATATACATTTTTCCTCTGGTGATACAAACTTACTGATTTGAATAAATATGTGTGTACTAACACGCGCGACTCTCTTTCTTATTTTAGCCCTCGGCCGGATCGTCGAAAAAATCGAGTACGTCGTCGTCAAAGCGTGGCGCAACCAAGACGCTCAAACCAGGAGAAACATATACCATCGAGGTTGTCGACAGTGCAACCGGCAGGCCGCTGGAGCCCAAGTACGCCACCAAGTTTATCAACCAATGCGGAGCCGTTGTTAGAGACAACATCTCGATCACCCTCCAGGAGTGGAATGAGCCAAAGAAGGCACGTCTTGGTTTCACTTTTGTTGACAAGAGAACTAAAAAGGATTGCTTTCAAAAGCTTATGGAGCATTTCATCCTACCTCCGGAATACCACAAATTCGATGAGGCGGGTAACAAGATTCAGGAAAACAAGGAGAGAAGGAGGCTACTCAAACACTTCGCTCTTGGTAAGATGGCCGATACATTCCGGAAATTCAAGCAGAATCTAGCCCGTGACTATGTCAACCAGAACAAGACTCCGGAATTCAAAGGACAGTATGAGAGACTTGAACATGATTGGCCAGAATTTGTGAAGCAGAAGAAATCGGAGCATTTCATTGAAATATCGAAAAAAATAAGGAAAATGCGGCTAAGAAGGAGTACAATCATGTTATGGGGCCAGGAGGGTATCGCTTTTGGGAGCCTAAGTGGGAGAAGATGGAGAACGAGCTGAGGAGGCGAGGAATCCGTCCAGGTACGGAGGGATGGGACCGAAGGGCCAAAAGCTGGTGGTACGGGCATGGGGGAACGCTAGACCCGGAGACAGGGGCGTGTGTTTACGGGAACAAAATGTTTAAACCCACCCAAGCCCTTATTGACGCAATGAGGGATGCTCAAGAGGGAAGATCAAGTTCAACGGAGAACGACGCGCGACAAGAGCCCTCGGGAATCCTGAACACGGAGGACGTGTACGAGGCATGCCCGGGAACATTACGTGGAAAGAAGGGTTCTCCCAGGACGATGACCCGTACGGTTACGGAAGCCGTAAGAAAGTCGGATCGGGATGACGATGTTGTGGCGCGGTTGGCATCGGATCTCGATGAGATGAAGAAAACCCTGTCTATACTAGTACAGGAGAGATCGGCAGCTGGGACGCATGAAGATCATCCAGGGGATCTCGGAAGCCACAGCGGAGAAGCGTGGCTTCCACGGAGGTCCAGCCGGCTACGATGCACCGGAGATCCAAATTACTGCACGGAGCCTCCTCGCTACCCCGTGGACGATGTAAAGGAGATGAAACAATGTCATCTGCATTATCCTACTGGGAACATGTCCACGAAGGTAGCCATCGGCAGTGCTTTGCCATGTGAGCCTGGAGCACTCCACCACAACAATCCCATTGCGGATGGCTATGCTCGTGTCACGGTGGAGGAAATAGTCCCAGGGTTTGAGGACCTGGAGATTGACATTGCTACACCCGACTTGGAGGTGTCAAGCGCCAGTTTATTCTCTGGAAAAAGAAGTTTATCAAGTTTCCAGACGAGGCGCCAAGGCGAACAAGTCCACCCTCGGTGGTGGTGGCGGCGGGCGGCGGCGATGGTGGTGGTTCACCTACACCTCCTTCACGTCGGCCCGCCGCCCCAATTCACCTCCGGCGGGTACGACGCGCCCCCAGTCCACCTCGAAGAAGCCGCCGCCGGCAAAGAAGAGGAAGCAGTCCTGGACTATTAACCGGACCCTTATGTACCTAGGACCACAAAGATACCGGGGCCATCACTGAAGCCTCTCACCCCGAGACCTTATGACCTTAGTGTGGAGGAAAATGCAGCGGTCGTGGCTGCTCAGCATGAGAAATGGCAGGCGGACTGCAAGAAGAAAAGAGAGCCCGAGCCCAAGCCAGTATATTCTGACAAGCAAAAGAAGTGGGCTAAGTCATTTTTGACCGAACCGTCCCAAGCCGCGAAGAATCTGCCTGACTACTATTCACATGAACTTCGTAGGCAAGCATTCATCTTGAAGGAGAAGCAAGAGTTGGCGGAGAAGCAGGAGAAGAAAGCCTCTCATAGTGAAAGTAAAAAAGAGGGGAAACAAGTTGCCCAGCTCGGGAAACAGAGTAAACAATCCATCGCCCCTCTCATAGTGAAAGCCGCCGGTCCGGATGACCCCGAAATCATAGCAGCTGCGGCAAGACAGGGATTGACTGTAGCGAGTGCCATAGAACAAGCGGCCAACTTAGGTCTGACTCTTCGTGCAGTGTTAGGCCTTGATGAGGCAACAATGAAGGACGTAGTAATTACATATGTGTCGAATGGGCCTCTCGTCGAGCCTGCGCAGGAAAAGGATCTACCTCCGCAAATGACAGGTCTGCTAAATTGGTACAAGGCTTACATAAAATTAAAAAACGCCAAAGACTATATTTATGCGGAAGTTAGACCTGAGCATCACTTCAAACATTACTATGTACAAATTCATCGGAGTGAATTGTTCCAGCTTTTCAATCTGCGCGAGCTCGACAAATCTATCATCAGTTGCTACGTTCTGTAAGTGATTTATTTCTACCCCATCTCGTTCATTGCCTGCACTATATATATATATATATATATGTCCTAATTAACTATCTTGTTGTGTATGCAGAATGAAGAAGCGGGAATGCATGATAAGGAACATCCATGATGTTGGGTTCATTGACCCACATATCGTTAATTCATATGTGTTACAACATTTTCCCGCCGACATGGAGGCCGACCTGTGGATGTTTTTATCAAGTCAGGAACTCAAAAGTGATATTCTATTTCCTTACCATTTTGGGTGAGTATTTCTGTCTTGAGCACATTCTCTTTTGTTTACTATAATCGATGAGTTAATTATGCATGATTGTGCATGTATCGTGTCCGCAGGTTCCACTGGATTCTGCTAGTAATTCAATTTCACGACTCCACAGTTCTCATCCACGACTCTCTGAATATGAATGCAAAGCTTTGGGCCGACTTGAGAAAAATGATGCAGAAGTAATTATATATTTTCATTCACTTGCGCTCTATATCGATCGGCCTATTTTGTTCATTTCCTAATATCAAGTAACTAATAACTCTCTTGTTCATTTAATTTTCTTTGCCTCGTAGGGTTTGGACACGGTTCGTAGACACAAAGGTCGGTGAATTCAAAAAAGAGCTACAGTGGAAAAGGGTAGTGTCTGCGACCCAAGATATTCAGCCAAAGGGGACCAATCTATGTGGATACTATGTTTGTGAGATGATCCGGAGATACACCTCTGAGCGGATTTCGTGTCCGAACAACATTAGCAGGAATAACCTTCGGAAGACGCTTAGTCTAGAAGCTCGCTTCCGACCACTTCAAGAGGAACTAGCTGGATGGATCGCGAAGCAAGTCATCGATCCTAGTGGAGAACACTATGTAGAGGATGTAGAACTTCATATGCAGTAAATCATATGTATGGAAACTAGTTCAAATTGTATATGGTCATCGATATTGAATATATATTGTCAATTCCTCTTGAATTCTTTTTGGTTCTAATTTCAAATTTGTTTGAAATTGTACGTTCATATGCATGTATATGTAGTACCGTAGAATATGTGAAACTCCTTCAAAATTAAAATAAAACAGAAAAGAAAATAAAACAATACAAACTAAAAAGAAACCAGGTTTAGGGGGGCTAAAACCCTAAACCTGCGGCGTTTAGTCGCGGTTGGCGGAGGACCGCGACTAAAGGTCCTCCGCCCCGAAGGAGCTGGCGGCCACGTGGAGGCGCCTTTAGTCGCGGTTCGTAAGGAACCGACTAAAGGGGGTGGGCTTTAGTCGCGCTTGCTTGGTCGCGGTTGCGCAACCGCGACCAATGGCAGTTGCGAACCGCGACCGAAGCCCTTTTTTCCACCAGTGCATCTGTCAAGTTTCAACAATAATATGAACCACGATGTAAACGAGGACCTTGTTGTGAAGTGTATAAGTAGATTGCCTAGCCCTTTCCATCATTTCGGACTTTTGGTTCAAGTGGCTAGTGCATGAATTTTAACATGGTATCAGAGCCCCAGGTCTCGAGTTCAAATCCTGGCTTTCACATGGTTTTCGCAATTAAGCCTAAAAATTGTTGTTGCCCCCCTCTTTAGCCACCGCTGATGCCCTGTTTCGGTGTGCTCTTCTTCTTTCACGTGTTGACTTTCTCTTCTCCCGTCACACGCGAGTGGGGTGTTGTGAAGTGTATTAGTAGATTGCCTAGCCCTTTTGAGCATGCGCGCCGGGACAAGAAAACTGAGCGAGGGTGCCCTCCTCAGCAAGGACACCACGAAGGTGCTGGGAGATGTACTCACCAGCAGAATCAGCACGGAACACGCGAATGGGGGAGGAATACTGAGTGCGGACCATGGCCGCAAAACGCTGATAAATAGAGAGCACCTCACTGCGAGAGTGCATGAAAAACACCCAGGTGTACCGTGAAAAATCATCAATGAATAAGATATAGTATCGATGGCCCCCTTTCGAAGCGAAGGGAGCCGGACCCCAAACATCTAAATGGACTAAATCGAACGGTCGCTGAGAGATAGACACACTAGTAGGATAAGGAAGCTGAATCTGTTTGCCTAACCTACAGCCATGACAGTGTAACGACCCATCTCCAGAGACAGACCCCAGAAGGCCACGATGAACCAAAGACGACAGGCGAGAGTCACAAAGGTGACCAAGACGATGATGCCACTGCTGAAAAGAGCCGGTGACAGAGGCAACAACCGGAGGAGCGAGATGGAGTGGCGGCGGAAGGAACACGAAGCCATCTAACTCCCAAAGCCCCGGAGACTTACGGCTACGAGGGCCAGCTCCAACAGGGGGTGTGCGACGATCCTGAACCGCACAAGACTCGGCGTCAAGAATGACGCGACAACCGATCGGTGAGTGGCTAGCAGAGAAAGGTTCATCGAAGGCGAGGAACATGAGAAACATCGAGGGAGAGAAGGAGGGAGTAGAAAGGATGCCTCTACTAGAAACAGGAATAGAGGTACCATCAGCCGTGACAACACGGACAGGAGAAATAAGAGACCGAAGAGCGGACGAATAGAAGACTCGGAGGTCATATGAAAGGAAGCTCCGAATCCAGATACCACGGGGACGTACCGAGTGGCGGTGGTCGCGCGGTGCCGGAAGAGCGATCACAGAACCAGCGCCCCGCGAGGAAGAGTCGGTAGCGAGCGACCACAAAGACCCCGAGAATGTCCTGATCGAGAGAGTGCAAGCTGCGAAGATCCTGAAGAGCCAGCTGCGACGATCCTGGAGCTGCGCGTAAGCGGGATCCCGCGTCCAACGGTGGAGGAAGTGTGGCCAACCTTGCCACAGTAGGTGCAATAAGGACGAGGGCGGAGACTCGGACCGCGAGGCAGCTGACGTAAACTGGAATCCCAAACATCAAGCAGGCGGTGAAGCTGCGCTATCTCATGCGCAGAGAGGGCGCGACTGGAGAGGTCGACGTACAATCCGACGAGGAGCTATCAGCCACACGCACAGAGGCCACCAAAGGGGACGGCGGAGAGCAACATGCCGATGAAGACAGATTCGGCAAAGCGTGGTCATAACCACGTGAAGAGGCCGCGAAAGTCGGTGTAGAGCGGCAGGCCGACGCAGACGGAGTCGACGAAGCGCGGCCATAACCGCAGGAAGAGGCCGCAAAAGTCGATGTAGAGCGGCGGGCCGACGTAGACGAAGTCGGCGAAGCGCGGGCAGAGCCGCGTGAAGAGGCCGCAAAAGTCGGTATAGAGCGGTGAGCCGACGTAGACGGAGTCGGTGAAGCGCGGGCAGAGCCGCGGGAAGAGGCCGCAAACGGCGACGAAGAAGGACTAGCCGTCATACACGGAGACAGCGGACAAATACCAAGTACCGAAGGTGGGCCCAAAGAAGGGGCGGGATCAGCGGAAGACATAGCTCGTTTTTTTTTCTCTTTTTTTTAGCCGTAAGTCAACTCACGGCCACACAAGGAAATCGATCTCGGGTCGATCGGAGAGCAGGAGGACGCGACAGCAAGGGAGAAGGGATCGGGCGGCAGAAGGCGGCCGAGCAGGAGAGACAGGCCAACGGAATCGAGCGGGAGCTGATCAGGGCGTCGATCCACGATGAGATCGCGGCCACGCACGGAGAAGCCAGGCAGAGCGGGAGCAGGCAGGCCGGGGCGGCACGAGCGGGCGGACGCGCGCCTGGAGCAGAGAGATCCCGAGGCGGGCCGGGGGAGGCACGAGCGGGCGGACGCGCGCCTGGAGCAGAGAGATCCCGAGCGGAATCGGGCGGGCAAGCGGAATCGGCGAGCTGACGGACGAAGGCGCGCCTGGAGGAGAGAGCGGCGATCGGCGGGAGATGGCAGGGCGGCGGCCGGCGATGAGGAAGAGACGACCGGCGACGAGGAAGAGACGGCCGGCGGCAGGGAAGAGATGGCCGGCGCGGGTGAACAAGCCAAGACGCACGGACTAGAAAAATAGGACCAAAATTTGCTCTGATACCATGTTAGGGAAATATGCTTGTTGTATTATCAGGGGGCCAAAGGCCACAATATATAGTACATGTACAGGTGGAAATATGCAGGAAGCCCCCTAACATATGGGGAAACTACAATATACAGATATATACATCTAACACTTGGACCTCCCCTTCCCCGTCTACAGTGTTTGGAAGGCGATTTATAGATCCAACGGGTGATCCACCTTGCAGGCGCTGAGTCGGGGGATCTCTCGGTCTCCGCCGGCCGCTCCGGCGGCGGGAGGCCGGGGGGAACCCCGTCTCGCGTCTTGTATATATCGTAGGAGAGCTAGGTTTCCCGACCGGCGGCGATGGAGTGGTGTTCTGGCCGGATCGGTGTTTGCGGGTGGTGGCTATCCACTCCGATGGCGGCGCTCCAGTGAGTTTTGTCATCGAGTTGCTGCCCTCATCGCGCTCGCGCCTTTGCGGAGGTGCGGTGGGCATTTTCCCCAAGCTGGCGTCCGGGAGACGGTGGAGCCGGCGTTTTGTTTTTTGGTGGAAGACGATGCTTCGATTCAGATCGATGGCGATGGAATCCTCTGGTGTAGGTCCTGCGGGACTGGTGATTGGCGACTTCCCGTTCGTGTGGGGAAGGCCTCCGTTCCAAGGCGTCATGGGAGGCAGATGCGACAGCGCGCCACCGACAGCGCCGGTGGATCGCCATGGCTATCAGCTTGCAGATGGACGGTTCTGTAATTTTGTGTTCTCTGGGGGTCTATCTGTAATGTTTCCAAATTAATGGCATTTCTTTTACTCGCAATTTTTTTTTCAAGAATATGTGTATGAAAACATTTAGTATGATGTATCCCTGGTAAACTACCACTCAATGATTGGCAGACCATATTATTTTTTCTGCAGTTCCATGGTAGAAGAACATACCTGCATGGACACACTCATCTCTACGAACGCACATACATCATATTCCTATGAAAAACTCTGAGAGACTAAGCTAGCTAGTCTTCAGATTGTCGAAGTCGTCAAAACGTCTCGCTATTGACAAGAACACCATCTCCCACTAAAACAAATAGCCTGTATATAGTCATGTCTCGATAACTCTACCACTTACTAAGAGATGGTTCTCAACATCTGAATGTATTATTGTGAATGTAGAAAATATCGTATGGATTTTCCCGAAATATTACATAACAAGAAAATTTCGTGAAAAGGTTATGAATCACGCTAAACTTCTAATAATCATGTTGTGTACAAAATCGCTATGATATTCAAACACCAGTGGCCGATGGATACAGTTATGCCCACACAACTATACCACCCACTAAGGGACAGTTTAATTCACATGATTTTGAGAACACATGAATATGAATATTGCAAGAACAAAATGTCATGTTTAATTGAATCCTATAAGATTTTTAACTATACGAAATTTCTTCAAGTAGCATTTGACTCACAGGAAAAACAAAGGAACTGTAACACTAGGTTTGAGTGGATGAAATTTTTCTCCAGAACATGGTGAATGTGATCTTACAGGAAAATTTTCTATGCATTCTAAGGATTCCAACCCCTGCGAATCAAACAATGCACATAGAATAAAAATCCTAAGAACAAAAATCCTACAAAATTCGCATGGCATTCGTTTGAATCAAACAAGCCCTAAGAGGTGGTTCTCAGTCTTCTCACATGGCAATATGTTCATGTGACTGTAGAAAAACATCATCTAGATTTTTCTGAAAACATATACCATACGTAAAAAAAGGAAAATTGAATCTTAATTTCCTTCATGTTGGGCACTGACCGAGCAGCTCGAATAAATTTCCCAAAACTGATGGATCAGAAGCCTCCAATATCCTTAGATGACGATATGAGTGAGAGCTCCCAGTGGTACTGTGTTTTCTAAGGATCTGTGACTAGTAGCTCAAATTATTTCTGGTCCGGGCATGCATGAACCGTGACCTCACCACTATATTCTCTTCTGCATCAATCAGAAACGGAATATTTTGCGTTTGTATGTGCCCTCCATATGATTCTTCTCACCATTTGCACACCAATCATGCTAGACTCAAATTCTTTCCAAGTCACGCAAGATCCAACTGCTTGAATATCTGCACGGGCATTTTTCATGTATCTGTTATTGCTGCTTTGTCTTTGTCCATTCTCATGATTGGTTCAGCTGATTTAGCTGCTCAACTAATTTTCCGTTGTTAATTATGTTCATTAGCCATTGTTGTCGGCATCCTAGCTTTTTTTTTTTTTTTTGAACAAGATCGGCATCCTAGCTAGCTTGATCATCAACCACTAAACAATATGTTCAGTATTGCACCCATACCAATCATACATATCTTGTCTTGGTTGTTGGTGCATCAGCTGTGCTGCCTAACTTGTCCCTTTTCTGAAATTAGCAAGCTGAGCACTCATCATTTTCCAACTAATCATTTGTTTGTACCATCTAAATTAACCTACTGATAGCTTTCTATTCATCCATGTTTCTCTATAAAAATGATCATGTGAGAGCATTCCCTAATGCGGCTCTTATCTTGTTCTATCATAGTCACAAGTTGTCCGACGACAATTCACCATTCGGAATTTGTCGAGTAAACAAAAGTCTAGCCACAATTATTTCCAGCAAGATAAAAATTCCATGTGTTGTTGACACAAAGGTGAACTTTGTATCTCGATCACTGAGGAAATCTACTCATGTGTGTGAACTAAATTCTTCCCAACTCATGAAGGATTCCAAGTGATAAGGCATCACGATAGATTTTCCATGTGTCTAAAGTGTGTTCAGATTACCTGCAATGCTGCCGAAAATGCAGCCAAGGGCCATGAGGAATCCTATGCTGATGAATATTTCGGACAGCATGACGCGCATGAAGAAATTCCAATAAATGACGTATGAGAGGAAAAGTGACAATTTAGTACATTCCTGTCAAACAAAATATCAGTTGTGAAAGTCCTGGAAATATTTTCTCGACTTTGCAAGAAGCAAAATATATTCAGCTCATCTTGCAGCAAGTGGGACTCTCTGATTTTACGGCATAATTAAATATGTCCTACATATGAAAAAAAACATACCAATTAATTCTGAAGAACTCTTAGTTTGTTGTTTAGATATTCTTGGTGTCTTGCAGCAAGTAAACAGACAAATGATTGACAATAGCAACCTGAGATCACACCCATATCTTTTGTTCGCTTTCTGTCTGCTTGAGTTGGCCTATCTGAGAAGCTAAGCTAAACTACTCCCCCATTAGTGCAATAACAAATGAATAGGCGCCAATCATTTGGTCATGTAAAGTACTGGTAATAATAAGTTAATGTTCCATATGGCCCTCTGAAAGGGACCAACGGATAACGCTGTCCTGTTAGTTTGGACTTGATTGTTAGGTCAAAGACGGTATTGGCCATTAAACAATGGACTCAAAAGCAACAATGCATAAGCCAGGGACTAGATCTCACCGCGTATTTTAGTCATTGTTAGTGAGTCATCCACAGGTCAAATGTCAAGTGCTTATCACTATTAGCAGCCTTCGGCTGCATGCTTTTTGGAAAAGGCTAGTGTTTGACTAGTTCTTGTGAGGTGTAGATCATTAGGTGAAGAAACAATGTTCTCAATCACTGGTTAGCATGAACAGGGCCAGATGATTGCGTAATGTGAGAAGAGAGAAACAAAAAGGTTGTGAGCTAAAATAAGTGATCCGGTTCAGAGATAATTTTCTCAAATACATGGATATGCATATGCGGTCACTGCAAGGGAATGTCTAAGAATTAATGATGAAGATATTGATCGAGACCAAGAAGAAGTTAAGATGATATCACAAGACTCTACCTGCTTCCACAAGCAGCCAAGATCCTTAGCAAATAAAACGTGGAGCTAGCCAAGGTCTGAACGTTTCATGCTCTGAAAAATCAGAGTGCACAGGGCATAAAATATTTGTTTGTTCAGATACCAAGTTGAAGTTGACCTGTTGCCTTCTGCGTGTCAACCAAGCTAGAATTCCCCCGTGTTCTCGTCAGCTAGGTAGGCCATAAATATCTCGGAAACTATAATGGTGTCTAGAGAAGATTGATCAGAGTCAGCAACCACCAATCATGCATGGATGCCAATCATTTCGTTCCAATGTTAATCCAATCTATTCAGAGTTTCAGACCGAGAAATATGCCTCTGAACAACTGGACATCATCCCTTAAGGCTGAAGAATAATTTGGCTGCAGAATTGCACCTGTTGTGCCATAACAAATGAGTCTTATTGTTTCTCAGACCAGTCCCATAAGATAAGGAAGAAGTGATCTAATTCTTAGAATACAACCATCAAGTACAAGCTGAATGCCCACAACCGCAGGCGCGTCTGTCACTCATAATACTATACACACGCTGTGCCAAAAAAAAAAAGACTAGACATACAGAAAGAATTGAAAGAGATGTTCTAGAAAAAAATAATGAAGAGAAGAACAAAATCATGGATGCCAATCATTTTGTTCTTATGTTAGTCCAACCCATTCCCACCGAGAAATAAGCCTCTGAACAGACATCCCTGAAGAACAATTCTGAAGTACAGTTACACCTCTTGATGCATGACAATGAGTCTTATTATTTCTTCAGACCAGTCCCATAAACTAAGTGACAGCTTATCTAATCGTTAGAATGCAACCATCACGCATAAAACTACACACGCCCTGCCAAAAAAAAAAGAGACCAGACATACAGAAAGAATTGAAGAGCTGTTCTAGAATAAAAATGCAGAGAAGAGCAAAACTTTTGGAGAAGGTAAGAGACACATCAAATCCATCATTCCATAATGGCACACGCAGCAACCGGCTGGATTAAAGCAGAAAGGGCGGCGCTATCATGACGCATCGGAAGGTATAGAGATAACGATCTTCACGCAACGGGGCTATACGACATGACCTAATCGAAAAGAGATCTGCAAATTAAGAAGTACGCAGCACGCACGCACTTGGGAGGGAGACGGATCGATGGATGTCAAAGGCGGCCGGAGTTGCGTGCGTCGTCGAACGGCGATTCGACCGCGGCGGAGTTGAAAATTCCGGCCTCGCGAATCGGATAAGGGAGGCGATGATCGTCGAGAAGAGCGGGCTGATGTAGATGCATGCGTTGCATGGCATGGCGAGGTGATTATCAACCACCGCGTAGCAGTTTTCACGAATGATTATCTTGCAGTGCAGGATGACGCTTGTGCGGTGCTTTTGGCTAAGATGTGTCGGCCGGAGAGAGGAGGAGGACGAGACAGGGGTGTGATCATATGAATAAGAAACCATTCGGCGGCGTCAGTGTTGCCGTGCTGGATGATGGATTGACCAACTGCAACTGGGAGGATGGTGAATGCTGTGTGTGCACCGGCGTAAACACTGTTGTTAGTGGCTGTGATGGCAGTGAGTGTGTCCCCATCCGCCGGCCCTGAGGTTGGGGAGTCTCTGTTCGTGCGTCCATGATTGGGTGCGGCGGCCTGATTGCCCGGCGGCTGTGCGCGTCTTGTCCGCCATGACGCGCGCGGGGAAGTTTGGTTCGGCCGACGCTGACGCAAACCGCAGAGAATTTGTGACCACACGGCCCGGATCCACCCGCGAAAGAACTCGCGTGCATTGAAAGCCCAAAAAATCCTATTCTCTCAGGTTGTTTCGCCCGATTGGGCTGGAGTGACAGACAGGCCCAAACAACCCACAAGGTCAAGTGAAACTACAGAACATGCCCATCAAACGGAGCTCTTTGAGCTCAAAAAAGAAAATCTAACGAAGCTCTTCACATTTTCCCCATTTTTTCCCAACCACACATTGTACTTGCTGGGCAGAGCGGGGTATATAAACGGGTCAAAATATTTTTCGATGAGCAGTATGGAACTAAAAAATAATAGTAGGTCTAAAATAGTTCGCAACATTTAAAGGTCGAAAAGAACTGGAGAGTACAAGCAACAAGTCGGCCTACACGGAGAACGGAAAATAAACTATATGGAACAAAATCACACTAACTCGGAGAAAAAATTTATAACGCAGAGGAACAAATGGATGCTACACGTGGAACCAAACAGTAGAAAAGGGAACAAAAATATAGGATTCATGGAACAAACTCATGAGTGCAATGGGACAAAAGCTAACTAAATGAACTAGACTGAAGGTGGAACAACACTGTAGCGTTTGAGGAAAAAGTATCGCCTTGATGTCTACTCACGCTTCTTTTCCTGTAGACAGTGTTGGGCCTCCAAGAGCAGAGGTTTGTAGAACAGCAGCAAGTTTTCCCTTAAGTGGATCACCCAAGATTTATCGAACTCAGGGAGGAAGAGGTCAAAGATAGTCCTCTCAAGCAACCCTGCAATCACGATACAAGAAGTCTCTTGTGTCCCCAACACACCTAATACACTTGTCAGATGTACAGGTGCACTAGTTCGGCGAAGAGATAGTGAAATACAAGCAGTATGAATGTATATGAATGGTAATAGTAATCTGAATAAAATATGGCAGCGAGTAAACATGCAACAGAACAGTAAATAAACAGAGATTCGATGTTTGGAAACAAGGCCTAGGGATCATACTTTCACTAGTGGACACTCTCAACATTGATCGCATAATAAATAATAACTTCTCTCATTTGTGCTACATACACTCTTTTGTTGGATGACAAACACCATTCATTGTGTAGGGCTACAAGAGCTCCCTCAAGCCGGAGTTAACAAGCGCCACAACATTCAGCATTCATATTTAAGTAACCTTAGAGCATAATAGATCTTTGCAAAATAGACCGAGTACTAACATAGCATACACACTGTCACCATTACACTATGAAGGGGAATAGATCACATCAATACTATCATAGCGATAATCAACTCCATAACCTACAAGAGATTATGATCATAATCTACGACAAGAACCACACGATGCACACACTGTCACCATTACACCATGCAGGAGGAATAGACTACTTTAATAACATCACATGAGTAGCACATAGACTAGTAGCGATACAAAGCTCATCATATGGATCTCAATCATGTAAGGCAGCTCATAAGATCATTGTATTGAAGTACATAGGAGAGAGATTAACCACATAGCTACCGGTACAGCCCTTAGCCTCGAAGGAGAACTACTCCCTCCTCATGGGAGACAGCAACGGTGATGAAGATGGCGGTGGTGTCGATGGAGAAGCCTTCCGGGCACTTCCGTCCGGCGGCATGCCGGAACGAGACTCTGTCCCCGATCTTGGCTTCGCGATGGCGGTGGCTCTGGAAGGTTTCTCGTACCGTGGCTTATTCGTATCGAAGATTTAGGTCAGGGGATTTATATAGGCGAAAGGGCAACCTCGGAGGGGGCCTGGTGGAGCCAGACCATAGGGGGGCGCGCCCACCCCCTGGCCGCGCCACCAGGTGGTGTGGGGCCCCCTGGCTCCCCTCTGGTCCCTTTTCGATGTTCTGGAAGCTCCCATGAAAAATAAGATGTTGGGCGTTGATTTCGTCCGATTCGAGAATATTTCCTTACTAGGATTTCAAACCAAAAACAGAAAAGGAACGGCACTTCGGCATCTCGTCAATAGGTTAGTTCCGGAAAATGCATCAAAACGATATAAAGTGTGAACAAAACATGTAGGTATTGTCATAAAACAAGCATGGAACATCGAAATTATAGATACGTTGGAGACGTATCAGCATCCCCAAGCTTAGTTCCTACTCGCCCTCGAGTAGGTAAACGATAACACAAATAATTTATGAGGTGACATGCTGCCATCATAATCTTGATCAACATTATTGTAACGCATATGAGATGGATGGAGTGATTCAAAGCAATGGATTGCTAACAAAGAGATAATGACTAAACAAATGAATCATATAGCAAAACTTTTCATGAATAGTACTTTCAAGACAAGTATCAACAAGACTTGCATAAGAGCTAACTCATAAGCAATAAATTCTTAGTAGAATGCATTGAAGCAACACAAAGGATGATTAAGTTTCAGCGGTTGCTTTCAACTTATAACATGTATATCTCATGGATATTTGTCAACATCGAGTAATATAACAAGTGCAATAAGTAAACATGTAAGAATCAATGCACACAGTTAACACAAGTGTTTGCTTCTAAGATAGAAAGAAGTGGGTAAACTGACTCAACATAAAGTAAAAGAATGGCCCTTCGAGAGGAAGCATGGATTACTATTTTTGTGCTATAGCTTTTGTTTTGAAAACATAGAAACAATTTTGTCAACGGTAGTAATAATTCATATGTGCTATGCATAATACTTCCTACAAGTTGCAAGTCTCATGCATAGAGTACTAATAGTGCTCGCACCTTGTCCTAATCAGCTCGGATAACACGGATTATCATTGCATGACATATGTTTCAACCAAGTGTCACAAAGGGGTACCTCTATGCCCCTGTACAAAGGTCTAAGGAGAAAGCACGCATTGGATTTCTCGCTTTTGATTATTCTCAACTTAGACATCCATACCGGGACAACATAGACAACAGATAATGGACTCCTCTTTTAATGCTTAAGCATTCAACATAATATTCTCATAAGAGATTGAGGTTGTATGTCCAAACTGAAACTTCCACCATGATACATGGCTTTAGTTAGCGGCCCAATGTTCTTCTCTAGCATATGCATACTCAAACCATTTGATCATGAAATCGCACTTACTTCAGACAAGACGAACATGCATAGCATATCACATGATATCCAACAAAGGTAAAAAGTTGATGGCGTCCCCAGAAACATGGTTACCGCTCAACAAGCAACTTATAAGAACTAACACACATAACTACATATTCATCACCACAATATATAGTTTTTAAGCTATTTGTCCCATGAGCTATATATTGCAAAGATAAAGGAATTAAATTTTAAAGGTAGCACTCAAGTAATTTACTTTGGAATGGCAGAAAATACCACATAGTAGGTAGATATGGTGGACACAAATGGCATAGATTTTGGCTCAAGGTTTTGGATGCACGAGAAGTATTTCCTCTCAGTACAAGGCTTTGGCTAGCAAGGTTGTTTGAAGCAAACACAAGTATGAACCGGTACAGCAAAACTTACATAAGAACATATTGCAAGCATTATAAGACTCTACATGTCTTCCTTGTTGCTCAAACACTTTACCAGAAAATATCTAGACTTAGAGAGACCAATCATGCAAACCAAATTTTAACAAGCTCTACGTAGTTCTCCACTACTAGATTTAACTACATGATGCAAGAGCTTAAACATGATCTATGAGAGCTCAAAACAATTGCCAAGTATCAAGTTATTCAAGACCATATGAAGCATTTTCTGATTCCAACCAAATAGCAACAAGTGAAGCGATCAACTTTCGCCCTTGAACATTAAAAGTACAACTAAGAACACAAGTGTTCCATATGAAAAAGCGGAGCGTGTCTCTCTCCCACACATGAGCAGGAATTTATTCAGAGAATGAAAATAACAAAACGAAAATAAAGGCACACAGATGCTCCAAGTAAAGTACATAATATGTGACGGAATAAAAATATAGTTTCAATAGAAGAAACCTGATAAGTTGATGAAGAAGGGGATGCCTTGGGCATCCCCAAGCTTAGACGCTTGAGTCTTCTTGAAATACGTAGGGGTGAACCACGGGGCATCCCCAAGCTTAGGCTTTTCACTCTTCTTGATCATATATCATCCTCCTCTCTTGACCCTTGAAAACTTCACACCAAACTTCAAGCAAACTCATTAGAGGGTTAGTGCATAATAAAAATCCACATGTTCAGAGGTGACACAATCATTCTTAACACTTCTGGACATTGCACAAAGCTTCTGAAAGTTAATGGAACAAAGAAACTCATTCAACATAGCAAAAGCGGCAATGCGAAATAAAAGGCAGAATCTGTCAAAACAGAACAGTCCGTAAAGAAGAATTTTGCAGGGGCACTTAACTTGCTCAGATGGAAAAACTCAAAACTAATGAAAGTTGAGTACATATCTGAGGATCACGCACGTAAATTTGCAGATTTTTTTGATTTTTTTACAGAGACTTCTGCGCGAATTCGTGACAGACAGCAATTCTGTTTCTGCGCTGCAATCCAAATCTAGCATCAACTTTACCATAGAGACTTTACTTGGCACAAAAACATGACAAGGAGAGGTTGCTACAGTAGTAAACAACTTCCAAGACTCAAATATAAAACAAAAGTGCTGTAGTAAAATAAACACATGGGTTATCTCCCAAGAAGTTCTTTCTTTATAGCCATTAAGATGGGCTCAGCAATTTTAATGATACTCTCGCGAGAAATAAGATTTGAAGCAAAAGAGAACATCAAGGAGCAAATTCAAAACACATTTAAGCCTAACCCACTTCCTATGAAAAGGAATCTTGTACACAAATAAATTCTTGAAGAACAAAGTGGCAAGCATAGAAAAGCAACACAAGCGCAATTTCAAGATTCTCAACATAAAGAGGGGAAACTTAATATTATTAAGATGCATATAACCATGTTTCCCTCTCTCATAATAACTTTCAGTAGCATCATGAACAAACTCAACAATATAAGTATCACATAAAGCATTCTTGTCATGAGCCACATGCATAAAATTATTACTCTCCACATAAGCATAATCAATTTTATTAGTTGTAGTGGGAGCAAATTCAACAAAGTAGCTATCATTATTATTCTCATCAAGTGTAGGAGGCATAGTATAATCATAATAAAATTTACTCTCCATAGTAGGCGGCACCAAAATACCACTATCATTGTAATCATCATAAATAGGAGGCAAAGTATCATCAAAGAAAATTTTCTCCTCAATGCTTGGGGGACTAAAAATATCATGCTCATCAAAACCAGCTTCCCCAAGCTTAGAATTTTCCATATCATTAGCAACAATGGTGTTCAAAGCGTTCATACTAATATCATTGCTACTAGCATGCAAATAAGATTCTATAGGTTTTTTAATTTTCGCAGCAAACAATCCATGTCTTAACTCAGGAAATAGAATAAGAAGCTCATTGTTACTTTCCATTATGCCTAACTAGTGTAAACAAGAAACCAAAAGATGCAATTGCAGGATCTAAAGGAAATACCTTCGAGCACCCAGAAAATAGCTTGATGTCTACTCACGCTTCTTTTCCTGTAGACAGTGTTGGGCCTCCAAGAGCAGAGGTTTGTAGAATAGCAGCAAGTTTTCCCTTAAGTGGATCACCCAAGGTTTATCGAACTCAGGGAGGAAGAGGTCAAAGATAGTCCTCTCAAGCAACCCTGCAATCATGATACAAGAAGTCTCTTGCGTCCCCAACACACCTAATACACTTGTCAGATGTATAGATGCACTAGTTCGGCGAAGAGATAGTGAAATACAAGCAGTATGAATGTATATGAATGGTAATAGTAATCTGAATAAAATATGGCAGCGAGTAAACATGCAACAGAAAATAAACAGAGATTCGATGTTTGGAAACAAGGCCTAGGGATCATACTTTCACTAGTGGACACTCTCAACATTGATCGCATAATAAATAATAACTTCTCTCATTTGTGCTACATACACTCTTTTGTTGGATGACAAACACCATTCATTGTGTAGGGCTACAAGAGCTCCCTCAAGCCGGAGTTAACAAGCGCCACAACATTCAGCATTCATATTTAAGTAACCTTAGAGCATAATAGATCTTTGCAAAATAGACCGAGTACTAACATAGCATTGTCACCATTACACTATGAAGGGGGAATAGATCACATCAATACTATCATAGCGATAACCAACTCCATAACCTACAAGAGATTATGATCATAATCTACGACAAGAACCACACGATGCACACACTGTCACCATTACACCATGCAGGAGGAATAGACTACTTTAATAACATCACATGAGTAGCACATAGACTAGTAGCGATACAAAGCTCATCATATGGATCTCAATCATGTAAGGTAGCTCAGATCATTGTATTGAAGTACATAGGAGAGAGATTAACCACATAGCTACCCTTAGCCTCGAAGGAGAACTACTCCTCCTCATGGAAGACAGCAGCGGTGATGAGATGGCGGTGGTGTCGATGGAGAAGCCTTCCGGGGCACTTCCCCGTCCCGGCGGCGTGCCGGAACAGAGACTCATGTCCCCCAGATCTTGGCTTCGCGATGGCGGCGGCTCTGGAAGGTTTCTCGTACCGTGGCTTATTCGTATCGAAGATTTAGGTTAGAGGCTTTATATAGGCGAAAGGGCAACCTCGGAGGGGGCCTGGTGGAGCCAGACCATAGGGGGGCGCGCCCACCCCCCCCCCCTGGCCGCGCCGCCAGGTGGTGTGGGGCCCCAATGGCTCCCCTCTGGTCCCTTTTCGATGTTCTGGAAGCTCCCGGGAAAAATAAGATGTTGGGCGTTGATTTCGTCTGATTCCGAGAATATTTCCTTACTAGGATTTCTGAAACCAAAAAAACAGGAACTAGCACTTCGGCATCTCGTCAATAGGTTAGTTCCGGAAAATGCATCAAAACGATATAAAGTGTGAACAAAACATGTAGGTATTGTCATAAAACAAGCATGGAACATCAGAAATTATAGATACGTTGGAGACGTATCACGCCTCCTCTAGGAACATAAATTTAGGCTCAATGGAAAAAATCACATTAAAGTTGAAGCAAGAATTATTGCATGAAGGAACAAATCGAAGTTACACGTGAAATAGACCAGTAAAAATAGGGAACAAAAATATCAAGATTGTGGAACAAAAAATATGCATGCCAAAGGAACAAAAGGTTGTGAAAATTTATAGCATGAAGAAACAAAGTGAATCCACACCTGAAACAAAACAATAAAAATGGGAAGCAAAGATATCACAACCGTGGCACAAGAACACAAAAACCACGACGATGCAAAACCAGAAAAAAAACAAAGAAATCCACTCTTAAAAGAACCAGACTTAGAAAAAACCAAGAAACACTAGCGTAAAACTCACTAGCGACCCATGAAAACAGACCAAATCCTATATGTCGCCCTTTGCGGTATAGAGCGGGGGTGTCGCGTCCCCCTCCAGCATTTTTTACATCGCCCAACTCCATCGCCCACGGCTGGATTCCTTTTTTTCCTTTTCTTTTGAAAATTCCTGAGTAAAAAATGTTCATATTTAAAAATTGTATAGACTTAAAAATATCTAGATTCTGAAGATGTTCAAATTTTGAAGAAGTTCAAATCAGAAAAAAGTTCATTTTAAAAATCTAAAAAAAAATAGTTTGGATTTAGAATTTGTTCAAATTTGAAAAATTGTTCATATTTTGACAAATATGTGAATGGTTTCTACATCCGACAACCATAAAGAATATTGGGAAACCAGACTGAAAGTGTATGTAGTCCTCATGTGTGGTTTTGATAATTAGTCATAATCCCTATGGATTAATGTGTTCTTTGAGTTGTGCTTGTAGGTTTTGTCTATAGATAATGCATGACCATATGTTGGATTCAACTTTGAAAGAAGAATAAAGTGAAGAAGATAAAGTGTTGACCATGGTGTTATTTGAGGAGTGGTTCAAAGATTGGTCATGAGAACAGGTTATCCTATAGCAAGTGTGTCTTGAAGAACAAGATTGACTGAGTTCTCATGTGTATCTTCAAGACATCAACATGATGAAGAAAGAAGAAATGAAGTGCGGGTTCAAGGTGAGTCATCTGGAAGATATCATATGCTTATAGCTGGCCATCCATATGGTGATCATAGATAATGAACATATGGCCAAGGACAAGCTCTAACATAGTGGATTATGGGGCAACAATCCACAAGACTTCATCAAGCAAGCACAATCAAGAAATGTTTTTCATCTTGACGGGGTCAAGATCGTCATCATCTAGCTCAAGTGTATAATATGCAAGGCAAAGGTTTATTCTAGGTAGGATTTCTTTCTTACCGGTCTCGTGGTGTTAGTTGGGAGACCGGTTTATAGGATAGTTGTCGTACAATCAAGAGGGCTCTCGATTGAGTAATTTTATCGTATCTTTCTGGGAGAGCTCAAACCTTTGCATCCTTAGAACCATATTTCTTGGTTATTATTTGGATCTTATCCATGTGGTGATTGAGCTTGTGTTTATTTCCACGATAAGCTCTGGTTAATCGAAAATGGATTTCGTACGAAAAATGTGTTGGTGTTTCTGATTTTTGATTTTTACATGTTTTTGTTGGAGGAGGTTTTTACCTCTTTTTTTGGGATAGGTCTTGTCATCCTATTTCCAAAAAAAAATTATTTCACCTAAATCGTATTTACCTTAGTCAAGTTATTGTGATTTTTGTATTTGTATTTGCACCTTACTTGGTTTGAAAAAATGGTGGGAGAAATTTGGTCTTGGCTGGTAGTACACCTGCGGTACCGAGCCGTTGTCGGTCGGAGCCCACCCCTCGCCGAGATGCTCTCTATGGATTGCCCACGCAGGTAGTACCAGTCCGAACTGTTGCCCGAGCTCGCTGCCCAATTGTTGCTCAAGGTGTAGTACCAGCCCAAGTTTGTCTAGCCCAACATTTTTGCTCAGGCGGTTTGTGGCCGGTTTTCTTTCTATTTTTCATTTTTCTATCTTTTTCTATTTTTTTCTTTTCTAATTGATTTTTAACATTTTTTAAATTTTTAACATTTTTAAAATAAGAACATATTATATTTCTGAACAAAAAAATAAAAATTTATTTTGAACTTGTTGTGATCAAAAATTGTTTTCAACAAAAAAAATTGAGCAATTTTTTTTAACTATTTGAACATTTTTCAGTTCTGAATAATTTTTTTGCTAGAAATCAAAAGTTTTTCAAAATTTAAGTTTTATCAAATAAAAAAGAAAAACAAATCTGGAGAAGAGGGTTACCTGGGTCGGCCTACCAAGGGAGAGAACGTGGGAGCTCTGCGTGCGTGCGGTTATCCCGCACGCAGTGGAGTTAGGGAGGTGCTATACACCACCCTGGTCCGTGTGGACCAGGTGCTGCACACCGCAAGGTGGGTGTTGGGCCGGCCCTTTTTTCTTTTTCTTTTTATGTTTTTCTCCTTTTCTGCTATTTCTTTTATTTTATTTTTTGCATTTTTTCAAAATTCAAAGTATTAATCTAGAGTTTTTCGAAAAACTATATTTTAAAAAAATTTGATTACAAAAAAAAATTGAACATTTTTTTAATATGAACATATTTTACATTTTCTATAGTTTTGAAAACAATATTTTCCAAAATTATTTATTTTTATATATGAAATTTTTCCCGAACATTTTTTCGAATTTGAACATTTTAAAGCTTGAATATTTTTCGAACATGAATTTTTTTTGAATTCAAACAATTTTCCAATTTGAAATTTTTTGGATTTGACCTTTTTCAAATTTGAACGAAAAGAGAAAAAGAAAACAGAGAAAACAAACAAAAAGAAAGGAAAAAGGAAAAAAGGAAAAAAATAGAAAACGGAAGAAAAAGAAAAAAACAGAATATAGGCCAGGCCCAATACTCGACCAGGGTGTGCGGTGCCTAATACGCCGACCTGCACTAGTAGGAAAAAGCTCATTTGTGGCGCATCTAAAACCATATTCTATGGCGCATGGCTGGTGCACCACAGAATTCTCGCCACAAATATAAGAATTCTGTGGCGCACCTGCCCATGCGCCATAGAAATTCTTAATTCTGTGGCGCACCAGGCAAGGTGCTCCATAGATTTTTTTTTGAATTTTAAAAAAATGGCGGCCAGATCTAGATCTAGATCTGGAGTCGCCGGATTTTTTAAAAAAAAGTTGCTAGAGGTCGCTGGACGTGGGTGGGTGGGGTGGGATGGGAGGTGGAGGAGGAGGAGGCCAGCCAGAGTGGGTTGGTGGAGGAGGAGGAGGCCAGCTGGAGGTGGGTGGAGGAGGAGGCCGGCCGGAGGTGGGTGGAGGAGGAGGAGGCCGGCCGGAAGTGGATGAGGACGAGAAGTGAAGGTCGCCGGAGGAGGAGGCCGGCCGGAAGTGGAGGAGGAGGAGAAGTGAGGATTGCGGAAGGAGGAGGTCGCCGGAGGAGGTCGCCGGGTGGAGGAGAGGAGGAAGGAGAAGTGGAGAAGTGGAGGAGAGGAGGAGAAGTGGAAAGTGAAGTGTAGGAGAGGAGGAGGGCGCTGGGAAATTCAGAATGCCTAGCTTAATTCTGTGGCGCATGGGCAGCTCCGTGCGCCACAGATTTTTTTTTTCAAATTTTCTATTTTTCCTAGAAAAAATCTTGACTTTGTCGTAACTTTTACTCTTTTCGAATATGGCGATTCTAAAAATTGTCCAACCGGGGAAGCCCAGGTGAACTCAGATGTAGAATTTTCTCCCGGTCATTTTGATATATTGTGTGTTATTTTTCGAGTTCGTATGCAACCAAAAATCTATTTTGATGATTTTGCAACGTAATTTTGCAAAAAAAAGTCGAAATTCATGTTTGTTACTCCCTCCGTTCCTTTTTATAATTCCTATAGATTTTGGCATTTATTTCAGAATATAAGGTCGTAGCTTGGTTTTTTTTCAATTACCCCCTCTACCGGTCAGCTCCCACATGACATGCATGAAAAAAATCCATACAAAAGGGGAAACAATTAATTGAGTTTCCTAATACATGACCCCAACGATTTCTTAGATTTAGAAAGCATTGTTTTTCTTTCCTTAATAGTAGAACCTAGCTGCACATATATGGAGAGTCAACCAGAGAGATTTGTGTGATTTGTTATGTTAATTTAGGAATTTGTGGGATTTGTTATGTTAATCTAGGAAGTTATCGATTTCCCTCGTTTTACTCTGATATCAAATCGTTAAGTCAGGGGGTCTTATGTAAATAATACTCTTGCGCTAATTTCCGTGCCAAAAAACTATAGGCACTATAGAATGGAACGGAGGGAGTAATTTCCAGTGATACTAGATGACATAATACATGGGCACCTTGAAAGATTTTATTTTTTAAAATTTCTATCTATTTCTTTATATTTTACAGAGCTAAAAAATGTGATCCTGGGGGAGGGTGGAGTTGCGTGGGGAGAAAAATAAACTTCTGTGGCGCATGGAAATCATGTGCGCCACATAAATGTATATTTTATGTGGCGCACCATCCGACATGCGCCATAGAAAGTCTTATTTCTGTGGTGCACCCAGGCTGGTGCGCCAGAGAATGTCTTAATTCTGTGGCACACGTGGTCCTGTGCGCCACAGAAATAGTGAAACCAATTATTGGGGGTAAGACCCACCTTATTTCTGTGACGCATATGAGTGAGGTGTGCTACAAAAGTACGTTATTTCTGTGGCGCACTAGACAATGTGCGCCACAGAAATAAATTTTGTGGCGCAAGTAAAACCGGTGCGCTATAATAGCATCTCATCTATAAACCTTTTCTACTACTGGTTGGTGTATAGGACTGGCTCTGGGGCTATGTATAGGGCGACCCCTATGAGCTATTTTTCACCTTCTAGCCTTTGGCCTGATCTTTTTTTTTTAAGAATCATCCGGCCTCTTTATTAACTTATTATCATAAGATTTGGAATACAAACTCCCTCGTGAGGATCACCGTACCACACATAACGCCCTACCAGCGACGACACAACTAGCCTAGCTAGGTCACGTGGTTCTTTATTCGAGTCTCGATTTTCGTGAACTACAAAAGCTTCAGTAAAACCTGCCATACCCGCCTTGATTTCATGCAGGACATGACAGTAACGTCCCAGGTTCAGCTCAGATAACGCATTCACCACATTAGAGCAATCACTTGCCATCTTGAACCTGGTCAGGTTGAGATCTTGAGCTAGATGTATGCCCTCCCTTATCGCCATAGCCTCTAGGTCCTCCGGGTCATCCGTACCCTCACAGCAGATCGTCGAGGCGTCCAAAACACATCCGTATCAGAACCGTGCGACAGCTACCACCAAACCTGCTGCCCCGTTCCTTGCAACACCCGCATCAACATTGATTTTAGCCACACTTTGAGGTGGGGCAATCCAGCGTGGATGATCAACACAGGATACCACCTTCATCTTCTCCGTCTTCTTTTGGGCCTCTACTTACTCAAGCTCGGAGATGAAGCTCAGAATAAAATGGTGTGTACTCAGTGGGCTCTGAAAAATATTCTCTTGAATGGCCTTGCGTCTAGCATGCCATATCGCCCACAAGGTCACACACATACGGATGAGTTGTTCATGTGGAAGAGAATCCATCATGGTAAATAGCCAGCTCCTCAAATGTGATTCCTGCACTTGGCACATATGATCAACCATATCCTCATCAGCGAGCGTCCACACACACCGGACCATCATGCAGTCAATAAGAGAGTGCCTCCAAGAATCCTCGGCCCCACACAGGCCACAAGCACTTTTTTGCGAATAGGACACTGGCATTAAAAGAAACATCGAACAGTACAAAGCAGCTTAAGAAAAACAAAAATTACAATGAGGTCCTTGAGAAGGCCTTCATCTTCAACCTCTAGACCGTATCGACGGTGCGCCGCCGATGCCGCTCCTCCCTAACTCAGCCTGACGTTGTTTGTTGCAGACAGAAAGTCACCGAACGGGTCGAAAAGACCACATTCGTCCCGGAGATGAAGAAGTAGAATGAACTGCCGATGAAGCTCCTTGATGATCCAAATATCCCCACAGCCAGATGAAAACCTCAGAGACCACACCACACCCACAAGCTTCTCGACGTCGCCGTTGAGATGGCGTTGAACCCGGGGAAACATTATTGCATGAGATGTCGTCACCACCCCCCCCCCCCCACGCTAACGAGAGTCGCGATCTGCCACACCTCCATGGCCGGAAGGCCATAGAGGCGGCCGCCGACAGGAGGCATAGAAACCCTAATCTTCTTAGGAGCGAGAAGCACTTGATTGAGACATTTGTTGACGTTGAAGAACATCCGTCGTCGGGAGTGAGTGTTGTGCCAAACGCCAGAGAAAAACCTTCAGCTTCGCTGGAACTTGAATATGCCATAGCTTTGTCCAGCTCTGCTGCCATCCCTGGTAATCAGAACTCATAGTTGCCTCCTCTAGCCATGCCTCGCGATGGACTTTGGTACATGAAAGCATCCTATATGCAGATCGTAAAGAAAAGTTTCCTTCTGGCCTGATGGCCACCCACAACTGCACACGCGTATCTGGGCCTTGTCCATGTAAGGCTTTTTTGTCTATGGCGGAGCAGTTGGTACCTATCTCTATCTGGGCTATCCCTGGCCTAGCCCTTGATTTTCATGAACTACAAAAGCTTCAGTAAAACCTGCCATACCCGCCTTGATTTCATGCAGGACATGACAGTAACGTCACAGGTTCAGCTCAGATAACGCATTCACCACATTAGAGCAATCACTTGCCATCTTGAACCTGGTCAGGTTGAGGTCTTGAGCTAGATGTATACCCTCCCTTATCGCCATAGCATCTAGGTCCTCCGGGTCATCCGTACACTCACAACAGATCGCCGAGGCATCCAAAACACACCCGTATCAGAACCGTGCGACAGCTACCACCGAGCCTGCTGCCCCGTTCCTTCCAACTCCCACATCAACATTGATTTAGCCACACTTTGAGGTGGGGCAATCCAGCGTGGATGATCAACACAGGATACCACCTTCATCTTCTCCGTCTTCTTTTGGGCCTCTACTTACTCAAGCTCGGAGATGAAGCTCAGAATAAAATGGTGTGTACTCAGTGGGCTCTGAAAAATATTCTCTTGAATGGCCTTGCGTCTAGCATGCCATATCGCCCACAAGGTCACACACATACGGATGAGCTGGTCATGTGGAAGAGAATCCATCATGGTAAATAGCCAGCTCCTCACATGCGATTCCTTCACTTGGCACATATGATCAACCATATCCTCATCAGCGAGCGTCCACACACACCGGACCATCATGCAGTCAATAAGAGAGTGTTGGGATTCGTAGCATAGAAAACAAAAAATTCCTACCACAAGAACGAATAACAAGCCAAGATCTAATCTAGTAGATGGTAGCAACAAGGTGAAGATCAACATACCCTCTAAGATCGCTAAGCGTTAACGAGATAAATCTCGTGGTGGATGTAGACGATCACTTTCCGCTTTCAAAAGCGCATAGAAGATCTTGACGGTGCCACAATCGGGCAGCACCTCCGCACTCGGTCACACGTATGGTGTTGATGACGACGTCCTTCTCCCTGTTCCAGCGGGCAGCGGATGTAGTAGATCCTCCTCGGAATCCCGCCAGCACAACGGCGTGGTGACGGTGGTGGTGGAGATCTCCGGCAGGGCTTCGCAAGCGCTGCGGAGAAGAAGGAGGAGGAGGGAGTAGCTATGGTTTGGACGCAGGGTGGTGCTGCGACTTGGGGAGCTAGGGCTGCGACTTGAGGTGCCCTTGGTGACGAGGGATCACCTCGCCAATGCCTACGTATTGTAGACTTGGGTTTCGGGAGAGAACGGCGATGGAGATTCCGGGGACGAGATTAGGCACACGACGTACCCAGCTTCGGGTCCCCTCGGTGGAGGATCCCTACGTGCTGCTAGCAATCCACTATATGAACACAAGTATCTTTATAGGGCGCTGCCATCGGCATAGCTATGTTGTCTATCTCTATGTCTTTATCTTGGCCTCCTTATTTCGGGTGCCCTGGCTAGCTTTATATATGCAACCAGCCTAGGGTTCTAGTCGACTACTTCTTCGGGTTGCCTTGTTGGGCCTTCTCCATATTGGGCCGAGCCAAACTAGGTATACTAATAATGGGTACCCGAAGGGTATACCCATGTCAGTAGCCCCCGAGTGTCTAGGGAAGTCGAAGACTTGCGTAGAGACTCCAAGCATAATCATCTCCGAAGTCGAAGAAATACGAGGCGAGGTCCATGTCGAAGATCATGTGTAGCGTAGATGATGTCTCGAAATTATTTTCTATCGGGTGCGCGGCAGCATGGGAGTAGCCCCCGAGTCTATGGGCAAGTGCTTGCACTTGGGCATAGACTCAAGTTGTACTACTCGATGAAGAACTTAACTATATTTCTGGAGGACTTGATGAAATCCATGGGCTCCCGATGGAAGTAGGCTCCACTCGAATCGTAGAATCGAGTTGAGTCTACAAAGCTTGATTGTCGTAGATGCTATCGAAGTTATTTTTCTATCGGGTGCGGGACCAGCGCTCCCGATGGGAGTAGCCCCGAGGCTACGCCAAGTGTTTGCACTTGGGTGTAGGCTCAACTTGCTTTTAATCGACTCCACAATTTTTCCTCTTTCTTGTATCTTATTGAGAGGGTGAACAATGCTCTTGATAAGAGTAGCCCCCGAGCCTATGAGCAGGTGCTTGCACCTGGGCATAGACTCATGTTGTACTACTCAATAACGAACTTAACCATATTTCTGGGCGCAACCCCTCTTTTTATCGACTCCATGCCGTTGCTATTTATGTTGTTAAGGGATAATGGTAAATGGGGATGGTTCATCTGACGGATCAGGTACCAGTTAACTGCTCTTGTGGCAATCCCGCAAGAACCTACTTCAAGATCACGTCCCTGGACATGATCTCGGGACCTGGCGTAATTCGTCACGTGCCGCTTAAGGACTTACCATGATCCGAATTCCAGTAATGTTATCGGGTCCACAGCGCGTCCGCCGGGATATTTCTTCACATCGTTGATGTGGAAAAAAGTGAGCGCAGTCTTTGGCGATGCCACGCCACACACGGATCCCGGGGTCTTATCTTCGCAGAGTTTTGCGGCATTCAGAGATTATTCGCGACTTTGGCGCTCTGAGAATATTTTGTCAAGTGCCTTGTTCGGCTGATGCAATGACCCATTTTGCGGGTTCTTATATTTTTCTCTCGGGCTTGATGAGACAGAATATATTGGTTATTCTATATTGTCGGGTACATCACCGATGCTCTTGCTCGGAACAATATGACGAGTCAATGAACCCGAAGCTTTGTTCACCTTTTTTTTTTTGGTTCCTCCTTGATGAAAATTTCGTCGAGTTCCTCCTTCAGGAAAATTTCTTCGGGTCCTATTTGAGGACAATTCTTCGGGTCCTCCCTGAGGACAATTCTTCGGGTCCTTGATACGCGTAGATGCACACGTCCGTTGGGAACCCCAAGTGGAAGGTATGATGCGTATAGAAGCAAGTTTCCCTCAGTATGAAACCAAGGTTTAATCGAACCAGTAGGAGCCAAGAAGCACGTTGAAGGTTGATGGTCGCGAAATGTGATGCGGCGCAACACCAGGGATTCCGGCGCCAACTAGGAACCTGCACAACACAACCAAGTACTTTGTCCCAACGAACAGTGAGGTTGTCAATCTCACCGGCTTGCTGTAACAAAGGATTAAACGTATCGAGTGGAAGATGTTTGCAAAGAAAACAGTAAAACAAGTAGATTGTATGCTATGTAAAGAATAGGACCGGGTCCACAGTTCACTAGAGGTGTCTCTCCCATAAGATAAAGCATGTTGGGTGAACAAATTACAGTCGGGCAATTGACAAATAGAGAAAGGCATAACAATGCATATACATGACATGGTAAATATAGTGAGATTTAATCCGGGCATTACGACAAAGAACATAGACCGCCATCCAACTGCATCTATGCCTAAAAAGTCCACCTTCAGGTTATCATCCGAACCCCTCCAGTATTAAGTTGCAAAGCAACGGACAATTGCATTAAGTATGGTGCGTAATGTAATCAATAACTACATCCTTAGACATAGCATCAATGTTTTATCCCTAGTGGCAACAGCACATCCACAACCTTAGAACTTTCTGTCACTGTCCCAGATTCAATGGAGGCATGAACCCACTATCGAGCATAAATACTCCCTCTTGGAGTTAAGAGTAAAAACTTGGCCAGAGCCTCTACTAATAACGGAGAGCATGCAAGATCATAAACAACACATGAACAATAGATTGATAATCACCATAATCATAGTACTCTCTATCCATCGGATCCCGACAAACACAACATATAGAATTACATATAGATGATCTTGATCATGTTAGGCAGCTCACAAGATCTAACAATGAAGCACAACAAGGAGAAGACGACCATCTAGCTACTGCTATGGACCCATGGTCCAGGGGTGAACTACTCACTCATCACTCCGGAGGCGACCATGGCGGTGTAGAGTCCTCCGAGAGATGAATCCCCTCTCCGGCAGGGTGCCGAGGCGATCTCCGAATCCCCGAGATGGGATTCGCGGCGGCGGCGTCTCTGTAAGGTTTTCCGTATCGTGGCTCTCGGTACTGGGGGTTTCGCGACGGAAGCTTTAAGTAGGCGGAGGGTCAACGCGAGGGCCACACGAGGGGCCCAGGGGCTAGGTCGGCGCGGCCAGGGCCTGGGCGCGCCGGCCTGGCCTCCTCGTGGCCCCACTTCGTTAGGTCTTCGGTCTTCGGAAGCTGCAAAAATAGGACCCTGGCGAAAGTTTCGTCCAATTCCGAGAATATTTCTTTACTAGGATTTCTGAAACCAAAAACAGAAACAGCAATGGCTCTTCGGCATCTTGTTAATAGGTTAGTTCCGAAAATGCATAAATATGACATATAATGTGCATAAAACATGTAGGTATCATCAATAAAGTAGCATGGAACATAAGAAATTATCGATACGTTGGAGACGTATCAGCATCCCCAAGCTTAGTTCTGCTCGTCCCGAGCAGGTAAAACGATAACAAAGATAATTTCTGAAGTGACATGCCATCATAATCTTGATCATACTATTTGTAAACATATGTAATGAATGCAGCGATCAAAGCAAAGGTAATGACATGAGTAAACAACTGAATCACATAGCAAAGACTTTTCATGAATAGTACTTCAAGACAAGCATCAATAAGTCTTGCATAAGAGTTAACTCATAAAGCAATAAATCAAAGTAAAGGTGTTGAAGCAACACATAGGAAGATTAAGTTTCAGCGGTTTCTTTCAACTTGTAACATGTATATCTCATGGATATTGTCAACATAAAGTAATATAACAAGTGCAATATGCAAGTATGTAGGAATCAATGCACAGTTCACACAAGTGTTTGCTTCTTAAGGTGGAAGGAGATAGGTAAACTGACTCAACAATAAAAGTAAAAGAATGGTCCTTCGCAGAGGAAAGCATCGATTGCTGTATTTGTGCTAGAGCTTTTATTTTGAAAACATGAAACAATTTTGTCAACGGTAGTAATAAAGCATATGAGTTATGTAAATTATATTTTACAAGTTGCAAGCCTCACGCATAGTATACTAATAGTGTCCGCACCTCGTCCTACTTAACTTGGACTACCGGGTCTTCGCATGCCATGTTTCAACCAAGTGTCACAAAGGGGTACCTCCATGCCGCCTGTACAAAGGTCCAAGGAGAATGCTCGCATTTGGATTTCTCGCTTTTGATTATTCTCAACTTAGACATCCATACCGGGACAACATGGACAACAGATAATGGACTCCTCTTAAATGCATAAGCATGTAGCAAAGTTATTATTCTCATATGAGATTGAGGATATATGTCCAAAACTGAAACTTCCACCATGATTCATGGCTTTAGTTAGCGGCCCAATGTTCTTCTCTAACAATTTTGCATGCTCCAACCACTAAAATGATAGACCTTCAGACAAGACGGACATGCATAGCAACTCACATGATATTCAACAATAGTTGATGGCGTTCCCCAGAAGCATGGTTATCGCACAACAGGCAACTTAATAAAATATAAAGTGCATAAGTACATATTCAATACTACGATAGTTTTTAAGGCTATTTTGTCCCATGAGCTATATATTGCAAAGGTGAATGATGGAATTTTAAAGGTAGCACTCAAGCAATTTACTTTGGAATGGCGGAGAAATACCATGTAGTAGGTAGGTATGGTGGACACAAATGGCATAGTAGTTGGCTCAAGGATTTTGGATGCATGAGAAGTATTCCCTCTCGATACAAGGTTTAGGCTAGCAAGGTTATTTGAAGCAAACTCAAGGATGAACAAGTGCAGCAAAACTCACATAAAAGACATATTGTAAACATTATAAGACTCTACACCGTCTTCCTTGTTGTTCAAAACTCAATACTAGATATTATCTAGACCTTAGAGAAACCAAATATGCAAATCAAATTTTAGCAAGCTCTATGTATTTCTTCATTAGTGGGTGCAAAGCATATGATGCAAGAGCTTAAACATGAGCACAACAATTGCCAAGTATCACATTATCCAAGACATTTTAGAATTACTACATGTAGCATTTTCCAATTCCAACCATGTAACAATTTAACGAAGAAGAAACTTCGCCTTGAACATTATGAGTAAAGCCTAAGGACACATGTGTCCATATGCAACAGCGGAGCGTGTCTCTCTCCCACAAAGTGAATGCTAGGATCCATCTTATTCAAACAAAAACAAAAACAAAAACAAACCGACGCTCCAAGTAAAGAACACCAGATGTGATGAATAAAAATATAGTTTCGGGGAGGAACCTGATGATGTTGTCGATGAAGAAGGGGATGCCTTGGGCATCCCCAAGCTTAGACGCTTGAGTCTTCTTAAAATATGCAGGGGTGAACCACGGGGGCATCCCCAAGCTTAGAGCTTTCACTCCTCTTGATCATAGTATATCATTCTCCTCTCTTGACCCTTGAAAACTTCCTTCACACCAAACTTCAAGCAAACTCATTAGAGGGTTAGTGCACAATTAATAATTCACTCATTCAGAGGTGACACAATCATTATTTTCACTTCTGGACATTGCATAATGCTACTGGACATTAATGGATCAAAGAAATAAATCCAACATAGCAAAAGAGGCAATGCGAAATAAAAGGCAGAGTCTGTCAAAAACAGAACAGTTCGTAAAGACGAATTTATAAATGGCACCAGACTTGCTCAAATGGAAAAACTCAAAACTAATGAAAGTTGCGTACATATCTGAGGATCACGCTCGTAAATTGGCAGATTTTTTCGAATTTTCTACAGAGAATTATGCCCAGATTCGTGACAGACAGCAATGCTGTTTCTGCGCAGCGATCCCAAATATAACATCAACTTTGACATAGAAACTTTACTTGGCACAAAAACATGATAAGGAGAGGTTGCTACAGTAGTAAACAACTTCCAAGACTCAACAAAACAAAAAATTGCTGTAGGTAAAAACATGGGTTGTCTCCCATAAGCGCTTTTCTTTAACGCCTTTCAGCTAGGCGCGAAAGTGCAAATCAAGTATTATCGAGAGATGGTGTGTCAACCTTACCTTGGGCTTCATCTTTACCTTTCTTAATGTTTTTCTTTCCTTTTGGTTTAGGAAATATATGATTCCCCCTGGTATAGAGGTGAATTTCAGAGTGCCTTCTCCCACATCAATGACTGCTCCCAATAATTTCAGCAAGGATCTTCCGAATATGATTTTTCCTGTTTCAATAATAAGATAATCAATGGATATTGTTCTTTCACGAATGGTTGTATGCACACCTGCAGCTATTCCCTTAGGAATTATGATAGAGTTATCAATAAGAGCTATTTCTTCTCCCCCTTTATCGACTCCCCAAAGTTTCAAAGATTTATAAATGTTTTCAGGCATAAGGCAAAATTCATACATAATATCACAATAGGCATGAAGAGTTCGATCACCGATGACAATTTTAACAGAAGGGTCCCATGATGAAGGTTTAGGATTCTCTAAGACTTGTTCAAGACGATTACGAACACAGTGATAATTATCATTTAAGCGAGATGTACTTATCTCGAGATTGTTCAATCTATTATGAATGCTAATAAGGGCTGAATCAAAGTTATTAGCTGAATCATGTGATGCAACCAATTTCTTTATGGCATTAAAAGCTTGATCCCCATTACAATGAAGGAAATCTCCTCCTACTAAAGTGTCCAAAGCATATCTATAGCGAACCATAAGACCAAAATAAAAATTACTAAGGAGCAAACTTAGAGTCATTTGAGGTTCAGTTTTACGATAAGAAGTAAAAATTCTAGACCAAGCATCCTTAAAACTCTCCTCATCCCCTTGCTTGAAAGTGAAAACTAAGTCTTCAGGTGAAGAAGTAACAGGTTCAGAGCTAGACATGGTAATAAAAGTAACTAAATTTTTTGTATTTTAAATATAGAGTGCAGGACAATAAAGCAAACTAGATAGAGTAAATGCAAGTAACTAATTTTTTTGTGTTTTTGATATAGAGAGCAAGACAGTAAATAAAGTAAAACTAGCAACTAATTTTTTTGTGTTTTGATTTAGTGCAGCAAACAAAGTAGTAAATAAAATAAAGCAAGACAAAAACAAAGTAAAGAGATTGAGAAGTGGAGACTCCCTGCAGCGTGTCTTGATCTCCCGGCAACGGCGCAGAAATTTAGCTTGATACGCGTAGATGCACACGTCCGTTGGGAACCCCAAGTGGAAGGTATGATGCGTATAGAAGCAAGTTTCCCTCGGTATGAAACCAAGGTTTAATCGAACCAGTAGGAGCCAAGAAGCACGTTGAAGGTTGATGGTCGCGAAATGTGATGCGGCGCAACACCAGGGATTCCGGCGCCAACTAGGAACCTGCACAACACAACCCAAGTACTTTGTCCCAACGAAACAGTGAGGTTGTCAATCTCACCGGCTTGCTGTAACAAAGGATTAAACGTATCGAGTGGAAGATGTTTGCAAAGAAAACAGTAAAACAAGTAGATTGTATGCTATGTAAAGAATAGGACCGGGGTCCACAGTTCACTAGAGGTGTCTCTCCCATAAGATAAAGCATGTTGGGTGAACAAATTACAGTCGGGCAATTGACAAATAGAGAAAGGCATAACAATGCATATACATGACATGGTAAATATAGTGAGATTTAATCCGGGCATTACGACAAAGAACATAGACCGCCATCCAACTGCATCTATGCCTAAAAAGTCCACCTTCAGGTTATCATCCGAACCCCTCCAGTATTAAGTTGCAAAGCAACAGACAATTGCATTAAGTATGGTGCGTAATGTAATCAATAACTACATCCTTAGACATAGCATCAATGTTTTATCCCTAGTGGCAACACACATCCACAACCTTAGAACTTTCTGTCACTGTCCCGATTCAATGGAGGCATGAACCCACTATCGAGCATAAATACTCCCTCTTGGAGTTAAGAGTAAAAACTTGGCCAGAGCCTCTACTAATAACGGAGAGCATGCAAGATCATAAACAACACATGAACAATAGATTGATAATCACCATAATCATAGTACTCTCTATCCATCGGATCCCGACAAACACAACATATAGAATTACATATAGATGATCTTGATCATGTTAGGCAGCTCACAAGATCTAACAATGAAGCACAACAAGGAGAAGACGACCATCTAGCTACTGCTATGGACCCATGGTCCAGGGGGAACTACTCACTCATCACTCCGGAGGCGACCATGGCGGTGTAGAGTCCTCCGAGAGATGAATCCCCTCTCCGGCAGGGTGCGGAGGCGATCTCCGAATCCCCGAGATGGGATTCGCGGCGGCGGCGTCTCTGTAAGGTTTTCCGTATCGTGGCTCTCGCCGGGGGTTTCGCGACGGAGCTTTAAGTAGGCGGAGGGTCAGCGGGGGCCACACGAGGGCCCAGGGGGCTAGGTCGGCGCGGCCAGGGCCCGGGCGCGCCGGCCACCTGGCCTCCTCGTGGCCCCACTTCGTTAGGTCTTCGGTCTTCTGGAAGCTTCGTGCAAAAATAGGACCCTGGCGAAAGTTTCGTCCAATTCCGAGAATATTTCTTTACTAGGATTTCTGAAACCAAAAACAGAAACAAATGGCTCTTCGGCATCTTGTTAATAGGTTAGTTCCAGAAAATGCATAAATATGACATATAATGTGCATAAAACATGTAGGTATCATCAATAAAGTAGCATGGAACATAAGAAATTATCGATACGTTGGAGACGTATCAGTCCTCTTTGAAGATAATTCTTCGAGACCTCCTTGAAGATAATTTTTCGGGACCTCCTTGAAGATAATTCTTCGAGACCTCCTTGAAGATAATTTTTCGGGACCTCCTTGAAGATAATTCTTCGAGACCTCCTTGAAGATAATTTTTCGGACCTCCTTGAAGATAATTTTTCGAGACCTCCTCGAAGATAATTTTTCGGGACCTCCTTGAAGATAATTTTTCGGGACCACCTTGAAGATAATTTTTCGGGACCTCCTTGAAGATAATTTTTCGAGACCTCCTTGAAGATAATTTTTCAGGACCTCCATGAAGATAATTTTTCGGGACCTCCTTGAAGATAATTTCGTCGGGTTCTCTCAAGATTTCATCAAGTTCTGTTTTGAAGACAATTTCGTCGGGTTCTCTCAAGATTTCGTCGGGTTCCTCCCTGAAGAAGATTCGTCGGGTTCTCTCTTGATTTCGTCGGGTTCTCTCAAGATTTCATCGGGTTCCTCCCTGAAGAAGATTTCGTCGGGTTCTCCTTGAGGATAATTTCTTCGGGTGCGCGGCCAGCGCTCCCGATGGGAGTAGCCCCGAGGCTATGGTCGGGTGCGCGCATCCGGACATAGGCTCAAGAACTTGCATACTTTTAAATTTGCTTTCTCCTGCACAAATAAACAAACTTTTTCTATCTTTTCCTTGACTCTCTTTTTCGCATGCGGTGTTAGATGCTCAGATTCAATGATATGTAAAGTGAATTTATGCCACACAGCCCCCGAGTGTCGTGTGCGGCAAAAGTAAATGATAATCAACTTTATGTAAATTAAAAAGAAACACTTAGCTTATTAGATACGACGGAGTCGAAGCGCAATAATGTCTTCGAGTGCAACGAAGAAATCGAGCCGAAATAGAAACCACCAAATAACAAAAGTAGGTGCCGCCAAATTATAAAGAAATAGCCGAGCCCCCGAGCACTGATGTGGTGATATCATGATTGTTACTTAGACGCGGTGCCGCAATTGTGACCTGCGACGAATTCGTTGTCGAGCTCCCGAGTGTTATACTGCATGTATCGAGGTTGATGGTAATGACGGTTCCAAATCATTGATGAAGAAGTCGTGGTCGCCTGGAATATGTTGTAATTATGCTCAGGGGCGAAGTCATTGTCGAGCCCCCGAGTATTAGCATTGAAGATTATGTCATTAAAGATGAAGTACTGAAGATGAATCCAAGATGAAGTATTTGAGATGAATCCACTTTGAAGATTGCGCCATTAAATATGAAGCATATTGAAGATGAATCCGTCGATATCATAGAGGATGAATCCATTGACCCGAAGAAAATAAATCCAGTAATAATCATAGATGATAAATCCACTAACCCGGAAATGCGTCGGGTCGTATTATATTAGGGGAAACCAATGATAACTTTATAGGATGAATCCGAAGAAGGCAAATCCAGCAAGCCGAAGAAGATAAATCCATTGATCCGAAGAAGATGAATCCACTAAGCCGAAATAAATCCACCGAACCAGGGAAAATATATCCAGAGCCAAAGAAGATGTGTCCATTGAGCCGAAGAAAATAAATCCACTGAGCCGAAAATGATAAGTTCATGTGCAGTATCCGAGGAATCTGGTGTACTTATGGTAACAATGTAATGGCGCAGCCCCGAGTGTCGGGTGTATTTGCTGTAATATTGTAATGGCACATCCCCCGAGTATTCGGGTGTGGCGAAAGTAAATAATAATTATATCGGAAGAGGACACTTAGCTTTATTATTGGATGCAGCGGAGTCGTCGTGGGAGTAGTTTATCCGGCAGACGAAGCCGACGAAGTGGACACAGCCGATGCAGCGGAGCCATGCGGCGTTTAACCGAAAATATTCGACACGGTGGAAGTAGTTGGCATGGAGGAGAGAATCGTCAAGTTTGCGGCGGGCGAGCCCCTGGGCGAGGCGAGTGTGCGTTGACGGGTTAACGGCAGGCGAGCCCCCGAGCATGTGATTGCACACGGCGAAGTAACCGGAGCTAGTTCCGATCTGAAGTTGTATTGGAGTGCGGAAATCTGTGCGCAAATAATAGTACAAGCCAGAAAAAATAATTGGCCAAATAAATTTTATTAACTGGAAATATATCACCTGATCTTTGTGTCGGATGACGAGTTCGTGACAATAAGTTCGCACTTATGGGTGCGTGCCGACAGATCTTCACGTTTTCTGATTTTCGTTGGCGAGAAGTTTTACAGTTCTTGTCGTGAATATAGACTTGCACGTAAAGTGGAGGTGCGCGAGTTGTCGGCTTGGAGCCCTTCCGTACGTGAAGACACAATAGCTGTGTGCCGAATATTTTTCCCTCCTTGGAGTAAGGTTCTCGTTGAGCCAGGTTCAGTAAAAGATCTCGACGGATCCATAACTTTCAGCCGATCAAACCATGACGAGTCCGTGACCAAAGACAAATTTGAAGACCGCATCAGAATTTCCATGAATATATTCTCCAATCGACGTATGCACGCATGGCAGAATAAAATGAGTTGATCAAGTAGTATAGTAATTAATCAATATAATAAGCAACTTGAGAAAGATTGGTTGGCAAGGATAGATACCACCTGTATACCACCTGTACGTGAGACGCACCCGATTTTCTTTTCTTCTCTGGTACCGCAATAAATAGGTGCTGAAGCAACCGTGAATTTATCGATTAGGACAAGACATGGCTCAGATTGTCAGAACCGCGTGCACGGCCGCGCACCGTCGGGCCTTGCTGGTTCCTTTTGCTGGGAAACACAGTAAACCGTGCGAGCTTCCTCCACGATTCTAGATGCGATCTGTAGTGGTTGAAGTCGACGAAATCTCTGTGCTGGTTCACGTCGGCGCCAACGCAAACGAGACGGCCGATGATGATGTAAGGGATCTCGCCCGGATGACAAAATCCAATCGCCGCGATTCCCACAGATGGCGCTGACGAGGGATCACCTCGCCAATGCCTACGTATTGTAGACTTGGGTTTTGGGAGAGAACGGCGATGGAGATTCCGGGGACGATATTAGGCACACGACGTACCCAACTTCGGGTCCCCTCGGTGGAGGATCCCTACGTGCTGCTAGCAATCCACTATATGAACACAAGTATCTTTACAGGGTGCTGCCATCGGCGTAGCTATGTTGTCTATCTCTATGTCTATATCTTGGCCTTCTTATTTCGGGTGCCCTGGCTAGCTTTATATATGCAACCAGCCTAGCGTTTTACAAGAGTCCTAGTCGACTACTTCTTCGGGTTGTCTTGTTGGCCCTTCTCCATATTGGGCCGAGCCAAACTAGATATACTAATAATGGGTACCCGAAGGGTATACCCATGTCACTTGGGGTGCCCCTTGGTCCCTTTAAATAGGTGGCCAAGCCCCTTGGGTCGTCCATAAACCTGCCCCCAAGTTTGACTGAGTTCAGACAGGTTTCCGGTTCAAAAAACCTACTCCTACTCGGACTCTTTTGCCAATTTCAAAATTGCATTAAGGAAAGACGCATTTTCCCTTAAGGCAACGTGGTTGCACCTATTATGGAACCCTCCGAACTTCCTTAGACAGCCCGGGTCGTCCCGGACACTTCCGGAACCTTCCATAATATTCCGGACTATTCCGGTCCTTCCAAAACCTTCTAGAAGCTCCGGTCAAAACACCGGACTTTTTCCGAACCCCGGAAAATGACTTCTCATATATGAATCTTATTCTCTGGACCATTCCGAACCTCCTCGTGATGTCTCGGATCCCATCCGAGACTCCGAACAACATTCGAGCTCCATTCCATATTCCATATCTACTTAAAACGACATCAAACCTTAAGTGTGTCACCCTACGGTTCGAGAACTATGCGGACATGATCGAGACTCCTCTCCGATCAATAACTAATAGCGGGACCTGGAGATCCATAATAGCTCCCACATATTCAACGATGACTTCGTGATCGAAAGAACCATTTACATACGATACCGGTTCCCTTTGTCACGTGATACTTTACTTATCCGAGGTTCGATCATTGGTATCTCCATACCTTGTTCAACCTCGTTATCGACAAGTACTCTTTACTCGTACCGTGGTATGTCATCTCTTGTGACCTAGTCACATGCTTGCAAGCTAATCAGACGATATTCCACCAAGAGGGCCCAGAGTATATCTATCCGTCATTAGGATGGACAAATCCCACTCTTGATCCATATGCCTCAACTCATACTTTCCGAATACTTAATCCCATCTTTATAACCACTCACTTACGCAATGGCGTTTGATGTAATCAAAGTACCCTTCCGGTGTAAGTGATTTACATGATCTCATGGTCGAAGGACTAGGTAACTATGTATCGAAAGCTTATAGCAAGTTGAACTAAATGACTTGATCTTATGCTACGCTTAATTGGGTGTATGTCCATTATATCATTCACCCAATGACATAACCTTGTTATTAACAACATCCAATGTTCATGAAACCATGATCATCTATTAATCAACAAGCTAGTTATACAAGAGGCTTACTAGGGACTCCTTGTTGTTTACATAACACACATGTATCAATATTTCAGTTAATACAATTATAGCATGGGATGTAAACATTTATCATGAACACTAAGATATAACAATAACTAATTTATTATTGCCTCTTGGGCATATCTCCAACAGAGAGTGCCTCCAAGAATCCTCGGCCACACACAGGCCACAAGCACTTTTTTCGCGAATAGGACACTGGCATTAAAAGAAACATCGAATAGTACAAAGCAGCTTAAGAAAAACAAAAATTACAACGAGGTCCTTGAGAAGGCCTTCATCTTCAACCTCTAGACCGTATTGACGGTGCGCCGCCGCTGCCGCTCCTCCCTAACTCGGCCTGACGTTGTTTGTTGCAGACAGAAAGTCGCCGAACGGGTCGAAAAGACCACATTCGTCCCGGAGATGAAGAAGTAGAATGAACTGCCGATGAAGCTCCTTGATGATCCGGAGATCCCAACAGCCAGACGAAATCCTCAGAGACCACACCACACGCACAAGCTTCTCGACGTCGCCATCGAGATGGCGTTGAACCCGGGGAAACATTATTGCATGAGACGTCGTCACCACCTGAGCGTCGCCCCTACAAACAGAAACCCTAAAGACGAGGAACGAAGCCCCCAAAACTAGGAAACGAAGCCCCCCGCCAACGAGAGCCGCGATCCGCCGCACCTCCATGACCGGAAGGCCATAGAGGCGGCCAGATCGGAGGCGGCCACCGACAGGAGGCAGAGAAACCCTAATCTTCTCAGGAGCGACAAGCACTTGATTGAGACATTTGTTGACGTTGAAGAACATTCGTCGTCGGGAGTGAGTGTTGTGCCAAACGCCAGAGAAAAACCTTCAGCTTCGCTTCTGCTGCCATCCCCGGTAATCAGAACTCGTCGCTGCCTCGTCTAGCCATGCCTCGCGACGGACTTTGGTACATGAAAGCATCCTATATGCAGATTGTAAAGAAAAGTTTCCTTCTGGCCTGATGGCCACCCACAACTGCACATGCGTATCTGGGCCTTGTCCATGTAAGGCTTTTTTGTCTATGGCGGAGCAGTTGGTACCTATCTCTATCTGGGCTGTCCCCTGGCCCAGCCTCGATTCTCCTGGGCTCCTGGCCCAGCCCTGCCGTTTCCGATTCCGAGCGTGGATGAATTTCGTCGAATCGGAGTCCGGTGTCCGCCGCGACTGCCTATATATCTGGCACCACTTCATAGATACTGCCTTCCATCGTCATCACCATCCCCGCTCGACTCGCCCGATAGGCAGATCGCTGCTAGCTTGTTCGGCTTCGGCGCCACCATTCTCCGAGCAGCCGTGCCCCGGCAGATGGAGCCCGTATGTGGCGTCGGCGACGATCTTCTCGCCCGGGAAAGGCATGACAAGCGGCGGAGCGCCGCCGATTCCAGATCTCGCGACGATCTTGACCAGGAAAAACAGAAGATAAGAAGAGGCTCCACAAGGGAGTCGCGCAGACTCAAGCCGGCATCGAGCTGTGCCATGGCGTTCCTGCACGCGCCGACGGTGGGCGAGACGAGCGAGCAGTACTGCGCCGTCTGCCACGACGACTTCAGGAAAGGCGACGCGCTCAGGACGATGCCCTGCGCCCACTCCTTCCACGAGCGATGCATCTTCAGGTCGCTCCGTGTTCACCATCTCTGCCCCGTCTGCGACTACGAGTTGCCCACCAATGAGGAGGCGGTCGCGCTCGAAGCCTGCGCCAGAGCTGGAAGCGGGCTGTTTCGGTTTATCAAGATCGCCGGACTGCAAATCAGCCGCGGATTTGTGAGCTGATTGTTGAGAAATCTATTTGCCTAGAAGAGCTAGTTTTCCTGTGATGTATGGTAAACGTAAACCAAACCCAAAAAATCTTGTTCCGAATGTTACTCGTATTTACTGTGATGCACTGATGCAGTGTTTGTTAAGAAACTGATCTATCAGTTGTACTACATAGTATGTTAAACGACTCATGTTAAACACTCAAAAAAAAATATGTTAACAATTCTACTAATTCTACTTTATGAAACTTGAGTCAAGATTAATGATGAGAGGATCACCAAACTATGTTCAAAACAATCCTACACAAAGGCACCCAGAATACAATATCCACCGATTTATACAAACAAGGGCTCGAGGTCATTCGAGCTTTTCTTCTTCTTTATCCCCTTAGTCCTGACCCTGTATGTGGCACCACTTGTGAGTTGTGAGAATACCAGAACTGTGAGTTTGGGACTTCTTCAAGCCTTTGGTGGGTTCCAGCTTATATCCAGATATATACATTTCTGAAAAAGTATGGCTTCCGCCCATACATGCTCTCCTGTTGTTCAATCACAAACTTCCTCGCACTTCAGCCCCCGCTCAAGCTCCTTTTATAATTGTTTTGCCCAAGACTTTGCAAGAAGTCAGTGAATATGTGTTCATAGCCTGGCATTTTCCCATACCCTGTTGAAAAAGTATTAGATCGGAAACGATAAAAAAAAACTATTACTGTCAGGAAACTACCATGCTGTGAAATTGTCAAGATTCAAGACCATGAAGTGCTACATGCTCTCTTTTTAAAATGCAAGTTCTTCCCACAATATTTAATCCAACAAAACGGAAGCAACTTCTGCAGTACCATGTATATCGCTGTCTTCTTAGAAAATGATCTGAAACCTCACTGAAACTACCCATCATCAAAATGCCTTTCGTGATTTGCATGTCATTTTCCTAACCACTACATATTCTATTATGAAGTTACCTGTAAAGAGTTGGAACAATCTGCCCCTGGGCTGAACAACATACAGTTAGCAAGACTCTACTCATGCCCCAACCAAGTCAACCTTGGTTAGTGGAGAAGATATCCCTACTGGAACAGTGTTAAATTGGCCTAGATGGCCAGAGACGTCTCGGGTTGATACACTTCTTTCCCCCTCGGCTGGGATAAAATTGTTTCGCCTAGCAAGTTCTTCATGAACACATTGACAGAACAAAAGAAATGCAAAGCCACGTGACAGACAAAATATCTACACACCTGGGAAGTAATTGATATCAATTATATAGTACCGATCATTTGCTCCAAGTTCTCTAATCATATCTACGTTGAACAATCTTAGACCCTGCAAATTTTAACATGTCAGGTGAATCAACAAACAAAACAGCCACACATAGTTAAGAACCAGTGTTGGTCATACCAGCCGAGTACGTAGCTCCCTGCTCAGTTTCTCTAGAAGTGGTCTTGGAGGAAGCTCTGTTCAGTAATGTAAACTGTTCATTTGGTGCAATAGAAATCTGTCGGCCAACAGAACAAATTAAAAGGCAACTAATTTTGAATTGAACGATTTTCTCCTCAGTTTAAAATGATAACAAAATAATATATTCACTTCATTTTTTTCATGCCGAAGACAATTCCAAAGACATTTTTTGTTAATAAAAAGTTTGCACAAAATCAATTCAAAAAGGAAACTGAACAAAAGATAAAATTGAAAATATTGCAGACGACCCACCTGCAATACGAGGATCAAGGTCTGCATGGTCTGCACTAGCTGCGGCACATGAAACTCTTGGAAGTCGATAGATGCCAACATTGTTTAGTAAGTCATAGGTGTTAACATCAGGAACAGAAAACCTGCGGACAACCTGTATTGCTTCACCAATGATGTACACCTTAAAGAGGATCCCACCTGTAGAAGTAATAAATCAGATGCTACATGTTACCTTCAATTCCAGCGGAAAGTGTCAGGTTATCGCAAGAAAAAAATATGGACAGATACAAGAAGGCCATATAAGAATCAGGACGTACCATGATTCACAAATTCCTGGAGTACCAGAGGTGGATCCAACATTGACAATGATGCCTCATCGTATGCAAGAGATAGCTCATGAGATTTTGAAGTTCCATCAACAACCAATGGCTTGGCAACTGGAACAAAGAGAAGTGGGTTCCATCAGCAGTTTCCACTTACTAGTTCCATATATAACATACCGAAAGTCCCATGTAACATATTAAAGCACAATAAGACCATCCAGGAGCAGAAAATATACAGCTGGAAAAATGTCTGAATATGTGATAATTTGAAATTGCAACTGGAAAGAGATCAGCCGACATCAAATTTGAGCATCAGTTTGCACCCCCAGTCAACCCTCCTTACTCTCCATCCTAATTCAAACTAGCGTGAAGTGACAGGATAGTTGCAGGACATGTTTCCAGATAACATGCACACAGAGTTAGGCAACACACATATTTCACCAAACTAAATTTTGGTGCCAGCGAGAAATAGTAACAAGAACTCTTCCTCTGTTCAATATCAGCATGGTGTCAAAGATGATTTGTGTAAGATAATATCACAAATTCTCGTTCATCATTCCCTTCCTTGTTTGACATAAAGTGCATGTATGTTTGTATTGCAGACATTCAGTACTGATCAAAGCATAACAGGATGAAAGCTAAACTGATCTGTACAGTATCATGACCACTAAATTCAAGTGTATCTTGGGAGGAGCAACAAATACAATTAAGATTCAAGAAGCGTGCAGCTTAGTGTACCCAGTGTATTAAAGTAGTAGAATTTAGAAGAACAATAATGTCACAACCTATGTAATGCACCATGTACATAAAACTACAAGAGCTTAGCAGAAGAATCCCCTTATGTTCCTGCTCGTGTAATACCCTATTGAAAGTACATACATCAATGATAAGAATCCCCTTATGTTCCTTCCCATGTAATACCCTATCGAAAGTACATGCATATGATCCCAATATGCTGCAGAACAGATTAGGACGGTCTAATTTCAGAAACACAGAAAGAGACTAACTCAACATTGCATATATAAGAGAAGCAGTTAATATATATACATGGACGTTTGTTAGAACCAAGGTAACTGCATGGAGAGTATTAACCACAAGGAAATAATTCATACTCCACTCCAAACATAGCAGCAAGAATGCACTATCAGGTAACCAGATTGATTAAAATAAAATGAGTCCTGAGAAGCTAAAGCAAAGTGAACAGATTTGACTGATTCAAAAGGATCATTCGCAGCATGTTTCAAAATCTTTTATCAAAGAAAATTGATATTTACAGGGTTTAAATAAGTTACCTAATGGCAAGGTTAGTCCAGCCATGGCAACTGCAGTTGGTATAGAGGATGGATCTTTCATAATGACCAGTTGGCGTGGAGTGCAAACTTCTTCTGGCATGGTTCAACGTTCAAAACATAAACATTTATATACAATTATAAACATATTATGTGCTTCATAGAAGTAAGCTGAAAATGCACTTTTAGCAATCTGCATGTCAATATGCTACGTGTTCATGATGAATCAGAAAAATAGACTGTCCAATTGAACATAATTTGTCAGTGAACTTATCCAGCAATAAATAATTCAACAAGGAATTTTACCCAGAGTTTCGTAATTTTCCGTAGCTGAGTTAGTTTAGTGCTCTCATACATTTGAACGTGATTTACATAGAAACCTTAATTTTAAACTGTTCACAAGGAAAGAAATAGGACTCTGAATCCATCTTGTCAACAGGAAAATCTCGTCTGCTCAATTCTATTGACAGCAAAAGTCTATTCTTCTCTAGGACTGCGGTTATATGATAATTTAGTAAGAATGTGACGTGTCAATGTGAAGAATGTTAACTCACAAAATATAAAATAGACAAAACTTTTTTTACGAAACAAGAAGGGGACTCTGCAATTTCATTACAAGAGGAAAAACGAAAAAAGGGTTCATATACACAGGAAACCTTGAATTGATGTGCCTATTTTTATGAGTGGATTGAGTGCTTGGGTGAGTGAGAATGTTTCCACTATCTTACTCATAGTACACCGTGCCTTCAGATATATGCACATTTTCACACTACAATAATCTCATGGGTGAGAAAATGTGCAGCACTCATCCAAACAAATTCAAATGTGTTTTCTTATTTTCATAGCACAAATATCCATCATAAGGTATCTGCATTATTACCATAGAAACTGGACAGGTTCAGATCTGCTACTTCTTCAAGCATCGATTGTCGATTGTTTAGATGCTCGATGGCATTGGGTGGATCAAGAACAGTGACTTCTGGATGCACTTCATGATAATCCTTCACAAAATGAAGAAAATTAAATTATGAAAACAACAGAAAACAGGAAATCCAGATATAGAAGCCAACAGCAGAGTATTACAATCACGATAAGCGAACAGGATTTGATTCTGTAAGCGGTTCGGTACGAACGAAGAAATTCCGAACAAAAGGATCGTTTCATAGTGACATTTCTTTGTATTAGATAATTGAGAATACTAACTGTCATCACTGCAGACAGGATAAGCACTTAATCTTAGGACCTCCATTGCAGAATACGTGACTTCCTAAAATCAGTAGTCGTTTTTTTTTCTAACCTTGGCTCCTAATACTACCTCCGTTTCCGAACTTTGACCATAAAAATTGAGCAACAAAATCTTGATTATATTATATGTAATTAGTATCGTTGGATTCGTATTGAAAAGCACTTTTTAATGATACTAATTTCATACAAACAATATTTATCTATTTGAAGTAATTCTTGGTCAAACAAAAAACACGTAAAACGAGGGCACCTTATTCCTTGAAACGGAGGTAGTATATGATAAATCATTTGGATTGGTAAGGGGAACAGAATATCATTAAATTTCACATGAATCACATTTTCATAATATTTTTGTATAGTTTTTTTTGCGAATATTTTTGTATAGTTTTCTAGTAACACAAATAAAACATAATGGTAAAAGATGTTTGCCGGAGACTGTCAGTATCTAAAATGTGATACTTTTGAACAGAGAGGCTATGTGGGCACAGATTTACCAGGACATGGCACCAACTACAAGGGAAATTAGGTAATACATGTTGAGATGTGCATACTGTATCAGTATGGTACACTCATTCATTTTCATATCATCATGTTTCAAAATATGGAGTCAAATATTACCTCCAGAACCCGCTGCCACTCCTTGCTAGTTTTCTACAGAAGAAAGGAAAGAATTTATGATGACATATTTTTAAAAGGATTAAGCACGGGTCACTTCTTTCAAGGATCAAAAGGTTCATAAACACAACCATTGGAAAAATATGTAAGACAATTTTAGTTCTAAGAACTATGCGTCCGCAAACTTTCAGAACATATTTAAAATTGACTAACCTTGTGCAGGATAATATCAAATGGTCCTTGCTCGGAGAGAGGATGAGTCTCATCAATTGATACGAAACTAATTCCTTTCTTCCTGGCAAAGAAAAAGGCACATGTTTAAGGACACATCAAGTGTCACTAAAATAAAATATTGGAAAGAGCTATAGCAAACTAGTTAACACACATGGCTAGTGAATGTAAACTTATAATACGTGGTAGACAAATCATTTAAGCTGAATTCCAGCTCTCTGCTAAAATTCAAAAAAGAATTATTCTATGACCAAGTCAGCTCGAGATTAATTTGTTTTTAAGTGTAACCGAGTATCAATCAAATGCAGATCGGAAAGTTACAGGGGTGCCTCCAAAAGATCAAAAGGAATGATACAAGGGAAACCAGCGTCATGTCAGAACATTCATTGTTTTAGTTACTCAACAGTAGGGTAGGGTTCATATTCAAATTAAATTAAATTAAATAACTAACTACAAATATACAATTTGATCAAGCAACGGTTGTTCAATCTCGTGAAAACAAATTCTTGTAAATTTATTTTACATTACTTTCTCACATGCCTTACTTATGTTTTTCTTACCAAAAAATATGCCTCGCTTATGTTCTTTAGCCTGTGAAGCAACTCACAAGGGTAAACTCCAATAGTTTCTCATCCAGAGCATTTATTTTAAGTTGTTAAACAATAAAAGTACATATATATAAAAATTGAATAGTGCAGCTACAACATTCGTTCTTTTGTAGATGACACATTTTATTGCATGAAGTTACAGACCCGCCGTTCTAACGTGATGCACATCTATAATTTTGTTGGGAATTTTCAAGATGCAAGTACATAAACTATAAACTGATTTTTCGAAATTTTATTTTCCCTGAAATCAAAAGATATATCAGTCCCAGAATATAAAAAGAATTCAATTTTGCAGGAAAAAATCCTGGTTAGTTCATGTTCCATAATTTCTGGACATACTTTTCTTATGTTCGTAGGCTGGGAAGCAACTAGCAAATAGTTGAATGAGTTTAGCTCTTCATTCAAATAAACAAATAAGATAGCCAACTCAAAGATTGTTTGTCAGTGGTCCATGTTGCCATCAAATCTAGCGACGCATTCACTAAAGTGGAAACGATCCGAGAAAAGACATTGCCATCAATAAGCTGTCATAATCGGATAATCCATGTGATGTGCTTATCTCTAGGAATATTCCAGCTAGAAACCCAGATGCCGGGCAACAAGGATTAGCACGCTACAAAGCATTTTGTCAAGTGGGCATAATAATAATAATACAATTATAGACTATGGATACCCCTCATGCAGTGCAACAGTCAACAGAGGCGCCCGAATAAGGCATCTACCGCTGCCATTGGAATTTCTAATCTAGAACCCAACATGCTTCACTTAGAAGCCACTCTCACTAGCCACCCCTGTTAACTTTATACTCCGGTAGACGTACGATTCGAGGAATGATCAATAAGTACTACAAGGAATAGAATAGCATTCCATTCCTCCACCCTATATTGTAGAAAATGTAATGGTTGGAGCATGAATTGCTACCCCTTTTATCGCCTCTTCCTGTTCAAGCAGAATACTGCTCATCATCTTCAGAAACTGAACCAAGAACAGCATTTTCCTCCAGGAGCAACACTCTTCAACACCTCTGGACCAGAAAAAAAAAACTTGTGTTTTCTTTCTTTTTGTGAAAATACTCCCCACACAGCAAACACAAACCATGTAATATATCTCCTCTGTTTATAAATCTTTCACCACTTGATCCCCAGTGAATGAATGGAGCACATGTCTTTAGGGGGCGGTGAAGCAGGCTTTTTTACCTCGCCAGCAAGAGCAGCTTGGGCTGGAGGAAGCTCTTCACCTTCTTCTTCGTGAGGGCGTAGCCGACCACCACTCTCGGCGCAGCGACGGCAGCCGCCACCGCCGCTCCGTTCGGAGACGACGAGGACAGCAGTGCCGGATCCATCACCGCATCCTCCTCTTCCTCATTCGACACATCCCCGTGTAGCCTCATCCCCGCGAGCTCTATCCCGAACTCCTACCACGAATGGCCGGTGAACCCAATTTGGTAGAAAATTCGGGCATAAATTCCAAGCTGAGGGGAGGCGCGCGAACGTGAGAGAGAGTTAGCAGGGTTTGCCGGTTTGGGGATCAGGTGGTAGGGCTTTGTATGGAGGATTTGGGGGAAGAAAATTGTTTCCAGGAGCTCCGTTTTGGTAATGGCGAGACGAGTGGAAGAGGGGGGCGGAACAGAGCGGGCGGGTATTTGTAGACGACGAAGTTGAGTGGGTGATTCACGGTAACCATATTATCTGCAGCACTCCACGATAGAGCTTCAGTGAGTCTTACGGTGACTTGGTGCTAACATCTGCCATCCATCTCTCATCCAATGTACCCGATTGATTTAGAATTTGAACTAAATAATTCAAACTACTTAGAAAAAATTGAAAATTCTAGTAAATCATGCATATTTCGATTTGTATTCTGGTGAACTTTAATTCTATTTGAATTAAAGATTTGTGATTAAATGGGTATTGAGTTTAAACTAGTGTTTGAAAACGTAAAAAAACTATTTAATCACATCCTAGTCATCCAAATGGGATGAAACATCCACAGGTTTCAAAACGAGGCACTTACACTTTACTAAAAAAATTCAAAAACTTTTGAATACTTTTAGTTTTTTAGTTTAAATTTAGAGGCAATCTGTAACGCCAGATCTAAGATAGATGGTAGATATTGTCACCAAGTCACGGTGAGACTTGAAAATATGAAGTCACTTGGAAGTGTGAAGTCATTGAAGCTATGTCCGATATCATGTGTACATTTCAAAGGGCTAACTTAAGTGCAAACTTATTTTGATTTGTTTTCATGGATTCAAAATGCACACTGCTAGAAACTGGTCTTTTCTTCCGGTCCTGGTTGCCCAAACAGTACTGCCAAAACGGGACTAAAGCCTCACCCTTTAATCTCGGTTGAGTTAAAAACCGGGACTAAAGGTCATCCACCAGTGACATACCTTTTAACGAGAATTAAGAAAGATAAGTTTACATCCATTCTTTAAGGTAACTTCGTGCTTCCTTTCATAATTTCCAAGAATCAAAATATACTTTTCCCCCTACGTTTGACTTCTTAATTCATATGTAAATGTATCTAGATTCACTTGTAGAAAGTTTTATGATAGTGTCATGTATGTTGTCTTTTCGAGTTTTCAGCTATGTGTACAATAAAGAGTCATGAATGGTTTCCTCCCGACTCATAATGATTATTTTTTTTGATAAAAAGATTTTGTATTAACTCAAAAGTCACATCAAGCCAATACGAGCAAACGAGTTACACATATACTCTACATAACAAGTTGCACACAACCCTTAAAACATAAAACAAAAGAGTACGATGAAGCTCATGCCATGCGACAAAAGAAGAAGCAACCTAATGCGTCAGAGGGCCTATTACATGTAGATCACGTCGGCATCTATGCTGGTATAGATCTCCTTAGCTACATGCTCCACTTGATACATGTCGTTTTAAAGAGCTTCGTTTTTTCTGGACGATGCAAATGGTGGCGAGTGCGTAAAAAATGTTATTGTTGTATATATTATCATATAATGGCTCCTTTGCGGAAAATTTATTCGATATGTGTTGCACTGTTATTGATGTGTAATGGCTAATTGTTGAGATGACTAAAATGTAATATTAATTGATCCTAGTGCATTTGGAAATTCTAGGGAACATGAATGGTAGATGTGAGGAGGGAGCTGTACAGACTACAGAGGCTAGACATAGGGTGTCATTGTAATCCCAATCCTTGGTTAGGTAAATAATGGGAATTTTGCAAGGGAATTTGAGAAATAAGTATCTTCCCTTGTTTGGTTAGAGGGAATTAATGGGACTTTAGGGAAAGATGAGAACATAAGTTACTATGAAATGTTGACATGTTAAGTGCAAAACAGTCCCGATCCAATTCTCATCCCCTCCACATTTATTTTATTAAAAATGGAGAGTTATACTAAAGTTCCCTCATCGGTCTCTCGTAAATTCTTATTCTCTCCACCCCAGCCGGTGAATTTATAGCTCAGAACTCTATATCACCGCTTTCTTTGTTTCCTTCCAGCCAAACAAGTCAGTAAGTTTTTTTGTTTTGTTTTGAGACCTACCTCCCAACTCAAAGGCTAGATACAAGTTGGTTATGGTTTTCTCGTCCACTTTATGAGTGTGGAGTTATTTTCTACTCTAAAAGAGTTGTGCATGATTTTGATGACACATAAATGAATTGTCCACCTTTCCCATCATTTTGATTTCTTGGGCGAACTTGTTGGTACATGCAATTCTACATGACACCCTTCCAGAATAAATGATTTAGTTAATGACGCAAGAAACTAAAATTGAGCTAGGCAAAAGGAGAAGAAACATACCAAAAGTTGTCAACTATCCAAACAAAGCACAACAATCTTGTTATCATTTTGGTAGGAAGATTTTGGACATAAAAAACAACATACCCTACAACTACACATTTATAATCCTATCTATGGAAGAACATAGCTGCAATTATATTAATAGGCTATTACCATTTTATATTTTATATTTTGGCACTCAACGAAGTCTCATAATAAGTGGAGGGTGGAACACAGGAATAAATACGATAACAAGTTTGAAGATGAGAAGTGGCGGGAAGAGCTCTGAATTCAGCGATATCCGAGATCAAGACAAGACAGCAGGGGGCGGTTGTAATGTAAGGAAAGAGGGGATACCTTTATATATATAAATGAAGAGTGCTACACGAGGCTAACGTGCTGGGTCATGAACGTGGTATGAATTTCGAATGAACCATATATAGTAATAAAGACTTGACAAACGGCATAATAACCACCGTTTGGATGGTGGTCCCAAATCAAGTTGTGGTAAAAAAAAATGATTCTTGTAGGATAAACTCCTCTTGTATCATTTGGAACAGAGTTCTTACTATCCTACATTCCTCTAGAAATTTAAGGAATGAATTATTTACGTAATAGAGTTGCTGCATACATCCAATCCAGTTGTAGCAGTTTTGTAGTTTTGCAACCAGGCAGGGAGAACCATTCCATCGGGCCAGACTATGGGCTGGAAAATCAGCCTTTTGTGCCACTAGGGCTAGGCCAGATCCTGGAAATTAAGACCATTTGCGCAGAAGACCAACCGGCCCAGCCCAAAACTTGTTTTTCTTCCCACTCCGGGGCAGGCTCGAGCCTGGAATTATGTGTCGGGCTTTTTCAGCCTGGCCCAGCCCAGCCCGGAGGGCCACGGATGATTTGTTTACGGACGCATGTGCGTCACAGTGAGACGGTGTTTCCTCCTATGTCGGCCCTGGCTTGACTTCAGTTCTGACTTGGGTTGGAACTGCACACCCTGCGTGTAAAACAAGTGTGGTTTAGTAGGACGCGTGGTAGAAACGGGAAGTCGGAAACAGCACGCGTCGCTCTGTCAGATATCGCAGCACAGCGCACGCACTTGAATAACCGCGTTTGCTCCTACTCGTCATGTGCGATCTATCTACCCTACCCATGGTGGTCGGTGAGCTCAGCTCATCTTCTGTGGTGGAGCTCGAGGTTAATGTAAATATACAACAGGATAACATTGGTCGGCAAGGATAAACTCCATTACTCCAAAGATAAATCAGGCAGCAAGTTAACAAACTCAATTTTCTTTCTTGCATACCAGCGTCGAAAGGCTAACATTTTTGGTGAGCTACAGTAGGTCTTCGTGTAACCATTGGATTGTACCATGTAATTGTCTATATGTATATATAGATGACAGCTGGTTTTATTGGAGCTATGCAATCTCCCATAATCTCTCTACATGGTATTAGCCTAACCGATCCACCAAAATCCTAACTTAGCCGCCGCCGCCTCCCAGTGGCGGATCTAGAACAATTTCTTAGGGTGGGGCAACCAAACTAATCTTATGTATATATGAGCTAAAAGAATTAATTTTTCTTTTTCTCTCACTGAAATATGTGCAAAGATGAAATGTTAGGGTGGGGCATGCCCCACCCTAACACCTGCTGGCTACGCCACTGCCGCCTCCCTTCGGCGCCATCGTCGCCGCAAGTTCCACCCAGCCGACGCCTCCTCCTTAGGCGCCGCCGGCTCCGCTTCCGCTGCTTCTTCACCATGGATGGGTTCACCTCCTCCAGCCCATCCGACCCCTTCAACTCCTCCTACTCCTGCAGCTGCAACCCCTTCGCCGGCCCCTCCGTCGCCGTCATCCGCGACGTGCCCATCGCCGAGCGCGTGCCGGTGAAGCTCTCCCACACCGCTGCTAACTTTTTCCCGTGGAAGACGTACTTCGGGATTCTCTTCCGTGAGTATGATCTCCTCGACCACATCGACGGCACCATCAACCTGCTCGCCATGCCCCACAACCCCGACTAGTTGGCGATCGACGCCACCATCATCCGGTGGTTTTTCCAGACCGTCTCCAACGAGATTTTCCGCACCGCCATCATTAGGCTACTGTTGTCTTCTGTGACAATATTTCGGCTGTCTACCTCTCCGCCAACGCCGTTCATTATCGACGCACTAAGCACATCGAGCTGGATATCCACTTCGTTCACGAGCAGGTTGCCCTCGGTCCACTTCGTTCACGAGCAGGTTGCCCTCGGTCACGTTCGAGTTCTTCATGTGTCAACCTCTCAGCAGTTTGCGGATATCATGACGAATGGCTTGCCGACGTCGACCTTCGACGAGTTCCGATCCAGTCTGTGTATCGGTATCGACCCTTCGACTGCGGGAGGGTGTTGAGATGTATTTGTATTACAGTAGGTCTCCGTGTAACCATTGGATTGGACCCTGTAATTATCTATATATATACCCGTGACAGCCGGCCCTATTAGAGTTGTGCAATCTCCCATAATCTCTCTACAATTTTATCAAATCCCCCTAGCATGTCCAAGTCTTTGTTTAACGTCCAACCATTTCAATCAGTAAGTAATTTCTAGGGCAAATACCTCACTTCAGTATATCTCTTAAATCCAACTCTGCGGCCAAATTTGTCTGTTCCAGATTGAAGAGTTGGCCTCAGCAACAAGTTAAGGGAAAAGCCCCAGTTGAACCTGGGTGCACGTGAACCCAGGTTGGAAATGCATTTTCGAAATGTGAAAAAATTCGGAAATAAAAATATCAGGGTACGTATGTATGTTCCATGTGTGCGTAGAAAGTTTTCGCGGAGAAACCACTTTTTTATTTCAGAATCTAAAAAAGACAAAATACGTCACATATATACTGCTATATAGCCCTGTAAAATTTCACTTTTTTGCCGAGGCAAAATAAAATGTTTTTTCAGAACGAAACTCATGTCCAGGGCACATGTTTGACATCATCTTTGCAATCATTTTGTGTTTCGAATTTTCAAACATGTTTTGACATCACAAACCCACTTTTTCAAAAAGTGGGTTCACATACACCCAGGTTCACAAAAAGCCGGTCTCCAAGTTAAGGGAGAGCCTGAGAAACAAAATTTCAGCTTACTATAAAAAGTTTCAGGGCGAATGAAATTAACATACACAGAAGGCTATAATAGGTGGCCACTAAATCAAAGATCTGACAGACAGAAACTTGACAGGTTTGAAAATTAATTTGAACCCAGTATGGAATTTCAGTACTTCATATGGCCAGAGTACAGGTAGCACAATCGTTGATTGGCTCGATGAATCAATGATGCTTTCAGGTATAAATTGATGGAATTTTCAGTCTGTACAGATTGCAAGTTGCAAGATACTAAGTAAAAAATGTCTGAGAATCCAAGAATAAAATCTAAATTTGTGTCTGTTAAATATAATCTCCAGATCACGGTAACCCCTCTATGTTCTTGACACCGACAGCGATTCCTGGCTAAAACTACAGCGACATAAGAAATGAAGAACTCTCTCTCTGTTTGGTACTTCAACACACGCACACTCCTCTGTTCTATGGAGTCAGCCGAACGAGCTACCACCAGCACCCAACTGCGACGAGAACAAAACAGCTGAAAAGGAACACCATTGCACTATCATCCATCAATATCCTCGGAGCTTCTTGGCTACTGTTGTCAACACCCGGTCACCGATGAAGGCACGCAAGAATCGAATGAACTGGTCCTTCTTAATGTGTCCTTTCTGCAGAACAAAAGGGATTGCCGTTGAGTACACACAGCCAGTGCTCATAATATGGAAGAAACAGCAAGTAACTAGGCACAACGCACAACTGCATCAATCAAATGCAGCAGCTATGACGATCAGGCGAGGAGCAGCAATGTACCTTGAAGCGACTGTAAGTCCCCTGCAATGTCTGCAGCTTGGAGGTCGGCACGAACCGCTGAATCTCCGCTAGAAGGGTCGGGAACATGTCACGAGACGCCGGCGAAGGCTTCCTCAGCTCCGAGGTCGCTTCCGATGTTACTGAAACCAGAATTTCATTAGACAACGGCATGAGATTCAAGGAAGAGCTGGGAGCAACTGCAGCATCAATTCAGAGTTTCAGGCAGGGTTGTCACTGACCTTGAGCCTGTTGCAGGCTGGGGCACTTGAAGCTGACGACGTACTCCGGGAGGATCCTTGTGTTCATGTCCGTGCTCCACACGACGTACCACTTTGGATTCTGCATGTTGTCGACGGCGCTGTCGTAGTCGTCGCTGCTGGGGTGGAACTGGGAGGACCCGGCTGCGACGGTCTCTGGCCGACCCATGAGCACACGGCATAGCACGATGTGTGCCTCGCCGTTCTCATCTGCCTTGGCTAGCATCGCACTGAAGAAAGAAGATTTCATACCCGTTAGTTTTCTGATGAACTGATTAACTGGACATTCAAGAACATCTTCAGAAGAATGGTTTAGCTCTGCTGCTCATGGCCTAGTCAAATTGATGCATTAATTAAATGCTACAGCTGATGGCAGCTTGTTTCCCCCCTTTACTTCAGCTAGAAGTATTTCGTACCTATCCCTATGCAAATCGTCAGCCTAGCTACAGCATTTTATCAACTGATTCAAGATTGAGAAGCCAAAGGCTAGACGAACAGGAAATAAGTTGAAGCTACGGATATGAACAAGCAGCCTATAGGGGGCAGACAGAACAAGATTTGTTCAAGCTATTCCATGATCACGAGTATAAAAGCAGAGGTCTAGACAGAACAGGAATATTCGTCAAAAGCTACGGAAGCACCGATGCAATCTGCAACTAGTATTCCCCAACTGATATGTCTAAATGAATTTTGCAACAACTATTCCCCAACCGGCAATACAACAGTGTTCGATGAATTTCGCTCAGCTAGAGGGAATCAAACAAGACATGGAGCAAAACAGAATTCGAACTGACCTGGTGTAAGGGGACTGGGGCGGCGAGAGGTGGACGCCGTCGCCGTGCGCGCGGTGGCCGAGGACCCGGCTGTTGGTCCTGCCGAACCCGTGCTCCACCGCGGCCGCCACGTCCGCCTCGGGCGCGCCGTACCACGCGAACTTGGCATTGCCGCCGCCCTCGCCGCGCGCGGCGGCGAGGAGCTGGCCCTGCTGCTGGAACGCCCTGGCCCGGGCGCCCTGCGCGACCTTGTGCACCGCCGTGATCGCCACGCCGCCCACGCGGGGCGCGATCCCGCTGAGGAAGAGCTTCCTGACCACCTGGTAGAACTTGTCCGCCTCGTCCAGCCGGACCGCCCTGCCCCACGCCCCGCGGGGCGCCTTGCTGGGCCTGCCGGAGTCCACGGTGTCGTCGCTGCTGCTGCTGCTCTCGACGCCCGAGGACGCGCCGTCCTCCTGCTGGGCTCGCTTGCGCTTGGTGGCGGTGTGGGGGGCGGGGAAGAAGCAGGCCCCGCGGTCGTCGATCCAGCCCAAGGGCACCTCCTCGGCGGTGGCGGCGTCGATGCGCGCGAGACGCAGGAAGTCGAACAGGAAGGGCCTGCCGCCGCAGTACGCCTCGGCGACCACCCGGGTGTCGAGGAACGCGGCTCGGAGGGTTAGAGACGCCTCGGCGTCGACGTCGGCCCACGCGCCGCGCTCGAAGCAGAGGAACCGGACCGGCGCGCCGCTGCGGCGGAACTCGCGCCAGCCCTGGAGGAGCGGGGACGGGCCGGCGGCGGCGGGGCGCGGGATCGCCTGCTTGACGTCGCCGGAGAAGTCCATCGCCGCGTTCTTGCTTCCGATCTGTCTCAGGGAGCGCCGCCTACGCAACCGTGGTGTCCGTCGAGGGTGGTCAATCTAGGAAGCTAAGTGGAGGCGGGGACGGTGGCGGGGCGGCAGGAATATATAGGTTTAGGAGAGGGACGGTGGCGTGGGGCGGCGGGTCGGTCTCGTGAGGCGCACGTCGGCGAGGACGTCGGTTTTGTGTGGCGGCAGGGGAAGAAGAGGATGGGCGCCCGCGTGGTGCTGGTTTTTAGTTTAGTTTTGAGGCGTCGGCCGGAGGCGCGGTTCGATTTTTTCTCTTTTCGTTTTCTTCGAGTGGCGGTTTTGCCCTCCGCCCGCCGAGGTGACTTGGTGGGGAAGTCTAGATAGGTCCAGTTTAGCCCGTAACCGTTTCCTAATCCTTACTTGCCCATGTCGCCTTTCTTTCTTCAGCTGCTACTACTACTACTTGCTTGAATTGGAAGAATAGTGTGGATGTGCCCGCGATTGAACCGACCAAACATCCAGATGCATGAGAACATTGTAGAAACAGCTAATGTAAAGATATTAGGCCTCAAATAGTAGTGAGTAAATAGATTACGAATTCACCTTCCTTTTTGGTTCTACATTAATGGAATTACATATTTATCATGTATTCTGTCCCATCCATATTAATTGTTGAGATCGACGTCCCCACCATGCACCGGCTGACTGCGGCCGCTGACGGAGAGTTGGACTTCCTGCGAGCTCGCCTCTCTCAGATCTCCCTCTGCTCGGCGCCCGACATCCGCACCGTCTCCCTCGGCCCCTCGGCCGACTTCAGCACTAGAGACGTCTATGGGGCCCTGCACTCCTCTGGCTGTATCGTCCCCGGGCAAGACATCAACTGGGCCTGCTTCGCTCCGCTCAAGGTTCGAGTCTTCTTCTGGATTCTACGCCTCCGGAAAACCAGAACTCGCTCGCTGTTACATCGCATCGGCTGCGTGCCCTCTCCCGACTGCCCGTTCTGCCCCGGGCGTACCGAGGACGTGTCGCACTTGTTCGTCTGCTGCCCCCGCCTCCGTCCCCTGTGGGACTTCGTCTCCCCCTCAGGAGGCCTGCGCGCCAGCATCGACCTACCTTCCCTCCTGGACGGCCTCGCTGAAGACCTACCGCGGATGCATGTAAAAGCGCGAAACACCGTCATCCTTGCTCTCCTGTGGTCGGTGTGGAAATCTCGGAATAAGATGATCTTTGATGCGGTTCTCATGTCCACTACCCAGTTGGTTGCCATGATCGTCGCCCACCTCCGCTTGTGGATCGTCCGTGCCTCTACAAAAATAGACACGGCTCCCCTCCTAGCCTGGTGCCATTCCATCTCCTAGCTCTCTCTCCCCGCTACCTCCTGTAATATCCCTTTGTAACCCTCCCTGCCCCCTGGGCGCGGTATGCCGCCCCGAAAAACCCCCAAAATAGTGCTGAGCTAGGTCCTCACACTACTTCGGGGGGTTTTGCCTCCTCTGTAATGAAACGACTTTTATGAAATATATGAGTTCAGGTGGGCTATCGCCCCCCGTTGTTTTCTCAAAAAAAGATTAATTGTTGAGGATTTTGGAAAGTTGTTGCCTAAATTGGTCAAGGTTTATTGAACCTGCGAGGCTACGACAACTAATTTAAATTAGAGGTGGTATTAACTTTTTTAAGAACATTTCTAACAGAACCCGTAAACGCGCGAACTGAAAAACACGAGTTCACTTTACTGAAAAGTTGGTTTCGCGATTTAGGAGCTAGCGTAGATCAGAACCCAAAAATACGAACTGAAAACCCAAAATTGAAATTTCGCAGGAGAATGAACATACTAGTTCATCGGCATTATGAGTTCGGCGATGCAATTGAGCTACATACATCTATATTTTACAAAACACACAAAATAAACTTAGGAGGAGGCGGCCGCGCCACCTAGATTGACCAAAATTCGGCCTCGGTATACCTCACCGGGGCATGTAAGCCCGACGGCGGCGGAGGACGGCGAGCTCTAATCGTCTTCGAGGTTGATGATCTCGCGCTTGACGCGGCGGATCTGGGCCCCTTCTGCGTGGCCTCGTACTTGCGGACCTGGCGGATGGCGTCGACCTCCTCGAGCCTAAACTGAGTGCGTGCCTTTGCGGCGAAGATGGCGGAGGCCTTCTGGATCGTGGCCTACTCCTCCTCGTAGTTGTGGACTTAGTCGCCGGTGTCGAGGAGCATCGGCGCCTCGTACTACGCGTTGTCGTCGGGGACGGGCGGTGCCCTCATCGTTATTGGCATAGCGGGCGAGCTTCCCTGGAGGCATTAGTCCCCTGTTCGTCCAGAGTCGAGCACTGCGCTTCCGTGCGCCCTTGGATGCGTTCAATTTCTTCTGCTAGCTCCTCCTCCGAGCGGAAGACCGAGCGATACGGCGTCTTGCTTCCGCCGCCAATCTGGCCGCCTCCCCTCCCAGAGTTGCCGCCGCGAGCTATGTGGTGGTTGGGGAGGACGCGGTTGCGCTGTTGGTGCGGCGGAGTAGCGCTTATCGCTCGACGGAGTGGGGGTTCGGGGTGTGGCGGAGCGTCGGAATTGGCGGAGGGGAGTAGGGTTTCAGAACCGAAATCTCCTCCTTGAACTAGTTTTACACCATCTACGCGTCGAATTACATGGTCCCCTGAAAATAGTTTATGGGCCAGGCCGCGAGTTCGGGCTCTGTTCTGCGTTGCTTTCAGCCCGACCTGTAAATCGGCCAGAACTAAATAGCATGCTATTTAGAACTAAGCCTCTATCACACATGGTTGTGAGTGTCGCAATATACTAAATAGCATGCATTGAATCGGTAGTATCCCGATACTTCTATGACATTTGATGCCACACATAACTTAAAACTGATGAAATAATTATTTAACCTCCTGATATCAGCGACCCTTATAAGCAGGTAATCACTTCATTGGTTCCATGTTATGGACTAAAATACTATTTGCCGCCCTCTGCATCCCTCATATGTGGTATTGGATTGCATGCTCTAAGTTTAGAATATGATATACCTCTCCCTATCATATGATACTGTTGAAGGAAAAGCTATACTTCCTAGTATCTCGATACTGAAAACCTTATCTCAGTAGGTTCTCGACTTGCACCCACCACTGTGTCTACACACCGTGAGCTACTCGTGCTCGTCGATCACGCAATGATATCATATAATGTACTTTCTCCGATTTAAATTAAATGACTTCATTTTATCTAGATGTAGGATTGACCTACATGTGTTTGTTAATAAACTGGAGTGATATAATTTGAATTGGAGGAGTATGTTTTATTTTTATTTTCTCCAAATCATCGGGAGCGTCCTTTTTGGTGAAGTCTTTTTGTTGGTGAAATCTCGTGAAGGCCGGAGACACTGTCGCTGTAACCGTTTTCTTGTGCGAAGCATGCTGACTTCGGAGGGCGGCCATGCCGAGTTTGCCCTTGTGCCCCGTTCCTTGCGTACCAGGTTACGAAACCGGCGCGTTGCTTTCACTCCTGCAGCTACTCTTCACTGGTGTTACCAGTTTTCCTTTTTCAAACTAATTTCTTGGCGCTTAAGACGAACACAGGTAGGCCCCATCCACGACGTTCACGCCTGACGTTGTTCTTGGCAAGCAAGTAGGCCTCACGGTGGGGCCCACCTGCCAGACCAGCGGAGAGCCGATCAACGACGGGGACGCTGACCTTCCGCGGCTGTGGCGCTGACCGTGTGCTCCGCGCTGTCTCGTTCGTTCGTGGTATCTCCTTCTCGTGTATGGTGTGCGCCAGCCGCCCATCCGTATGTGCTGGTTCGGGTTGGTGGACATGGAATTGGCCACCAAAACTTAAACTAGTACGTGGTGGTCAAGTTATTTTGAGCCGACGTAGCGTACCGAAGCACATGCACGTGACCCAACTTGCCACCGGAGTTCCGTTTCAGTTTCCCTTCTCCCTGCTCGGATCCCGGACCCCGGCCGGCCGGTTCTGGAAATGTCAGATGGTTTTCTTGCGGCCGCACGCAAGCAGTTTGCCGGCACCAATTAAACAGCTAGCGGGTTATGTTCGTTTCTTCCTTCTCGTTCGTGTGGACTCCTTTAGCTTAATTAGGCCTCAAGTTTGCCCACGAAATATCTACTGAGAGCATGGATATTTTCTTGCTAAATTTAATTGTTTTATTGGTTTCATGTTGGGAATTTTTATAAAGGTATTAGACTTGGCACCTCCCATCGAGCCCATACGTACAAACACCTAGAGTTCACACACGTGGCTTCTGCATATCTACCACGCGCACGGCCACAATAAAACACATACGCGCAGAATATTACATAACACATGATCCTTCCGTTCTGAAATAGTCTACATTCTACATTTAAAATTTGGTATGAAATAATGTGCATTCTAGCTTTTTGTCAACAACAACACTCTGTTCTCTTTGTTGAACGCTCTGATTTTTATTGTACTAGCTTGGATTTATCGTTCACATATCTAAATAAAACTAATAAATACATAATAATAGTTTATCTTATTTTCTCTATAATATAGACTAAATCAGAACGAAGGGAGTAGCAATCACGATTAATACAAATCCTAGCAAGGAGTAGTGGCCAATCAAAACACGATATCATCTATGTTGGGCTAAAACATCCTCAGCCGCCTGCTACAACCATGTAAACAACTCGTAAGAGCAGCCGCCCCCGGACCGCCGCACCTCAGCCACCGCTTTTGCCGACCTCGGCCACGGCCCCGGCCCCGACCACGGCGGCGGTGGCGGCGCCCCTTCCGTTGAACGACAAGGGAGGAGGGTTTCCACGGTGGCATTCCATGGGAGGTGATGAAGCGCCGGTAGAGGAAGCCGGGCGGCACGGCTACTTGGCCGGGGCCTGATGCTCTCCGTCGGTAGCCATGGAGGATTCGGTGGCGGCCTTCGCCCCGGTGACGGTTCAACGGTGGTACGCATGATCCGCGCCGCCGTCCACTTCCCTGGTGATCCGGTAGGAGGGGCTGGTGGCGTGGGGGCTGCTGGTCTTGCTTTATTTTTGGTGGCGGTCCTCGGGTTTCTCGCAAGCGAAGATGAAGATCTACCGGAGATCAGTTTGCCTTGAACTGGCTGGAGAGATGAGTTCTAGAAAGCTCCGCTGGCGAATGGAACAGTGCATCTTTTACCTGGAGTTTGCTGGGTCGGGTGGTATTCGGTCGCGCGCACCCATGTTTTATTCCGACCGTTTGGTTCCGGGAGGAGCGGTGCGAAGCTCTATTCTATGTTGACATCAGGTGACGTTTTGGTCCATAGTGAAGTCAAAAGAAAGAATATCATGAAGGACGGATTGGTGGACTGGTGATACGTCTCCAACGTATCGATAATTTCTTATGTTCCATGCTACTTTATTGATGATACCTACATGTTTTATGCACATTATATATCGTATTTACGCATTTTTGGAACTAACCTATTAACAAGATGCCGAAGAGCCAGTTGCTTGTTCTTTGTTTTGGTTTCAGAAATCTAGTAAGGAAATATTCTCGGAATTGGACGAAATCAACGCCCAGGTTCCTATTTTTGCACGAAGCTTCCCGGAAGACCGAAGGAGAGTCGGAAGTGGGGCCACGAGGTGGCGACACCACCCGAGGGCCACGGCCGCGCCGCCTATGGTGTGGGCCCTCGTGCGCCTCTGACCTGCCCTTCGCCTACAAATAGCCTCCGTCGCAAAACCCGATCGAGAGCCACGATGCGGAAAACCTTCCGGAGACGCCGCCGCCGCGAATCCCATCTCGGGATTCGGGAGATCGCCTCCGGCACCGCCCGGGAGGGGGATTCATCTCCGGGAGGACTCTACACCGCCATGGTAGCCTCAGGAGTGATGAGTGAGTAGTTCACCCTGGACTATGGGTCCATAGCGGTAGCTAGATGGTCGTCTTCTCCTAATTGTGCTTCATTGTTGGATCTTGTGAGCTGCCTAACATGATCAAGATCATCTATCGTAATACTATATGTTGTGTTTGTCGGGATCCGATGGATAGAGAATACTATGTTATGGTGATTATCAAACTATTGCTTATGTGTTGTTTATGATCTTGCATGCTCTCGTTATTAGTAGAGGCTCGGCCAAGTTTTTGCTCTTAACTCAAGAGGGAGTATTTATGCTCGATAGTGGGTTCATGCCTTCATTGACACGGGACAGTGACAGAGAGGTTCTAAGGTTGTGTTGTGCTGTTGCCACTAGGGATAAAACATTGATGCTATGTCCAAGGATGTAGTTGTTGATTACATTACGCACCATACTTAATGCAATTGTCTGTTGTTTGCAACTTAATACTGGGGTTCGGATGATAACCTGAAGGTGGACTTTTTAGGCATAGATGCAGTTGAATGGCGGTCTATGTACTTTGTCGTAATGCCCAATTAAATCTCACTATATTTATCATATCATGTATATGCATTATTATGCCCTTCTCTATTTTGTCAATTGCCCATTGTAATTTGTTCACCCAACATGCTTTTATCTTATGGGAGAGACACCTCTAGTGAACTGTGGACCCCGGTCCTATTCTTTACATCGCATACAATCTACTGCAATACTTGTTTTCTGTTTTCTTGCAAACAATCATCTTCCACACAATACGGTTAATCCTTTGTTACAGCAAGGCAGTGAGATTGACAACCTCACTATTTCGTTGGGGCAAAGTACTTTGTTGTGTTGTGCGGGTTCCGTTGGCGCCGGAATCCGGTGTTGCGCCGCATCACATTTCGCCACCATCAACCTTCAACGTGCTTCTTGACTCCTGGTCCGATTAAACCTTGGTTTCTTGCGAGGGAAACTTGCCCATGTCGCATCGTCACGTCCAACGTATCTACTTTCCCAGTCTTTGCTATTGTTTTGCCTCTAATTTGTGTATTTTGGATACAACTAACGCGGACTAACGCAGTTTGATCTGGTGTCTCGTTTTTGTGCGAAAATCCAACTTTCGGGAAAATCCTTAATTTATGAAGCCCTATTTTCCCAAAATATACTGACGGGCGGAAGGACAAGTGAGGTGGAGGCCCGGGCCCCCACCATAAGGCGGCGCGGCCTAGGGGGGCCGCGCGGCTATGGTGTGGCCCCTCGGCTGGCCTCCGACGCCCCTTCGGACTGCGGGTTCGACCTAAACGCACGGGAGGAAGTCGAAGTCGCGAAACCCTCGAGAGAGCCCCATCGCGAAACTCCGTCTCGGGAGCCGGAAGTCTCCGTTCGGCCTCCGGCGGGACGGGGAATTGGAGGAGATCATCACCGCCATCACCGCCAACGCCTCTCCATCGACCAGCCATGTTTCCCCCATCCATATGTGAGTAATTCCCCCGCTGTAGGCTGAGGGGATGGTAGGGATTGGATGAGATTGTCATGTAATAGTCATAAGATTGTTAGGGCATAGTGCCTAGTATCCCTAGATGTCACTTTTATGATATTGTTGCAACTTGTTATGCTTAATGCTTGTCACTAGGGCCCGAGTGCCATGATCTCAGATCTGAACATGTTATTGATTCATAAAGATATTCGTTGTTTATGATATTACCTGCAAGTTGTATACACATGTTTGTCAGGAACCAATGGCCAGAAGTGACAAGAATCGGGACAACCGGAGGGGATGGTAGTGATGTGAGGATCACATGTGTTCACGGAGTGTTAATGCTTTGCTCCGGTACTCTATTAAAAGGAGTACCTTAATTTCCCGTAGTTTCCCTAGAGGCCGGCTGCCACCGGCTGGTAGGACAAAAGATGTTGTGCAAGTTTCTCATTGCGAGCACGTACGACTAAATATGGAACACATGCCTATTGATTGATTAGTACTTGGATACCGTTTTATTATTATCTGCAAATGCCCCTGCTTTGATTGTTACATGAGTTTCTCTCATCCATGCAACGCCGTTAATCCGTCCTGTGCCTACGTATTTTAATCTGCTGTTTACTATAATCACTATTCTGTCTTTATTTCACCGCTGTTTGTTATTTCACTATTCCTACGCTATAAAGCGTTCTACGATAAACTCTTGCGTGATGCGCGTAAATGTACACGTCCGTTGGGAACCCCAAGAGGAAGGTATGATGCGCACAGTGGCAAGTTTTCCCTCAGAAAGAAACAAGTTGAATCGAACCAGGAGGAGCAAGAAGCACGTTGAAGGTTGATGGTCGCGAAATGTGATGCGGGCCAGAACCTCGGCGCCAACGGAACCTGCACAACACAACCCAAGTACTTTGCCCCAACGAAACGTGAGGTTGTCAATCTCAAACTTGCTGTGGATTAAGCGTATCCAGTGGAAGATGTTTGCAAAGAAAACGGTAAAACACAATTGCAGATTGTATGCTATGTAAAGAATAGGACCGGGTCCACGGTTCACTAGAGGTGTCTCCCATAAGATAAAAGCATGTTGGGTGAACAAATTACGATCGGGCAATTGACAAATAGAGAAGGGCATAACAATGCATATACATGATATGATAAATATAGTGAGATTTAATTGGGCATTACGACAAAGTACATGACCGCCATCCAACTGCATCTATGCCTAAAGTCCACCTTCAGGTTATCATCCGAACCCCCTCCGGTATTAAGTTGCAAAGCAACAGACAATTGCATTAAGTATGGTGCGTAATGTAATCAACAACTACATCCTTAGACATAGCATCAATGTTTTATCCCCAGTGGCAACAGCACATCACAACCTTAGAACCTACTGTCACGATCCCAGGTGTCAATGAAGGCATGAACCCACCATCGAGCATAAATACTCCCTCTTGGAGTTAAGAGCAAAAACTTGGCCAGAGCCTCTACTAATAACGGAGAGCATGCAAGATCATAAACAACACATAAACAATAGATTGATAATCACCATAACATAGTATTCTCTATCCATCGGATCCGGACAAACACAACATATAGTATTACAGATAGATGATCTTGATCATGTTAGGCAGCTCACAAAGATCCAACAATGAAGCACAACAAGGAAGACGACCATCTAGCATCACTGTGGACCCATGGTCCGAGGGGGTGCACTACTCACTGCATCCTCCGGAGGCGATCCTTGGCGATGAAGAGTCCTCGGGAGATGAATCCCTCTCAGCCGAAGTGCCGGAGCGTCTCTGAATCCCGAGATAGGATTAACGCGGCGACGCGTCTCTGGAAGGTTTCGTATGTTGGCTCTCGTGTTTGGGGTTTCGCGGCCAGGCTTTAAGTGAGGCGGAAGGTCAGCGCGGGGGGCCACACGGGTGCCCAGGGGGTGGGGCCGCGCGGCCGGGGCTTGGGCGCGCCGCCCTGGCCCCGGCTGCCTCGTGGCCCCACTACGTTATCTCGTTCTCCTACAGAAGCTTCGTGCAAAAATAGGACTGGGCGAAAGTTTCGTCCAATTAGGGAATATTTCCTTACTAGGATTTACGAAACCAAAAACAACCCCAGAAAACAGCAACTGGCTCTTGACCATCTTGTTAATAGGTTAGTTCCGGAAAATGCATAAATATGACATATAATGTACATAAAACATGTAGGTATCATCAATAAAATAGCATGGAACATAAGAAATTATCGATACGTTGGAGACGTATCAATAGGTTAGTGCTCTGCTCGTCCCGAGCAGGTAAAACGATAACAAAGATAATTTCTGAAGTGACATACCATCATAATCTTGATCATACTATTTGTAAACATATGTAATGAATGCAGCGATCAAAACAAGGTAATGACATGAGTAAACAAGTGAATCATATGACAAAGACTTTTCATGAATAGTACTTCAAGACAAGCATCAATAAGTCTTGCATAAGAGTTAACTCATAAAGCAATAAATCAAAGTAAAGGTATTGAAGCAACACAAAGGAAGATTAAGTTTCATGGATAGTGTCAACTTATAACATGTATATCTCATGGATATTGTCAGCATAAAGTAATATAACAAGTGCAATATGCAAGTATGTAGGAATCAATGCACGATTCACACAAGTGTTTGCTTCTTAAGGTGGAAGGAGATAGGTAGACTGACTCAACAATAAAAGTAAAAGAAAGGTCCTTCAAGAGGAAAGCATCGATTGTTTTATGTGCTCGAGCTTTTATTTTGGAAACATGAAACAATTTTGTCAACGGTAGTAATAAAGCATATGAGTTATGTAAATTATATCTTACAAGTTGCAAGCCTCATGCATAGTGTACTAATAGTGCCCGCACCTCGTCCTCCTTAGCTTGGACTACCGGATCTTTGCATGCCATGTTTCAACCAAGTGTCACAAAGGGGTACCTCCATGCCGCCTGTACAAAGGTCTAAGGAGAATGCTCGCATTTTGGATTTCTCGCTTTTTGATTATTCTCAACTTAGACATCCATACCGGGACAACATGGACAACGAGATAATGGACTCCTCTTAAATGCATAAGCATGTAGCAATGATTATTATTCTCATATGAAATTGAGGATATATGTCCAAAACTGAAACTTCGACCATGATTCATGGCTTTAGTTAGCGACCCAATGTTCTTCTCTAACAATTTTGCATGCTCCAACCACTAAAATGATAGATCCTTGATACGTCTCCAACGTATCTATAATGATATTCAACAATAGTTGATGGCGTTCCCCCGAAGCATGGTTATCGCACAACAAGCAACTTAATAAAAGATAAAGTGCATAAGTACATATTCAATACTACGATAGTTTTTAAGGCTATTTTGTCCCATGAGCTATATATTTCAAAGGTGAATGATGGAATTTTAAAGGTAGCACTCAAGCAATTTACTTTGGAATGGCGGAGAAATACCATGTAGTAGGTAGGTATGGTGGACACAAATGGCATGTTGATTGGCTCAAGGATTTTGGATGCATGAGAAGTATTCCCTCTCGATACAAGGTTTAGGCTAGCAAAGTTATTTGAAGCAAACTCAAGGATGAACAGGTGCAGCAAAACTCACATAAAAAAGACATATTGTAAACATTATAAGACTCTACACCGTCTTCCTTGTTGTTCAAAACTCAATACTAGATATTATACAGACCTTAGAGACAAATATGCAAACCAAATTTTAGCAAGCTCTGTATTTCTTCATTAATGGGTGCAAAGTATATGATGCAAGAGCTTAAACATGAGCACAACAATTGCCAAGCATCACATTATCCAAGACATTTTAGAATTACTACATGTTCCAATTCCAACCATATAACAATTTAACGAAGAAGAAACTTCGCCTTGAACATTATGAGTAAAGTCTAAGGACACATGTGTCCATATACAACAACCGGAACGTGTCTCTCTCCCACAAAGTGAATGCTAGGATCCATTTTATTCAAACAAAAACAAAAACAAAAACAAACCGGCAGCTCCAAGTAAAGAACACAAGATGTGATTGAATAAAAATATAGTTTCGGGAGAAGAAACCATGATGTTGTCGATGAAAGAAGGGGATGCCTTGGGCATCCCCCAGCTTAAACTTGTGAGTCTTCTTAAAATATGCAGGGGTGAACCACGAGGCATCCCCAAGCTTAGAAGCTTTCACTCCTCTTGATATTATAGTATATCTTACTCCTCTCTTGACCCTTGAAAACTTCCTTCACACAAACTTCAAGCAAACTCATTAGAGGGTTAATTGCACAATTAATAATTCACTCATTCGGAGGGTGACACAATCATTCTTTACACTTGGACATTGCATAAAGCTACTTTGGACATTAATGGATCAAAAGGAAATGAATCCAACATAGCAAAGAGGCAATGCGAAATAAAAAGGCAGAATGTTGTCAAAAACAGAACGATCCGTAAAGACGAATTGCTTCTTTTGACTTGCTCAAATGGAAAAACTCAAAACTAATGAAAGTTGCGTATATATCTGAGGATCACGCTCGTAAATTGGCAGACTTTTTCGAATTTTCTACAGAGAACTGTGCCCAGATTCGTGACAGACAGCAATGCTGTTTCTGGCAGCGATCCCAAATATAACATCAACTTTGACATAGAAACTTTACTTGGCACAAAAAACATGATAAGGAGAGGTTGCTCTGTTAGTAAACAACTTCAAGACTCAACAAAACAAAAAAAAGAAATTATAACAGGTAAAAACATGGGTTGTCTCCCATAAGCGCTTTTCTTTAACGCCTTTCAGCTAGGCGCAGAAAGTGCAAATCAAGTAACATCGAGAGTAGAAGCATCAACATTATTACCAGGGGTGTTGGGAGTTTTCTCAGCCAAGCATAGTATATTTGATATATAAGTTTTAGCGTCTCCCTTTTCACATTAGTCTTAGGCTTGCTACTCTCATCCAAAAAAATTCAGGAACAAGCCAAGCATAGTTGTTTTCTAGTACATCATTCATA